>CM053789.1:514630577-515095577 GCA_028749045.1 Cupressus sempervirens
CCTTCCATTCTAGAACAACCAATTTGACTCACAGAGTATACATATTAGGAGGGATGGACAAAGTCCATAGAAGGAGATGTCTTTGACCTCTTAGAGTTTGATCTCATGCCCACTAGGACACATTTGGAAGTTTTAATAATAATGGAAATACCTCATAGAGAATCCCTAGTTGTAGATTGGAACTAGTTGCATACATTATGAAGAGGACCAATAGGATTTCCACCTCTATCACTAGGGAAGCCACCTTCACCACTACCAAAGTAATAAGTGATTCCTATATCCCCACCATTCAATAAATTAGATAGTAAGGTGATTAGTGAGGATGATAGAAGGAACAAAAACCTCTCATTCGATAATAATAACAAATACACCATCAATGGAGCCACCCATGATAGACAAGACCCTAAAAAAGAGTGAGAAGGTAAAATCCTAGCCTCTGAAACAACCTTGTCTTTTGGTTAGTATATGTCTCGTATGGGTATGACTTTGGTACTGAAGACATCAATGCCTATTCAGGGTGATCCAAAGAAACTCACCTTTGTCATGATGAATTAGAGAAATGATCTAATAGAAGGTATAACTATTCATCCTTTCATGAACACATTGAATATATCTCCCCTAAAGATTACCAAATGCAAGAGGTAGTATGTGAAAAGGTCACCCATGACACAACCAAAGTTTTGACAATAATAGGATTAAAATAGGTATTTTGGCACGTAGATGAAAATAAGGCTAAAATTTTGGAATTGAGATAGTAGGATGATTTTATTTAGGAATATGTAAAGGAGGTAGGTGGTCCATTGGACCTAGACCATCCCAAGCTCACATTGGTAACTACCCTCAATAAATGATCTCTAACCACTACAGAAGGGGATTCATTTTTGGATGCATGCTAAAGGTAGCTTAATAGTTTTGAGGATAGAGGTGTTAATATAATTAAAGGTTATTTGAACCTTTTACATAACATCCAAAATAATTTTGGAAGGTTGGTCATGGTAGTAGGTCACGATTTTGTGCTAATGGATGAAATGCATACTTGTACCAATAATTAGAAAGAGTTGAAGACCATCAAAGGTCAGAGGTATCAAATGCTAATGGATGTATATATTGTGGAATAATTAGATTGAATAAATGATTGGATTGAGAAGGCATAAGACAAAAATAAAGTCATGATATGATTATATGAAGAGATCTAGGATATGAAGAATTAGGCTCAAGAATAACTTTTGGAGGCAGATAAGTATTATAGTGCTGCTATCTTTGAGATTTTTGCAAATGACTCAAGAACACAACCAAGCTTAGTTGAAATAGTGTAACAATAATTTAGAGCTTTGTTTGAAATAGCATCCTTTGAAGATGATGTTAGAAGGATATTCACAGATGAAGAAGTGCTAACCGAGTTGGACTCTAAGATGGAAGATTTCATAGAAACTAGAATACAGATTAGCAACTACCAACAAATGGTGCATGCTAAATATGAGTCCTTAGACTTATTAGGAATTGAAGAAATTATCGTCGTAATCCAAAATTTCAAATTGGTGCATCCAAACATCATTTTAGTATAAGGGTCACCGATCCTAGATGTTGGAAATTAAGATATTGACACTTAGAAAATTCTACCAATTGTGGTCCTATCATCTAGAGGTATGCTAGTGTGAAGGTGCACAAAAAACTAAGGTGTACTTTTCATAAGGTGCACAAAATACAAAGGTGCACTCTTTATCAAGGTGTGCCAAACACAAGGTGTGCTGATAGTTTTGATTAGTAATGTTGGCACCGATAGTTAACTACCAAATGCTATTTTTGAGCATTCCATGCACCAAAAACATATTTTTATGATATTTTAACTCCAAAAAATTCCTAGAGAAGGCTTAGCTTGAATTTTTAGAAGAGCTAGTGACTCCCAAATCATCTGATGGCTTCTCTCTTCTTATTTTCTTATATTTTTTAAAGTCATGTAAAGGCTCATGCACCCATTAATTGATATAAACAAGGATGGATTCCTATTTAGCATAATTTAGAGAGTTGGTTTGTATATAATTAGCTTTATTTTATTAGTTTTTAGCATAGGTTTTGCATTAGAAGAGCTCTTACTCCTTGGAAAAAATAAGGAGAGGATTTCCTATGAGTACATGGATGTAATATGTTCTCCAAACTAATATTTTCATGCAATAATAAATGCTATTGGTGCTCTCATTTTGAGTGTAGTAAATCTTGTTAGAGTGTGTTATTTTTTGTGAATATGTGTTCATGAATAGTAATGGAGCTAATGGTTTTATTGGGTTGTGATAATTGTATGATCTTTTAGTTTTGTTGTTCACCTTATGTTAATAAATTCCACTATTGTGACTATTAGGATTTAACCATAGAAAGAAATAACAATTATATTCAAATATAACCAATATCAAAAAATAATAGATTGCACATAAGAGAACACAAGACACCAAGATTTAACATGGTTCACACAATCCCTGGGCAATGTCCACCAACAAAAATTCTAATATTATTATGATCTAGTGATTATAACCTTATTATAGTCCATAATCCCTTACAACTCAATACCGCCGCAAGAACCAGTTTTTTCATCACACCTTATGAAAATCCCTAACCCTAAGCCTTTTTATACAAGCTTTTTTTTGCTTACAAAATTAGGGCTAGAATAATATAAAATAGTAGAAATAATCTAGAAGGACACCACACTAAATAAGCCTCTAAGTATGATTAGGCTTCACATCACAACAGTGATGAATTAGAGAAAGGATCATTATTGTTCCTGCATAGGGTTTTGTCTTGTGTGCACACACTTTTCATGGTTGCATGATTTGATGAATCATGACACATTTTTCAATTCTCATTTAAGTTTCCCTTGATGATTGCATAAGTGGAGTTGAGAAAGAACTACTCCTAATTTTATTATTTTCCTACTAGGTCCTTTTGATATGTTAATTCATGGAAATGTTGTTACTTTAGCTTATGTGAATTAGGAATTTTCCTTTCAGTAATTTTCTTTAATCTCTCATTACTCTATTTTTTAAAAATAATTGGTTAATTGTATATTGTAAGATGTCATATCATTTTTAGTAAGTGTATGTTGAGCTCAATTAGGAACTAAAATTAGTTTCAAATGTCTATGGAGCATTCTATAGTTCTCCTAGTTCAAAAGTTAGTGTCCACCGAGTTGACTTGGATAACAAAGAGAAGATCACAAAAGATTGAGTGTTGACTGAGCTCACTTGGTTAATAAAGGAAAAGTTGGATGGAACCAATGTTAACTGAACTCCCTCAATTACCAAAGGAACTTTGTAAAGATGCAATGTTAATCGAGTTCACTTGGGTAACATAGAAAAATCATTTCTGAGTTAGTATCTACTAAGCAAGGTCAACTAACGAAAGATTTTCTTGTTTTGGCATATTGAGTTCAATTGATTTATTTGTTGGTTCTAGCCAACTAAATATTAATTATTCTAAGTTATATTCAAGCTAACTTGACAATGTGTAAGATATAAATATAAGATAAAGTTAAGAATTAAATGTGTTGAAGCAAATAGAAGATTTAAAGATGCTTAGAGGAAGTGAACTAGAAGGATAAGAAAAATATCCTTTTGGAGCTACAAAGACACATTTGGTCAGAAAGGATAAAATATATAAGCCAAAATTGAGATTTATAATCAACAATTGAGTTGCATTGGAAATTAGGTCATCTCATTGTTACTCTCTAACCATTGTAGCAATGATCTAAATCTCTTAACAAATTTGGCTTTAATAGCTATTTGTAAATCCTCTAACAAGGTGACATTTCTAGATTGAAGTGTCTAAAGACCTCTAACGAGGCAACTCCTAATCGGGTGATTAAATCCTCTAATAGGGTCACATCTAACAGTGTATTTTGTAACCTTTAATAGGATTGGCTTTTAATAGGGCTCACTTCAGAAGAGTGAAAATCAATAACTAGTTGCAATTGGTGGTTTATCCTAAATTGGATTTCCACGTTAAATCTTGGTATTACTTGTGTTCATGCTATTTATTTCATGTGTATGAAAATAAGTTAAGTAAGGTTAATCACAAATAATATCTTAAGATTTATATGTTAAGAATTTTTTGAGTTACTGTTGCTATTTT
The DNA here is from genome assembly GCA_028749045.1 of Cupressus sempervirens. NCBI lineage: Eukaryota > Viridiplantae > Streptophyta > Pinopsida > Cupressales > Cupressaceae > Cupressus > Cupressus sempervirens. The sequence continues at coordinate 514,634,697 of CM053789.1, forward strand.
AGTGATTACCAAGTTACAATAGTTTCTAGTTTAAACCAAGTGCCTGTGTGTTTATCGAGCATCAATATTTTTAGTGAAGCTTTATGTTCTATGGTAACTAATTCACCTCTCCCCTCTCAGTTACTCCTCTTATATTTCAAACAATTGGTATCAAAGAGGCTTGATGCTTGTAGAAAAAGGTTTCAAGGACCTAAGCTAAAGATCAGGATGTCTTACAAAAGAGAGATTCCCAAGCTAAACAAAGATAACTTCCAAGCATGGTAGGAACTTATGACATTGCACTGGAAACCATCAGTGATTTATGTTTGAAATACTTGGAAAATTCTTACAAAGCTCCTACTAGAACACTAACTATGGAAGAGATTACTGAAAATAAAAACCATAACATCATGATGATTGACATTGCATTAGCTCTTAACTATGCTATGTTTGATGAGGTCAAAGGATGTGATACTGCTCATGACATGTGGACAAAAATAAAGGATATCTATGGAGGTGATGACAATGTAAAAAGAGCTAAGGAAAAAAGCTTAAGAGGTCAATTTCATTAGATGAAAATAAGAGAGGATGAAAACATTACAAAACATGTTGAGAGAATCAAATCTAGTGTCAGTGCTATCAAAGCCTTTCGAAGAATAATTCAAGATGCAACACTGGTAACCAAGGTACTCAGAACCCTTCTTCCTATCTATGCAATTAGAATGTCTACTATTCAAGAGATGAGATGTAATTCAAATAAAAAGATAACTTTGGATGCTCTAGCTAGAAGATTGACTACATTTCAACTAGATAACTATGATAGTTATACTCCTAGTTCTAGCAATCTTGAGTCTGCATTTGAAGCCAAGGTATCACTCAAGAAGAAAGCTAAAATTCCTAAAAGAAAAAATTCTAAAAGTGAAAAGATAGTTTTGATAGTGATCTTGAAGCCATTGAAGCACTACTTGCAAGAAGGTATCCCAAAGGCAAAGGAAAGTATAAAGGTAAACACATTGCTGCAAGATGTCCAAATAGAGAAGACAAAGATGAAAAAAAACACATCAAGTACAAAGGAAAGAAGGATTTCAAGAACTTCAAGGAGTACAAGGACAAAGGTAAGAAATCTTGTTTAATGGCTAAGGATTTAGATAGTAGTGAAGATGATGAAATGGTTTATATTACTCTAAAAGATGAGTCCAATGATGAAGAAGATAAAACAACACTTATCACTCATGTTAGAAAAAATGATACATGGATTATTGATAGTGGCTTCCCACATCATACAACTAGTAACAAAACAAAGTTTGAACACATGGAACATTATGATGGTGGAAGTGTGAGATTTGGAAATAATGAGCCATGTTTCATAAAGGGAAAAGTTTGTAACTCACTAACCAATGAACTTAGATGCGATAATGCTTATTGGGTTGAAGGACTAAAGCACAATCTACTAAGTGAGGCATAATTGAATAACATTTGATTCTATTGGATACAATTTATTAATTGTGTATTGTATTTGATGTTACAAAAATGTCATATCATTATCAGTTAGTATATGTCGAGCTCACTCAGGTAGTGAAGATAGTTTTCTATGTCTACCAAGTGTTCCTGTGGTTGCCTAGTTCAACAGGTAGTGTCTACTGAGTTCACTTGGGTGTTGAAGGAAAGTATGTAGAAAATGAGTGTTAGCCAAGCTCACTCGATTGCAAAAGAATTTTTATGAGTTTTTAGTGTTAACTGAGCTTCTATTGGTTAACACAAGAAATCACTTCTAAGTTAGTTTCTACTGAGTTGAGTCAACTAATGAAGGATTTTTTTATTTTTGGCATACTAAGCTTAATTGATTTGTTTGGTGGTTCTAGCTGACTAAGGTGATGAATATTAATTATTCTAATTTGTATTTGAGCTGAATTAACAATATGAAAGATATAAGTATAAGGTCAAGTTTTGGTTTCAAAGTGTGCAAATAATAAAGAAGTTATGAATGTATTGAAGATAAGGAGAGGAAGCAAATTTGAAGGATAAGAAAAATATCCTTGTGGAGAGGAAAAGCTATATTCAATTAGAAAAGATCAAGTACAAGACATAATAGAGATCTATAATTATCAATTCAATTGAATTCAAATTAGGTCATCTCATTATTACTCTCTAACCATTTTAGCAATGATCTAAGGCTCTTAATAGAGTTGGCTTAATAGTTATTTGCAAATCCTCTAACAAGGTCGTAGTTCTATTGAATTGTCTAAAGACCTCTAACAAGGCCACTCATAATAGGGTGATTAAATCCTTTAATAGGTTCACACTTGAAAATTTTTTTTATAACCTTTAATAGGGTTGGTTCCTAACAGAGCTCACTTTAGAAGAGTGAAAACAATAACTAGTTGCAATTGGTAGTTTTTCCCAAATTGGGTTTCCATGTTCAATCCTAGTGTCAAAATGTGTTCATGCTATTTTTCTTTATATGTTTCAATCAAGTTAAAGTAAGGATAATCATAGTTAACATCTAAATTTTTCATGTTAAGCATTTATTGATAATTTTTAGTAATTACTGAGCTATGCTAGTTTATGTATGTTTATCGTGCATCAACAATAATTAGTTTTTAGATTATATTTTTGTACTGACATCTAAGGGATCTGAGATTTATTTTATTAGTAACTAATTCACCCCTCCCCTCTTAGTTACTCTTCTTATATTTCCAACAATTGGTATCAAAGATTTTGGTGCTTGCAGAGAAGGTTTTAAGGACCTAAGCTAAAGATTGGGATGTCTTATAGAAGAGAGATCCCCTAGTTGAATAGAGACAATTTTGCAGCATGGCAAGGACTTATGAGGTTACACTTGGCTACCATTAGTGACTTAGGATGAAAATATCTTGATACTAAATATAAGACTCTCATTGGAACATTATCTGTGGAAGATATTGCTTAAAAGAAGAATCACAACATCATGACGATTGATATTGCATTTTCTCTTAGTTATGTTGAATTTGATGAAGTCAAAGAATGCAAGATAGCTAATGAGATGTGGATAAAACTAGAAGACATATATGGAGGAGATGAAAATGTAAGAAGGGATATGGTTGAAAGTCTTAGATGTCATTTTGATCAAATGAAAATGAGAGAAGATGAGAACATTGCAAAATATGTGGAAAGGATCAAAGCAAGTGTAAGTGCAATCAAAGCATTTGGAGGAGATATTGAAGATAAAATAGTTGTAAGAAAGGTACTTAGAACTCTTCTTCCTATTTATGCAATTAGAGTATCTACTATTCAATAAATGAGATTTGATCCAAATAATAAAATATCTTTGGATGCTCTAGTTGGAAGATTGACAACTTTTGAGTTAGATAACTTTGATAACTATGTTCCTAGTTCAAAGGTCATTGAGTCTACTTTTAAAGCTAAAATCTCACTCAAGGAAAAAGGTAAGAAATCAAAGTTCAGCCAATAAAGAAGTGAAGAAGAAGAATTAGAAGAAAGTTTAGACAATAATCTTGAAGTTGTTGAAGCTTTACTTGCAAAGAAGTATTCCAAAGGTAGAGGAAAGTAAAAGGTAAAGTTTCTCTTATCTACTTTTCCTATGAAGAAGTTGGTCACATTGTTGCAAGGTGTTCAAATAAAGAAGTCAAAGATGAAAAGAAAAACATTAAGCACAAAGGAAAGAAGGATTCCAAGTACTACAAGAACTACAAGGACAAAGGTAAGAAATCTTATTTTATAGCTAAAGACTCTAATAAAAGTGAAGATGAAATGGTATATATTATTGTAAAAGATGAATTTGATAATGAAGGAGATAAGATGGCATGTATCTCTCATGTTAGCAAAAATGATATATGGATTATTGAAAATGGCTATTCACAACATATGACTAGAGAAAAAACAAAATTTGAGCACATGGAATATTATGATGGAGATAGTGTGAGATTTGGAAACAATGAACCTTGTAACATAAAAGGAAAAGGATGTATTTCATTGACTAAATAAGTTGTATATGACAATGCTTATGGGGTTGAAGGATGGAAGCATAATCTTCAAAGTGTAGCACAATTGAATAACATTGGATTCAAGGTAGAATTTATGGATAGAAAGGCCAAATTGGTGGATGGAAAAGGAAATCTGGTTGGATCTGGCAAACAAACAAAAGGTAACCTATTCTATCTAGATCTTAGTGAAAGTTCATGTTTTATTGCTCAAGTAGAATAAAGTTAATTGTGGAAAAAAATATTATGTCATGTAAACTTTGATAATATGGTTAATAAAACATAGAAAAGTAAGAGGTATTCGTAGTTTGAGGAAACCTGATATGGGTCTATGCAAAAGTTGTCAAATTGATAAGATGGGAAAGACTAGTTTCAAAAGGAAGAACTATCATTCTGAAGAAGTCTTAGAGCTTGTACACAGAGTTATAGTGAAGATAAGTGTTTTATTTTTTTTGTTGATGATTATTCTAGAATGATGAATATAATATATCTAAAAGAAAAATTAGAAGCTTTTCAAAAATTCAAATGGGATTTAGCAAGAGTAGAAAAAGAAACTAGAAAGAAGTTAAAATGTTTAAGATCAAATAGAGGTGGTGAATTCATCTCCAATGAATTCAATGAATTCGAGATTGAAAAATGAATTAAAAGAAAAATATCAACCCCTAGTACACCTCAGTAGAATGACATAGCTAAAAGAAGGAACAAATCCATCATTTCTTGCAAGGAGTGTATCCCAAAGGCAAAGGAAAGTATGAAGGTAAAATTTCTTTAATCTATTTTTCTTGTGAAGAAGTTGGCCACATTGGTGCAAGGTGTCCAAATAGAGAAGACAAAGATGAAAAGAACAACAACAAGTACAAAGGCAAGAATGATTTTAAAAGCTACAACGACTACAAGGATAATTTAAGAAGTCTCATTTTATGGCTAAAGATTTAGATAGCAATAATGACGATGAAATGGTCTATATTGATGTAAAAGATGAATTTGATGATGAAGAAGATAAAATAGAACTTATTTCTCATGTTAGAAATAATAATACATGGATTATTGATAGTGGTTGTTCACATCATATGAATGGTGACAAAAAAAATATTGAAAATATGGAACACTATGATCGTGGAAGTGTAAGATTTGGAAACAATGAACCATGTTGCATAAAGGGAAAAGGTTGTATCTCACTAACCAATGAACTTAGATGTGATAATAATTATTGGGTTGAAGGACTAAAGCATAATATACTAAGTGTGGCATAGTTGAATAACATTGGATTCAAGGTAGAATTCATGAATGGACAGGCCAAAAAATTGGATGGAAAAGGAAATCTGGTTGGATCTGGCAAGCAAATAAAAGGTAATCTATTTTATCTTGATCTTAGTTATTGTTCATGTTTTATTACTCAAGTAGAAGAAAGTTGGTTATGGCACAAAAGACTATGTCATGCAAACTTTGATAATCTAGTCAAGATAAGAAAACATAAAAGAGTAAGAGGCATTCCTAGTTTGAAGAAACCTGATATGGGTTTATGCAAGAATTGCCAAATTGGTAAGATGGGAAAGACTAGTTTCAAAAGTAAAAACTATCAGTCAAAAAAAGTCTTATAAATTGTTCATACAGACCTATGTAGACCTATTGGAATAAAGAGTTATAGTGGAGAATTTTTTTTCATTCTTTTTGTTGATGACTTTTCTAGAATGATGACTATAATGTATCTAAAAGAAAAATTAGAAGCCTTTCAAAAGTCCAAGTGATATCTAGAAATAGTAGAAAAAGAAACTGGAAAGAGGTTAAAATGCTTAAGATCATACAAAGGTGGTGAATTCATCTCTAATAAATTCAATAATTTCTACATTGAAAGAGAAATTAAAAGACAAGTATCAGTCCTTGCTACACCATAATAGAATGTTATAGCTAAAAGAAAAAATAGATCTATCATGGATTGTGCAAGAACCTTGATGATTGAAAAGAATGTTGTTCTCAAATATTGGAAGGAAGCTATCAGCACTATAGTTCATACCTTGAATAGAGTACAATGAAGAAAGGCTCAAAAAAAACTCCTTATCAACTATGGTATGGATACAAACCTAATATAAGTTACTTAAAAGTATTTGACAACAAATGTTATATCTTGAAAGAGTCTAGAAAAGTCAAATTTGATGTAAAAGGTGATGAAGGCATATTTCTAGGATATTCCTATAGAAGTAAAGAATACAAATGTTTGAATTTGTCTACTCATAAAATAATAGAAAGTGCACATGTTAGAATTGATGAGTTTGCAGAAAAGAGTGAAAAAAAAAGAAATAAAGAGCCAGAGGATTACAACAGATTTTTTTTACTATGAACCTAATAACCTGCCAAACCTATCTAAAAGAAAAGAAGCTTTATCTCTCAAGTCTTCAAAATCTCCAATAGTTATTGAGTTGCAAATAGTGCAACCCGAGTCACAATCTAAAGGGCCTGAGTCATAGTTAGAGGCTACCAAGGTAGTTCAAACTGAATTTGAAGGACCCGAGCTTGAAACTAAAATTCATGATGAAGATAGTGGAACTCATTCAAAACCCAAAGATTCTATGTTAGCAAGATATGTCAGAAGGCATCATGCATTTGATCAAATCATTGGAGACAAATCAGATGGAACAATGACAAGAAGAAAATTAAAAGGTACATGTTTACTCACTAAATTCAAACTTAGAAATGTTAAAGATGCTCTAGAAAATGAAAGTTGGATTGAAGCAATGAATAAAGAGATATAACATATAGAAAAGAACAAAACTTTGACTCTTGTTCCTAGACCCAAGGATAAGAATGTAATTAGCACAAAGTGGGTATTCGAAAATAAGCTTAATGAAGATGGAAAAGTTTCAAGAAACAAGGCAAGACTAGTATGTAAAGGTTATTCTCAAGAAAAAGGTATTTATTATGGTGAGACTTTTGCTCCTATAGTAAGATTAGAAGGTGTTAGAAATTTATACAATATGCAGCACATAAAAGATTTAAATTATACCAAATAGATGTTAAATCTACATTTTTGAATGGAATTCTTGATGAGGAAGTCTACGTTAAACAACCAAAAGGTTTTATATATCCTAGAAAAAGAGACATGGTCTACAAGTTACATAAAGCATTATATGGTCTCATGCAAGCTCCTAGAGCTTGGTATGAATGACTTCATAATTAATTGGTATAAATTGACTTTCAAAGAACAAATGATAATAGTAGTCTCTTTATCAAAGAAGGACTAGACAAGAAGATTGTGTTGACATAAATATTTGTTGATGATACTCTATTTATAGGAAATGATGACTTGTGCAAAGCATTTTTAGAAGAAATGAGTAGAGAATTTGAGATGTCCATATTTGGTGAAATAAAATTCTTTGTTGGGTTGCAGATACAGTAGAACAAAAATGGTATCTATATCACTCAATCTAAGTATATCAAGGAGATACTAAAGAAGTTTGGAATGGAAGATTCGAGACTAGTTGGAACCCCTATGTCTACTGAACATAAGCTCTCAAAAAGTGACGATTCCAAAGAAGTAGATCAGACCATATATAGATAAATGATTAAAAAATTGTAGTATGTAGTACATACAAGGCCTGATATTGCTCTAGCAGTTGGAATGGTGGCAAGATTCTCAAAAAATCCTAAAGAAAATCACATGATGGCAATCAAAAGAATCATGAGATATCTGAAAGGTATTGAAGAATATGGCTTATGGTATAAACTTGGAGGCAATTTGGACTTGAATCTATTTACTGATGTTGATTGGGCAAGAAGTTTTGATGATAGAAAAAGCACTAGTGGTGGATTATTCTTTCTTGGTAAAAGACTACTATCTTGGACATGCAAGAAGCAAAATTGTACATCTCAATCTACTGTAGAGGTAGAATATGTGGCAACAATAGTTAATTGTTCTAACATTGTTTGGTTCAAACAACTGTTGGAACGAATGAAGATAGAGACCAAGGATCTAATAGTCATATTTTGTGATAACACCAATGCAATCAATATATCAAAGAATCTAGTGATGCATACCAAAAAAAATCACATTGCTATAAAATATCATTTTTTAAGAGAATTGGTGCAAAATAAAGGAGTTAGTTTAGAATATGTAAATACAAAAGAATAAATTGCAATAATATTCACCAAGCCATTACCTAAGGATGCATTTTTGTATCTAAGGGGTAAGATAGGGACCATTTCCCTATCTAAAGTTCATTAAATAAAGCTTAGTGATGCATCAAAAAGAGCTAAGTTGAAGATCAATCAGTTGTTCTAGAATTGACAAGGGCATATTGCAAATGAATCAGTACTTAAGAAACATTAATATTAACAATGTTGTTGTCTTTGGCATCTGTTGTCAAAGAGAGAGAAGTTTACTGTCATATCTCAAAAAAAAAATTTATTTCAAAGAAGGAGAATTTTTCTATAAGAGGGAGAAAGTTCTGTGAAAGAACTTGACAAAAGTTGTTGTAGACATAGGAAGAATCTAGTGAAAGGGAAGAGCTCATACTAACAAAGGGACTTCTCAAGAATAAATCCAAAATTTCACTATGTTATGACATGTTGTGTTGCCATCAATGCCAAAGAGGGAGATTGTTGAATACAATTGATTAATTGTGTATTATCTTTGATGTTACACAAATATCATACCATTATCAATCAATATATGCCAAACTCAATCAGGCAATGAAGACAATTTTCTATGTCTACTGAGTGTTCTTGTAGTTGCCTAGTTCAAAAGGCAGTGTCTACCAAATTCACTTGAGTGTTAAAGGAAAGTATGTAGAAAATGAGTGTTAATCAAGCTCACTCAGTTAATGAAGAAAAGTTGGATGGAACTAGTGCTAATCGAGCTCACTTGGTTGCAAAAAGATTTTCATGAGTTTCTAGTGTTAATCGAGCTTCTGTTGGTTAACATAGGAAATTGCTTCTAAGTTAATTTCTACCGAGTTGAGTTAGCTAATGAAGGATTTTCTTATTTTTGGCATACTATGCTTAATTGATTTATCTATTAGTTCCAGCCAACTGAGGCAATAAATATTAATTATTTTGAATTATATTTGAGTTGACTTGACAATATGAAAGATATAAGGTCAAGTTGTGCTTTCAAAGTGTGTAATTAATGAAGAAGATATGAATTTATTGAAGATGAACAGAGGAAGCAAATTTGAAGGATAAGTAGAATATCCTTGTGGAGAGGAAAAGCTATATTCGATCAGGAAGGATCAAGTACAAGCCATAATAGAGATCTATAATTAGCAATTCAATTGTAGTCAAATTAGGTCATCTCATTATTACTCTCTAATCATTGTACCAATGATCTAAATCTTTTAACAAACTTTTCTTAACAACTATTTGTGAATCTTCTAACAAGGTGGTAGTTCTATTGAATTGTCTAAAGATCTTTAACAAGGCCACTCCTAATAGGGTGATTAAATCCTTTAATAGGGTCACACGTAATAGTCTATTTTGTAACCTTTAATAGGGTTGGCTCCTAACAGGGCTCACTTCAGAAGAGTGAAAACAATAACTAGTTGTAATTGGTGATTTTTCTCAAATTTGGTTTTCACGTTAAAACTTGGTGTCAAAATGTGTTCATGCTATTTTTCTTTATGTGTTTCTAATTAAGTTAAAGTAAGGGTAATCAGAATTAACATATAAATTTTGCATGTTAAGAATTTATTGAGCCCTTTCAGTAATTACCGAGTTATGAAAATTTATGTATGTTTACTAAGCATCAACAATATTTAGTTTTTAGATTGTATTTTTGTACTGACATCTATGGGATTTGGAGTTTATTTTAGTAGTAACTAATTCACCCCTTCTCTCTTAGTTACTCTTATATTTCCAATAGGATTCAAGGTATAATTCATGAATGGGAAGGCCAAGTTGTTGGATGGAAAAGGAAATTTGGTTGGATCTGGCAAACAAACAAAAGGTAACCTATTCTACCTAGATTATAGTGAAAGTTCATGTTTTATTGCTCAAGTAGAAGAAAGCTAGCTATGGCATAAAATGCTATGTCATGTGAACTTTGATAATCTGATCAAGATAAGAAAGAACAAAAGAGTGAGAGGTATTCCTAGTATGAGGAAACCTGATATGAGTCTATGGAAAAATTGTCAAATTAGTAAGATGGGCAAGACAAGTTTAAAAAAAAAACTATCATTTTGAACAAGTCTTGGAGCTAGTTCATATAGACTTATGTGGACCTTTTGGAATAGAGAGTTATTGTGGAGATAAATATTTTATTCTTTTTGTTTATGATTATTCTAGAATGATGACTATAATATATTTGAAAGAAAAGTATGAAGCATTTCACAAATTTAAGTGATATCTAGAAAGAGTAGAGAAAGAAACATGAAAGAAGCTAGTGTGTTTAAGATCAAACAGTGGTGGTGAATTCATTTTCAATGAATTCAATGAGTTTTTCATAGAAATATGAATTAAGAGACAAGTATCAATCCCTAGTACACCATAGAAGAATGGTATAGCTGAAAGAAGGAACATGTCCATCATGGATTGTGCAAGAACCTTGATGATAGAAAAGAACGTTGCAATCAAATACTAGAAGGAAGAAATTAGTACTTTAGTGCATACCTTGAACAAGGTATAGTTGAAGAAAGACTCAAATCAAACTCCTTATGGACTATGGTATGGCTATAGACCTAATGTAAGTTACTTGAAAGTATTTGGTAGAAAATTTTATATCTTGAAGGAATCTAGGAAAGGTAAATTTGATGTCAAAGGTGATGAAGGCATATTCCTAGGGTACTCCTGTAGAAGCAAAGCATATAAATTTTTTCAACTCGTAAGATCATAGAAAGTTCACATGTAAGAATTGATGAGTTTGTAGAAAAGAGTGAAGAAGAAGCAACAAATAACTTGAGGACTAAATAATTTTTGTCTACTATGAACCTTGTAAGAATTTGCCTAAGGGAAAAATTCACCCAAGAACTAAGAACTCAAACACAAGCACAACTGTAGACCAAAATGAAGAGAGTATGATCGGAATAACAATGTATTCAATAACTGATATTAAGAGTACACTAGGAGTGCCTGAATATAAAGGTCTCAGGAGAGCTTCTAGAATGCGTAGAAGTTAGCATCATGATGTGTCATACAACCAAGCACATGTCCACCAGATATAGATTATCCTTCATTAAGCACAGAAGTAAGTGCAGTGATGAGAGGATAAACCTACAAGGGTGGGACACGCAAAATAGTGTTGTAGACACCATGTGCTCAAATAAAGTTGCATACTCCTAAGTGTCTCATAAATAAAAATAATAAAATAATGCAATATAATTAAATAATGCATTAACCTAAGTAAACTTAAGTAAGTGTAAATACTAAAGTACTTATTTACACCAAAAAACCTAATACATTGCCAAATCAAATTGGAAGTCAGAAGACTTCACCTCTCGAATCCCCAAAATCTCCAAGAGCTACTGACTTACAATCAGTGTGTTGGTGTAAATAAGTATTTTTTTATTACACTTACTTAAGTTTACTTAGGTTAATGCATTATTTTATTATTATTTTAGGTGAGACACTTAGGAGTTTGTGTACTCTCATTGAGTTACGCAACTCTAATTATGCACATGGTGTCTACAACACAAGAGTATGCATCATTCACTGAGTTTTCATATTGACAACATAGTTATCCATACTCCTCATTTAGTACATGTTGTCTACACTACTGATTTGCATGCTACACCATTGTAGGCTTATCCTCACATCATCATACTTAATCCCATGCTTAGTGGAGGAAAACCCATATCTAGTGGACATGTGCTTGGTTGTATGACATATCATGATGCTGACTTCTATGCATTCTAGAAGCTCTCCTGAGGCCTTTATATATAGGCACTTCTAGTGTACTCTCAAGTTGGCTAAGTAGGCATATTGAATGAATATCATCATTTTGATCATACTCTATCTATTTTGGTCTATTGTGTGCTTGTGTTGAGTTCTTTAGTTCCTAGGTGAATTCTGGCCTAAGCCAAATTCTTACATGGTATCAATGCTCTGAGGGAGATTCTCTACACATAGCCATTCGAGACCGTTCATGTTTCAGCACCTTGACATGAATCTGGAGGATCTGTAGAAATTGGGAGCGTCTAAAGCTAGATCTGACCTCATCGATCCATCTAGAGTGTTGATTCAGTGAAGATTCACTATAAATTTGCCTATACTAGGTGAAATTTAATTGAGAGGCAAATTTTTTTTGCAAATCAGAACCCGGAGGCCCTAATTTGTAGTTTGGGTATGATCTTTTTTAGATCTAATTAATTTTATTTTTGGATCTGAATTTCTCTATTATTTTTGGAATTTTTTTTTCGTCGGTTCTATAGGTAGAGAAATTTTTTTGCCAAACTGGGTAGTGAAACCCTAGCTCAGCTCTGTAATTGGTGGAATATTTGTATTAATTTTTGCAAGGATATTCCTTCAATCAGCGAGTCATTAATCCCTTGGCCATACTTGCAACACCTAAAAATTTTGCAAACAAATCCAACTACCCCAGCCAACCTTTCATTTTTTGACATGCAAATCAAGCCTGCGACTGAGCCTTTCTTAATAGGTGAGGCTTTGTTTGTTAAAAACATGCGGTTGTTCATTTTAAAAAATTTCTTCAAGTGCCAAACCCATGCATGTGGGACTATTGTAGGAACCTGGTGACACTTCAAAAATTTTGTGCCATGATTGAGACTTCCAGCTACCCATGAAATCTCTCCTCCCGCGGCAACGTTCAGCAATTTTGGGCAGCATTTTTTCAACTTTGACAGAAACCATAGAAACTCTGGCTCTACCACTTTTTTTTGGCATCCAATCCTCCTGCACCACGTCTGCAAAGTTGTACAACACAATCATCACTATCACATCTGTGTGGACAAACAATCATTTGACACATTGCAGACAAATAAATCATCAACATAGTTAGCAGTATGAAAGAAGTCTATTTAGTGCCACATTAGATCCCAGTCACCCTACCATGCAGTCAATTCTATACCATTCTATACGATCCATATAGTACAGATTGATAGCTCATCTACGACACCATCAAGGGAAAACTTTTTGCTAATGCAACCCTTTCCACTAGATTAAATTTGATGCCCATTTGAACGTCAGTCTAAGGCAATTTTGAACTGCTACAATAGCCATATGACCATCAAATTGAACCTTGTCACTCGCTGATGCAACCCCTCTCCAGATTCATTTTGGTTTTTGCAGTCCAACTTCAAGAGGCCATAATTCAAACATCCAGACTCCAAATCAGGTGTAATTTTTTTTAAAAATTGGGTAGAATTTTCTAAATTTTTTAGTGGTATTTATTTTTTTGTTTTGGTGCATGGATTGTTCAAAAATTTCTTTTTTTGGCAACTATACTTGGATAATCTTGCATTTTGCAACTTCAAATGCTCCGTACGGGCACATCTGGAGTCGAAAATAAGTTCCATTTTTTTGAAAGTGCATTATTTTTTGTCTACTTTCTAAATCTACTATCAGATTAGAGGGTTTTGTGGATAAAATTTCCACTTTCAGCAATAGGGCCTTTCTTTGCTTTGTAATGCTTCGGTATTGTAGCACATTATAAAGTTCTAGATTTGTATATCTTTAAGAGGTTGTAACAAACAAAATCAAAATTCCACAAAGGCCAAAATTGGCAAGTGGCCCATTCTAATTGCACTACTGATAAAGTGCCCAAAGCATCTATTTTGGGGGGGTTTCTTGATTTAGTGAAAATGGGGGGTGTTCTTCGTGTTGTGTTCTCTCTTTTTTGCAATTTTCTTTGATTTTCTACATTATGGGCAACTTTAAGTTTCCTAAATTAACTCCTCATAAATATGCTTTTTGGTCAATCAAAATGTTGTAACACTTAATGCATAATGGAGTTTCACAATATGTAGATGGTACTCTTCCTAAACCAGCAGGTGATAATGTATCAACAAGTGAAATTTCTGATTGGGTAGCAATGGATAGGAAAGTCCTAAGTGATATATGTTTGGGGGTAGATTATAAGATCATGTATCAAATCAAGAAGTGTTCTACATCCAAGGAAGCTTGGGATACCCTCGAAAGCCTTTATGGGAAAGTGTCTGAAGAGGATGTGTTCAAAATTGAAGATGAGCTTGTTTCCTTAGATCCTAAGTCATATGACTCCATCTAGGATTTCATCATCAAGGTGAATGAACTAAGGACAAAGCTTACTGATTGTGGGAGTTCCATCAAAGATGACAGACTGATCTATCTCATCCATAACAAGTTGCCATTGGAGTATTCAACATTTGTATCTTCTTTTATCACATCACAGACTACCTTAAGGTCTACCTACAAGAAAGTCACTTTTGATGAATATGCTAAACTATTGGATGATGAAGAAAAGAAGTTAAAATCAATGGGGATTCTCAAAACACCTCAGTACAAAGCATTGGTGGCTAATGAGGGTTCTCAACATTCAGCTAGACAATCTTCCAATAAAGCAAAGGGTAAAAAGAAATGGAAGAAGAGAAAATTTGAGGATGCAAAAAAGACAACAACACAATCAAATCAACAAGGCAAGTCCTCAAATTCTACCAACAAGAAAGGGGACAACAATAAGGAGAAAAAAAGTGCACTTATTGCAAAAAATTAGGTCATGAAGAGCATGCGTGTTATATCAAGGAGATTGATGAATTTATCAACATCATGAAGAAACATAATGTTCCATTGCCTAATGCTTACAAGGATAAAGGCTCATCTTCAGATTCAAAGGGCAAAGGGCAAGCTTTCATGGCAAATGAAAACTCTTCAAAGGAATGGATATTTGACTTAGGTGCCTCATATCACATGGGTTCTTCAAAGGAGGATTTTTCTTCAATGAAGCAGTCCAAGGTACCACACATCTTCATGGTGAATGATAGAAAAATGGAAGTTAAAGGAAAAGGAAATGTGGAAATGGAAAATGGAGAGTTTCAAGAGGTTCTCTATGTTCCAAACCTAAGTTCAAATCTCCTATCAATCTACCAAATCACTCACCTTGGAGATGGACATAGAGTTGAGTTCCTTCCAGACTTAGTAAAAGTGCACAGTCTCAAAGATAATTCCTTGGTTGTAGTGGGGAAAGTGAATGATAAAAAAAGGTTATACTCTTTCTCTCATTTTGTGCCCAAGTCTCCTTCAAAGGCCTTGTTATCACAATCCAATTCAAACATGCAATTATGGAATGAGTAGTATGGTCATCTTGACTACCACTACCTTCAACAACTTTGCACATACCAAATGGTGAAAAGTCTACCTCAAATCAACTTTTCTAAGGGTGAATGTTCAACAGATTCAATGGATATGCATCTAGAGGGGAAGTTACAAAGAGGGAAGTCTTCAAGAGCAATAGGTGTTCTATAGATGGTTCACATTGTATTAGCAGTTCCTTTTGCATCCAGTTAGGGTCACTAGATACTCACTTTTGTTGATAACTTTTCAAGGTTCACTTGGGTCTATTTTCTTCATAACAAGAATGAAGTGTTGAACAAGTTTCTAGACTTCAAGACTCATGTAGAACAAAAATATAGGAAAGCCATCAAAGTACTCCAAATTGACAATGGAAACATGGATGTGAACAGATGACTTATGGACTTTTGCAAACATGAGGGAATTGATCTTCAAACTTTATCAGCATTCAGTTTGCATAAGACAGATGATGTAGCTTTGAGGATTAGGACTCTCAAATCTATGGCAAGTTGCATGATACATGCCAAGTCTCTCAATCCATCATTAGAAGTTGAAGCAATCTCTAGTGCCACTCACATTCTTAATCGTTCTCCTCATCCAACGTTAGATGGAAAAACTCCTTTTGAGGCATGGTGCAACAAAAAACCTATTATGACACACATCAGAGTCTTCAGTTGTCCTCCACAGACAAAGAGATCTTCCAGGGGATGCAAGGCATAGCCATCTTGGCCTTGTACTTCATTGGTTATGAAGAAAGTGTGAAGGTATATAGACTTCTAGATCCAAAGACACATCAGATATTTGTGGAGAAGGATGTACATTTTGAGGAAAGTTCACCAAGCTTGTCCTCTACTCCTCTCCACACATCATACAGTGTGGAAACTAATACTGATTTCAGTGATAGTGCTTCAACAAATTCAGACACATGGGGTTCTATTGATAGTTGCAATGAGAAGTCACTTCTTCAGTTCAGTCCACATGCATACATCACCACCAGAACAACAGGGTACATACAATCTTCTAGATATAGGTTCAGTGACAGATTTGGGGGATAGTTATCATGATCTACCTCTTCTTCTTGATGCAAAATTACCTTCTTCAGTTCTCACGAGGGTTCCATCTAACTCTCGTGTTCATTCTCTACATGATCGATCCTCACAAGTTGAAGTGATTGTGGATACTTATGATCAAAAGTTGCAGAAGGTTTCTTCATCAGTTGTAGAGATAGATAGTTCTTTAGCTAGTTGAGCAGGTTTCAGAGACATCACTTATCCATGGGATTCTTTCCATAGTGGAAGCATCTCATTTGTACCTTTGGCATTGTTTCTTCCTAAGGGGAGGAGCACCATTCTGCAGTCTCACATCAACTTCTTCATCGGAGCAGTCATTGTTTAGCATTCTTCATTGAGGGGGGGAGCCCATCTTGTCTCTCTTCCTCTTCTCATCATTCTCTTATGTATATACTAGATGTATGTCATAATGGGGGGTTCTTGATTACTCCATCCATCCATGCATCCCTATTTATCTCTCTTTTTAGGGGAGGGTTTTCCCCATGAGGTTTTCCCTCTTTCCCTGCTATTATGGGAGATTGCATATCATTATGTACATGGGTACCTAACATGGTCTAGTAGTCAAGACCCATCTTGCATTTCATCCTAGATTTCGTAAGCTTAAGGGCATTTCCCTAAGTTGCGCTTAAGGGGGGTTGTTGGTGTAAATAAGTATTTACTTATTACACTTACTTAAGTTTACTTAGGTTAATGCATTGTTTTATTATTATTTTAGGTGAGACACTTAGGAGTTTGTGTACTCTCATTGAGTTACACAACTCTAATTATGCACATGGTGTCTACAACATAGGAGTATGCATCATTCACTGAGTTGTCATGTTGAAAACATAGTTATCCACACTCCTCATTTAGCACATGTTATCTACACCACTGATTTGCGTGCTGCACCATTGTATGCTTATCCTCACATCATCACACTTAATCTCATGTGATAGGCCAACACTGAGTCAAATAATAATAAAGAATTAATGATTTATAATAAAGTTCGGTTGGTCTATTCATGTCAATCCGAGAGTGTAAGCTTGCGAAAGGTGTTCGAGCAGTATGCTATCAAGGGGTGCAACTTGTGATATGAGCAATTATGAATGCATCTATAACACATGAAATTGAATCTATGAAAACTAAAATAAAACTGTGACAGGAACTGTCACTTCCTGCGACAGGAGCTTGGTTGAAATCTAGTAAAGTAATTTTGGCAACAAAACATCAACAACAAAAATGTCTTTCTACCAGCAATAATAATATGATTACCTCTATTCAAAACTATGAAAATACATTAGTAATTCAAATTATAGAGAAATAATAATCATATTATACCAATGCAAATCAGATTATAAATTGCTTATAGGAACAATGTGCATATCATATTAATACAAATTAGATTACCAACAAAAATAATCAAATCACTCACGAATTCAAACAAAGCCTGATATTAATAGAATACAAACATAAAATACTGAAATAAAACTGGAAAACACACCAGACATTCCAAGAAGTGGGCCCCCTCCTTAGTCCGTCAGGTGGTGAGATTAAAAATGTTTGAGCACAAGTCTGATTAGCACAATAGATAATATTTATTTCTCAGAGAGATGGTACATAATTTTTCTCTACATCTCCATATTACATGTCTTATATAGACTAGACATAAAAAGTACATACAACAATGTATAATCTATATTCAGCTAGAGACCAACAAACTATGCAATGGAAACCATGAATATACAACTAAAATACGTGGTCTATTTTGCTGGCTATTTGAAGGAATAGATTAACCACTTTTCACATCCTCCATCCTATTTCAATTACCAAATAATGCAGCAACATAGCAAAGTTTGGTTTCATGCCAAGAATAGGCTATTGTTTTGATTGTTCCAACAAAACTGTATTATCTGTGATTGCTGATTAACAATTGGAAATGGTTATTGCATAATGGAATTTGGTCCACGTGAGAATTTAGTTGAGTTGGTAACAGTAGCAAAAGAAAAACTCGTAATAGAAAATTCATGTTTTAAAAATGACCTCTAACTTTTTTATCATGCACTTTTTTAAGATTCTGTTGCATGGGATTGTAATTGGGCACATTCTGGACAATACCCATGTCTCAGATTTTTGAGATTCACCCATATCTGTTCACAAAAGGACATGCAAAACTACCTATCCTTATTTTTAGTTGCTAACTTTCCAGCTGAGTTCTTTCTCAACATACTCCTTGGTCAATAATCTTGAAAGGAATAATGCTTTAAATAATGAATGCCAATAAGATATAGCAAGCAATATTTTCAAAGTGTATGGAACTTTGTATTTCTAAAATAGCTATAGGAAGATGTCTAGCGGGCGACAGGAAGAACCATAACTTGTTAGATAAATACAATTTCATTTATTTATTCACATATTCTATCTAATAACTATATTAAATATTACTTATAAATATTAAATCATATGCAACATAGAAGGAGAAAATGGAATAGAAGATGGGGATTGAAATGCGTGTGAAGGCTTATACAAAGGTTAAAATATGGTATAATTTGGGACATAAAATGCTCTTATCATTATGCTCAATGGAGGATAACCCATATCTGGTGGACATGTGCTTGGTTGTATGACATATCATGATACTAACTTCTATGCATTCTAGAAGCTCTCCTGAGGCCTTTATATACAGGCACTTCTAGTGTACTCTCAAGTTGGCTAAGCTGGTATATTGAATGAATATCATCATTCTGATCATACTCTGTCTATTTTGGTCTACTGTGTGCTTGTAAACTCCTATCATAAATATTTTGGTATGAAAGACTTCATAAATACTTGATAAATATTGGTATGAAAGACTTCATAAATACTTGATAAATATTGATTTTCTAAGAATAAATGATAACAACAACATTTATATCAAAGAAGGACTAGACAAGAGGATTGTGTTGGCTGAAATCTTTGTGGATGACACTTTATTTAGAGGAAATGATGATTTATGCAAGGTATTTTTAGAAGAGATGAGTAAAGAATTTGAGATGTCTATATTTGAAAAGATAAAATTCTTTGTTAGATTGCACATCCAATAGAAGAAAGATGGTATCTACATTACTCAATCCAAATATATCAAGGAGATACTAAAGAAGTTTGGAATGGAAGATTCAAGATTAGTTGGAACACCTATGTCTACTAGACATAAGTTTTCCAAGAATGATGATTACAAAGAGATAGATTAGACCACATATAGATCAATAATTAGAAAATTACAATATGTTGTGCACACAAGTCCTGATATTGCATTAACAGTTAGTATGGTGGCAAGATTCTCAACAAATCCTAAAGAAAATCATATGATTACAATCAAGAAAATCATATGAGGTATATGAAAGGTACTGAAGACTATAGATTATGGAACAAGAAAGGAGGCAATATGGATTTGAAAGCCTATACAAATTGTGATTGGGTAGGAAGTGTTGATGATAGGAAGAGCACAAGTGGTGGAATATTCTTTCTTGGTAAAAGAATAGTTTCTTGGACAAGAAAGAAGAAAAATTGTATTTCTTAGTCTATAGCAGAGGAAAAATATGTGGCAGTAGCAATTAATTGTTCCAATGTTGTTTAGTTCAAGCAATTGTTGTCAGGTATGAAGATAGAAATCAAGGATCCAATGGGTATCTTTTGTGATAAAACTAGTGCAATTAATATATCAAAGAAACCTTTGATGCATACCAAAACCAAGAACATTTCTATAAAATATCATTTTCTAAGAGAACTAGTACAAGATAAAGAGGTAAGATTAGACTATGTGAATACTAAAGAACAAATTGTCAATATATTCACTAAGTCATTACCTAAGGATGTATTTTTGTATTGAAGAGGTAAGTTAGGGGTCATTCCCTTATAAGAAGCTCACTAAATGAAGTTTAGTAATGCATCAACCAGAGCATGTTGAAGATCAATCAATTGATGTAATATCAAAAAGGGCATATTGCATATGAATCAATAAATGAGGTACATTAATATTCTCTATATATTGTCTTTGGCATGAGAAGTCAAAGAGGGAGAGTTTATTGTCATCATATCATGTAATTTTTTTTTTAAGATGTCAAAGAGGGAGAACTTGGTTTGATATAAAAAAGGTAGAGTTTGTTATCAGAAGAAGATGTTGAAGAGGTAGAGTTTGCAGAAAAAGAGAGAAACTAAAGGAAGAGGGAGTTCACTTTGATAGAGAGAGTTCTCATGGATGAGAATTAGAATGAAAATAAGGATATGCTCCTTACTTTATTCTTTCTCTAAAATTTCATTATATTATGACATGTTGTGTTGCCATCAATGCCAAAGAGGGAGATTGTTTAAAACAATTAGTTAATTATGTATGTCTTTGATGTTACACAAAATTTCATATCATTACTAGTTAGTGTATGATGATCTTACTCAAGAATTGAAGGTAGTTTCCTACGTCTATTGAGAATTCCAAAGTTTTTCTAGTTTAGAAGACAGTGTCCACCAAGTTCACTCGAGCGACAAAGAGAAGTTCATAGAAGATTGAGTGTTAACCGATATCACTTGGTTAATGAAAAAAAAAATTGTATGGAACCAGTGTTAACTGAGCTCACTCGGTTACTAAAGGAACTTTGTGAAGATGTCATATTAACTGAATTCATGTGTATAACACAAGAAAATCATTTATGAGTTAGTCTCTACCAAGTAGGGTCAACAAACAAAGAATTTTCTTTTTTTGGCATATTGAGTTCAATTGATTTGTTTGTTTGTTCTAGCTGACTAAATATTTTTAATTCTAAGTTGTATTCAAGCCTACTTGACAATGTGTAAGATATAAATATAAGGTCAAGTTGAGGATTTAATGTCTAAAGGAAAATAGAAGATTTAGAGATAGGTAGAGGAAACAAACTAGAAGGATAAGCATAATATCCTTGTGGAGCTACAAAGATACATTCAATTAGAAAGTATCAAGTATACAAGCTAGAATTGAGATCTGTAATTAATAATTCAATTGCACTAGAAATCATTTCATCTCATTGTCACTCTCTAACCATTGTAGCAGTGATCTAAATCTCTTAATAGAGTTGGCTTAAACAACTATTTGTAAATCCTCTAACAAGGTGGCATTTCTAGATTGAAGTGTCTAAAGACCTCTAGCAAAACCATTCCTAACAAGGTGATTAAATGCTCTAATAGGGTCACACCTAACAATATTTTTTGTAACCTTTAACAGGGTTGGCTCCTAATAGGGCTCATTTCAAAAGATTGAAAATTTCAGAAGATTGAAAATCAGTAACTAGTTGCAATTGGTGGTTTTTACCAATTTGGGTTTCCACATTAAATCTTAGTGATACTTGTGTTTATGCTATTTATTTCATGTGTATGCAACTAAGTTAAGTAAGTTCAATCATAGATAATGTCTTAATACTTAAATTTAAAAAAAAAATTGAGTTACTATTTCTATTTTAGTTTTTACCGAGTTAGAATAGTTTCTAGTGTAAATCAAGTGCCTATGTGTTTGCTGAGCATCATTATTTTCAATAAAGCTTTATGGTCTGTGTTAATATCAAAGGGATTTGGGCTTTTTTTTGTGGTAATTGATTCACCCCTCCCCTCTCAGTTACTCTTCTTATATTTCCAACACTATCTTTGTTATTTTCTTTTCAAATGTGTGGTTATAAGAGGAATTCATATAGTTGCATTGATTATAAATTACATTTATCATAAAATAGAAAATACAAAAACACATTGATTTTGTGGTTACATTTCTTCAAATTTGTATAGAATTGGTAGATGTAAAAAAAAAGCCTCCTTGTGAACATTCACATTTATCTTTGATTTAGCTACCCAACAAGTTGACAAACAACCATCTGGAACCTTGGAGTTGGTCATTAACCAAATTTTCAAGAGAGAGATTTAGGAGAATTTCTTCTATTAGCATCATGTAAAATGACCATTCAACACTACTGAAAGAAGAAATATTACAATCATAGATTGTACTAGAACATGAATAATTTAGAGAAATGTTGTACAAATTAATTGGATATAATCTATAAGCACAATAGTGTACACCATGAATAGGGTACAAGTAAAGAAGGGAATAAAGAAGAATCCCTATGAAATATGATTTGGTCACTCACCATCTATGAGTTACTTCAAGGTATTCACAAGTAAATGTTACATGAAAAGAGATGAATCCCAAGGAAATTTTGAGCCTAAAAGTGATGGGGTATGTTCTTGGGATACTGTACCAAAAGAAATGATTACCAATGTCTAAACCTATGGAGAAATATAATTGCATAATCTTCTAATGTGAAGGTAGATGAGTTCTTTGAGAAGAAAAAAGGATAAAGTAAGAAATACTATAGTAAATTTGATTATATCCCTATAGGTGACATTGTAGAGAGAGTATCGAGGGGAGTGGAAGCTATAAAAGAATTTGTACCAAGATAGGAATAAGTAGCTTAGCCTAAAGAATGGATAGAAGTAGCACATAAAGGGGATCTAGCGCTAGAAAAGTATGTAAGAAGGAACCATTTAGTCAATCAAACCATTGGTGATAACGATGTTGGAGTGTTGAATGGGAGAAAGACAAGAGAGATACTATGTCTACTCTCACACATTGAACCTAGAGATACTAAGGAAACTCTTAAGGAAAAAGATTGGAGAGAGACCATGAAGGAATAAATTGATTAGATAGCAAAAAATTATACATGGATGTTTGTAACTTGACTAGAAGACAATAATGTCATTGGCACAAAGTGGGTGTACTAAAATAAGATGAATGAGGATAGAGAAGTAGTAAAAAACAAGGCTAGACTTGTTTTCAAAGGGTATGAACAAGAAGAGGGCATAAAATATGGAGAAACCTCTACATTGATGGCCAAACTGAAAGGAGTCAGGATACTCCTAGCATTTATTTCATATAAGAGCTTCAAAGTGTACTAAATAGATGTGAAATCTACATTTTTGAATGGGGTTCTAGATGAGGAAGTGTACATTAAACAATCTAAAGGATTTGAGAACAAAGAAGATAAAAATCAAGAGTGGAGATTGAAGAAATCCCTATATGGATATTAAAAATAGATTGAAACAAGTATGATAAATGTGTTTCAATCATTATTTTTTAACTGATGTCAAACTTGCAACTTGTTGGTAAGACAATTGCTTAGATTTTTTGAGTACTATCATTTGTTTGATTGATGAAGATGATTTGATGAAATGAGGTAACAATAGCACCTAGAGGAAAAGGTTGAGTTATGATATGGAAAAGGAGTACAAGGATTAGTTAAGACACTAATATTACTGTGCATTAATGATCTACTTAAGGTTGCAAAGGATGGTTACACTGATCAAGTTTAGAAGAACAAGTTAAATGGATTGTATCTACCAAGCTTAACAATTTGCATAGTAGGTTTTGGGAAAAGTTAATGTAAATCGAGAAAAAAATTAGTTGGAGTCGAGCACAGTCAATTTCAGTGTAAGCCAAGCAAAGTTTAGTTGATGCCAAGCACCAGTAAACTTTAGTTCATACCGAGTGTTTTGATAGTGGATGCTAAGCAATGCAGTATGTGCTGAACATTAGAAGCTAGTTAATGCTTAGTGTTAGCATTATGATATAGATCAAGAATTTGATGAATCTAAGATGACATGTTTGATTTCTTGGGTTGTGTGAATTGTGTGGAAGATAAGCTTGATGAGTTGGTGGCACAAAATTCAAGATGAGCTATTTTGAGGTGAATTCAAAGAGGATGGAAGGATAAGTTTCTACAATGAAATCAAATAAGGGTAGATTCATTGAATCCTACCTAACTCTAAAAAGGGTGATGGAGGATGAACATAAAAAAGATTTAAATTTTTTATTTATAGAGATGGCTAGTTAGAAGCAAAGGTTGTCATATGAGAGAACTTAAGGAAGACAAGGAGTCTAGGGTATTTCTTTATTCAGTGACTTAAGAGGAGAGACTCCATTGGAAAGAAAAGAAAGAAGGCTTAAGGGTATGGATGCTTGAAGGATGAACAAGTTATTAGAGCTAAAGTGTGTGAAAGCAAAGCAGAATGGAGGAGTGAAACAAAGATCTATAATCTACAAATGGAGTTGTAAGTTGTTATCAAATCAAGCCTTAATGTTACTTTCTAATCATTGTATCGGTCTAGGGTAAATCCTTTGGATTAAGGTTGACCTAACAATCAATTCTAAATCTTTTAACTAGGTGACATTCCAAGTGAATGATCTAAAGTCCTCTAACTAGTCTCACTCCTAATAGGGTGATTGAAATCCTTTAACCAGGTCACATTTAACAATGTGCATTGCAACCTTTAATAGGGTTGGCCTTTCACAAGGCATCACTTTAGAAGAGTGAGAATGAGTAGCATGTTACTAGTGGTTTTTCCCAAATTGGGATTCAATGTTAAATTATTGTGTCAAATTTTTTATTGAATATGTTATGTTTCATGTTTTACATTTTTGCAAAGTTGATTTGACAGTAACCTACAAGTTTAAGTGATTGCATAATCTAATGGATGCATGCATGACAAAAATGTTTTATGGATATGAGTTCACTAAGATATGAAATTTTTTAATTGTACATCTAGAACTTGGATAAATGATTCACCCCCTCCTCTAGTTATTCTAAAGAATTCCAATAATGGACTAAAATAGGCATCCAATAGATTGCACTCATTGAAGAATTTTTATCTAAAGAAAGAAATAAAAGATTTTGTTTCTCATTAAAGAGATATTTTTTGATGACATCATCTTTGGAGGAGATGATAAGATGGGATTTGAATTCATGGAAGCCATCAAGAGAGAATACAAAATGTCCATGATCGGTAAGATCAAATTCTTCATTGGACTTCAAGTGTCCCAACTAAAAGGAGGAATCTTCATACGAAAATAAAGTCCATCAAGGAGATTCTGAAGATGTTTGGTATGGAGGAATAAAAATTTAGGAGGCAACCCAATGGTTATTTATTACAAGTTATAAAAGGAAGATGAGAGCCCTGAAGTGAATGTGACACTTTATAGATCAATAATTACTAAATTGTAGTATATTACACACAACATACTAGATATAGCACAAGTAGTTGGAATAGCGGCTATGAAAAGAATCTTCAAATATCTAAAGGGTACATGTGAGTATGGCCTATGGTATCCTAACAAAGGAAAATTTGAGTGGAGTATCTTTACTAATTCTAATTGGGTGAGTAACATATATGAAAAAAAGAACTAGTAGTGCATTTTTTCTTGGAGGAAGTTTGGTTGCATGGGCCAAAAAGAAGTAGAATTGTATATAATAGTCAAAAGATGATGTATAGTATATTGCAACCATAATAAACTATAATCAAGTTGTTTGGATAAAAAAAAAATTCATTGAGTTTGAGAGAAGATGGAGAAAGCAATGGTTATCAAATACGATAACAATAATGCAATCAACATTTCCAAAAACCTAGTGATGCACTTGAAGGAAAATAATTTATCAATCAAGTACCATTTTCTGAGAGAGAAAGTCAAGAAAGGGAGATAAGGTTGGGATATGCACAAACCAAGGAACAATTAGCTAATATATTCACAAATCCTCTTCAAAATGATACCTTTGAGTATGTGAGAGAGAATTTAGGGGTATTTCCCCTATCCAACTTGAACCAAGTTAGCTAGGAAGGTATCAATCCATGATTAGTAAATGGTGGAATCAAATGATGGATTTATGAGAAAAAGGGATTACTTCACAAGGGGATAATTCATAGAGTCAAGGTTGTGTGCCTTTGGAATTACTATCAAAGGGGGAGAAGTTTTAAGAAGCATAAGATGAACAAGAAGATGTAGAACAACAAAAAGGAGGAATGAGATTTAAAAGAAGAAGAGGCCTACCAAAAGGAGAAAAAAGAAAAATTAGAGAAAGAGAGCACATAGAAGTTGAGAAAGATCACTAAAAGGAGTGAAGTCAAAGTGAACCAACAAAGGAGAAGCCAAAGAGTTCAAAAGAATGTAGATGCATCATCTCAGGGGAAGATGTTGCAAAAAATAAGAAGGGAAAAGGTGAAGGCACCAATATGCTAGAGTCAAGAAGATGAAGATGTTGAATTATTTCCATCAATGCCAAAAGGGGATATTGTTGGTGTAACCATCTCAATACTTGAAGACAGATTGGTAGAATGACCAGTGAAATCAATTATGACTATGTTGTCATTAATGTCAAGGTATAGAATGAAAAATGAATGGTATAACTATAACTAGAAAGGCACATTGATCTCATGTGTGTGACTCTATTTTATAAGGTTGATTAGATAAATGTAAGTACAAGCCCAAAATATTCAATGAAAAAGGTTATCCACATAGATAGAGGCATTCTTAGTAAAGTAATAATATACTAAAGGATTTTAAGCATGAAAGAAGTTAGAGCGACCACTGATCATCCAGGTTG
Organism: Cupressus sempervirens; assembly: GCA_028749045.1. Lineage (NCBI taxonomy): Eukaryota > Viridiplantae > Streptophyta > Pinopsida > Cupressales > Cupressaceae > Cupressus > Cupressus sempervirens. Next base: position 514,661,334 of record CM053789.1, read on the forward strand.
GATTAGTTGAGTTAGTAAGGAAAGCATGGACTAGGATACCCATGACTACCAGTTTAGAAAGTAGGTAGTGGTGCACTCATCATTGCACTTAATGGTTATGGCGTTGTCACATTGAGAATTAGTTGAAAGAATTCAAATTTTAATTATTTCCAGAAATGAAAGGCTTTAAGGACACAATAAATATGTTACTCTTATACAAACATGCTAAATCTAACAAGGAAAACATATGACAACAATAAGAAGTTCATCTAGAATTAGGCTTGAGAATTCAAATTTTGAATTCATAGATTAGGTTTCCAAAGAAGAACAAGCCACGACTATAAAAGGAAATAACATCTAAAGAGAAAAGTTTAGATTGTCAAATGTTTAGACATAGAGCCAAGAGAGTCAAGTGAAGTATAATATCAAAGTGTGAAGAAGTGATAGAGAGAGGTCACAACCAAGGAGATATTGTGTTGACAAGAATTTGGTCATCTTGAGAAATACAAGAGTGAATACATGCAAGAGAGACCAATGTCAAGCATGTAAGTGACCATGTTGACAAGTCAAATAGGAAAATAAAGGGATCTATTCAAGATAAGTACAATAGCTACCTCATTAGATCATTTCCCTAGTGGTTACTAATCTTTACAATAATAAATCCAATCACGGGTGGACCCTAATAGGATGCCACATTAACTTGTGTCTCAAATTCTTTTAACTTGGATAATCCTAATAGGGAAAGACTTTCACTAGTATTATCTAAATCCATCAAGAACGTGACACCTGACAATGTCACTATAATAGTTTAATAGAGATAAGATTGTGATTTGGTGCACTTAATAAGAGTGCAAGCCTCATGAGGATTGAATTACAGATCCTGGGTTTTACCCTAGATGGTATTCCATGAGATAAATATTGTGCTATCTATCTCTATTGATGCATTCAATATTTTTTCTTGATCCTATTCAATTGAGTTATAGGTAGCACTAACCTGTAGACTAGGAAAAAAAAGCCTAGGTAGAAAAGTTGAAACTGCTAGTGTATACTGATTCACCACCCCCCAAGTATACCAACATGTAATTGGACTAAAATAATAGTTTCACCTAGATGATCTACACCAATATAGTTAAATATTTATATCAAGCATAGGTAATCTTGGTTGACCTATACCAGGGTTCTCTTGAAGAGGGAAAACCCAAAGAACCTAAAAAGTGTACAAATAGAAATTGAAAAAAATAAAGAGAATGAGAGAAAGAGACAATTGAGAACATATGCATCCATGGTCCATAATTTTAGTAAAGAGTTGGAACTAAAGGCATTAAATGATAGGTTCTTCCATATTAAGATGGTAAATTTACCCCCACTTTAGTAGGAGTTTGAACTACCTCATACTCATGGTAAAGTGGATCAAAATCAAGAGGTTATCTTACTATGACTAAGGAGACAAAGAAACTACAAATCTCTTGATATAATTGAGTCTTGATACTATTAAATTGAGTTATAGGTAGCACTAACCTATAGAACTAAATAAAGAAAATCCTAGGTAGAAAAGTTGAAACTGCTAGCGTATACTAATTCACCACTCCCCCAAGTATACCAACATGTGATTGGACTAAAATAATAGGCTGATATAGATGACCTATACTAAAATAGTTAAATATTTGTATCAAGAATAGGTAATATTGGTTGATCTATACCAAGGTTCTTTTGAAGAGGGAAAATGCCAAGGTCTCAAAAAGTGTACAAATAGAAATTGAAAAGAATAAAGAGAACGAGAGAAAGAGAAAATTGTGAACATATGCATCCATGGTCCATAATATTACTTAAGGGTGGGAACTAAAAGGTATTAAATGATAGGTTCTTCCATTTTAAGATGGTACATTTACCCCCACTTTAGCAGGAATTTGAACTACCTCATAATTGTGCTAAAGTGGATCAAAATAAAGAAATGATCTTATTATGACTAAGGAGACAAAGAAACTGTGAGAGAAGGGGTGGGAGGGAGAGGGAGAGGGGGATGGAGGGAGAGAGAGAGGGGGGTTGGGGGAGAGAGAGAGAGAGAGAGAGAGAGAGAGAGAGAGAGAGAGAGAGAGAGAGAGAGAGAGAGAGATTTCCAATAAGGTTTGTGTTCCTTATCAAAAACCACACAAAAATGATACGATTGAATATTCGAATAGATTTGTATGCCTAGTAAATAATCTTATAAAACATGAGATAGGATCAAATGGTCTAGTGGGTTTATGTTCCCAATAGTCAAAGCCTATAAAAAAAGAAAGGTAGGATCAAATGGTCTAGTAGGTTTATGTGCCTAATTGTCATTCTCACAAAAAGGGTAAGATCTAATAATCTATTAGGTTTGTGTGTCCAATATTTAATCCTATAAACCTTTCACCTTGTAATGGATTTACACTCCCATGATAGTAATCCTATACATTGAAGGTAGTTTTTGTATCTTACAGGATAGGTCAAATGGTCTATCAAGTGCCCATGACATGCTAGTCAACCTTTCTAAGACATGTAAAAAGAGGAAGAGTAATTGGCCCTAGAAAATTATGTTATGCTAATGTGCTCATCCAAAATATACAAAGAGGAGGCCAATTAGCCCTAGAAATTTTTGATATGGTAGTGTACTCTATATGTTGTTATTGAAATGAAAAAAAAAAAAAAAACTAAGAATAAGGGGGAAGTATATGGCCCCCTTGGGCCTTAATATGGAAAAATAATATCTTTTTTGGAATTTGAAGGAAGTGATGAAGAAGAATAAAGAAATTTCAACATCAAGACAAAATCCACAAGAAACACCCACTCCAAGCCAAAGAGGTCACAACTTCTATAAGGCCATAGAAGATAAGAATACAATAAGATATCATAAAAGAAGTGAAAAAGTAAATCCTCTTGAAGGATAACACACTATTGTGAGGCTCTAGGGTGAGAAATTTATCTATGATAGAAACCCAATTAAAAAAAATGTAATATTAGATGTCCCATAATAAAAAATAACAAATAAACCAATATAAAAGTGGATCCTTGAGGGAACGAGAAAGATGGACATAGTTCCCTTTCCCCCTGAGTGTAGGAAGAAGGGAAATAATTATGCTACTCATAAAGCATACCAAGCATGATAATGATCCCCCAAGGGATATGCTAAAAATATTGCATGGTGTGCAGTCATATAATAGGGACTCAAATGTTATTTAAAGAAATCAAGATTTAAATAGGCCTTATCATAAGGAGATATGTGAACAACCTCATGATCATTGATTTGTTGAATCCTATAATGTAAAGTTTGACAATAATTTGTATATTGATCATAACAATAGTGATACATACAAAATGAAAGATTCATTAGTTATTGATTATGTTTCTTTTTTTTGTTTAGGTCTATTGATCACCTTAGCATGAAGAAGTTTAAGAAAAACCATTTCTTGGTTAATGATAGATTATGAAGGAGAGTATGTAGATAAAGAATGAGATTAAAAAAATTGTTGCATAATCTTGAATTATGATCAACAATAGTGTTGACTTCTCGTGGCTTATAAGAATGATCATACCCTCTATTTTCTAAGGGTACTTGATTTCATTGTAATTTTTTTAACCACATCTATTCCTATTGAATCCATTATTTTCTAATAAGTGATAACCAAGACCATAACAAGAATCTATATTAGGAGATAGTGAAGCTACCTTAGTCACTTTGATATCATAGCTAGGTTTAATATTCACCATGACTAAAAGAAGAGACAAAGTTAGTAGAAATAGGAGTTGTTTAATACTTCATAAATGAAAGGTTAGAAACTCTATACTCTCCAATAAAGGATGGTGTAAAATATAAGATCTCAAATTATCTTCTAAAAAGACATAGTATGAGGATCAACATTAGGTTACTGATCTTTTTTTCCCTCAACATTCAAACAACTTGTTTATCTTATGATCTACATGAAGAGTATACATTGTATTATTATAAATAAACTTTAACTTTTGATGAAGAGTGAAAGTAATATTATACATAATATGTGTTGTGGTATCACAACACACACCCCATTTCTCTTAGAAATGAGGATCTCTAGTAAAAAAAATTTGTTTCCCAAACCCCTAGTTCTATGCCTAGGTCATTTTAGGACTCTTCTTGGACTTTGGATCTTGCCTTCATTCTCTAATTGAGAAAATCCAACTATCAGAATAGGGAAATTTTGGGAAAAGAGAGTGTTTCTATGCTTAAGAGTTCACATGCACACCTATCTATGATGCCCAAGTGTGCTTAATGTGTAAGTGTGCCCTTATCTCCCTTTGGAGATGTGCACCTATGCACATGCACACCCCCAAAGGGTCCAAACTTACCTAAAAAACTTAATCTAACAAACTTCACCTAAGTGAAAGGTATGCATGTGTGCACCTATCCAAGGTGGATACATGTGCACCTTTGAAAGAAAAACATACTCCTTTATGCACACCTTACAAGGTGTGCAAGGGTGCATCTTATTTCAAACACTTAGGAACTCTTTTGCACAATTAGGGTGCACATATGTGCAACCCACAAGGTGTGCTATGTATGCACCTTTAGATCTATGGTTTTCTTTGATGGCTTGGTGCACCTAGCACACCCTCAAGGTATTCCAAAAACTATCTTTTAGAGGCATAAAAGTGATTTTTAGGTGTTTTCTAATAGGTTTTGCATTTTGGATCTAATTTTTTTTCTAACTAGGGTATGTTTTAGGTTATATTTTTAGCTTTCTTGACTAATTAATGTTTTCTTCTTTGTGTAGGTAAAAAGGAATCCTCAACTTGTTGGGGTCATAACTTTTGACCTAGAACTCAGAATTAAAAATAATTTACACCATTCAAAAGAAGAATTAGAAATTTAATTTCAGTCCCTAAAATAGTGGGCCTTTAGGTGCCTAGTTTTAGAGACTGATGAAAATTTCGACTTGAAATTTTGAGTAAAAGACCTTCGAAAAACATAGTTTAAAAGACCTAGAAAATCTTGTTTAAAAAGATATGCAAAAGTTTTAAACATTTGAGCATTTTGGATAATTTGGATCACCTAGTCTCTAACTAGGAAGGATCAAGTAGTTGGAGAGAAGAAAAAGTCAGGAAATAGACAAAGATGTGCATAACATGAAGGTTTGGCACATAATGTGCAAGTACGTAAATCATCATAGCATCTTCATTATCAACAAAAATAAAGATATCACCTGCGCTAGTAACCTTCACCTTCAAAGGAGTCACACATATAAGAAGCAGAAGAAGCTCAAATATATAAAAAAATTTGGCTATAAAGAGGGTATTAATCATCAAAATGGGTAAAATAATTGCACTAGAGTGCTCCTAGACCTCATCTAACAAAAACCCAGAAACCATTTTTAAAATAGAGAACTTTGATTTTTTTGTGAATTGAGCACCTTGCACAAATTTCATTGAGGTGTGCTTCTCCAAAGGTGTGCAAGGTGCACTAGAAATTTTGAAGAAATTAGAGGTGCACTGATAGTTAACTTTTAGTTCTAAATTTGGAGCTTTCCATGCACCAGAAATGCATTCTAAAGATAGTTCAACTCCTACAAACCTCGAGAGAAGGTTGAGCTTCTATTTTTGGCATCTCCAAAGAATCCTACATCATCTAATGGCTTTCTTCTTCTTATTTTCTCACACTTTATTTGTTTTAAGACATCTAAAGGCTCATGCACCCATTAATTGATATAAAAAAAGGTGGAGTCTTACTTAGCACTAGTTAGAGAGTCAGTTTGTACATAATTCAATTTGTTTTATTAGTTTAGAAACATATATTTGCATGAGGAGATCTCTTACTCTCAACACAAATTGAAGAGAAGATTTCTTATAAATTGAGGAATTTAATATGTATTCCAAGCCATTATTTTGATACAATATATGCTACTGGTTCTCTCATTTGGAGCATAGCTATTCTTCCCTAAGTGTGTTATATTTTGTAAATGTATGTTCATGAAGTGTAATAGATCCAATAGTTTTTTTGTGTTATTTTTATTGGGAAATCTTTTAATTATGGTATTTTCCACATGTTTATGAATTTCACTGATGTAGTTAGTTAGGGAAGAGATCTCCCTATTGTTCCTACATAACTTTTTGTCTCAGATGAGTGCACTTTCCATGGTCTTGCAATTTGATGAAAAGTGAAACATCTTATGGTTGCTGAATTCCCATTGACAATTGCATCAATGGAATTATGGAAGTGTTGCTCCTATTTTCATTGGTTACCTATTGACCTTTTCAATGATTTAACTCACAAACATATTATTTCTGTGGCTTGTTTCTATTAGGGATTTACTTTTCAAGTCATTTTCTTAAACTTCTTGTTACCCTATCTTTTTTATTTTCTTTTCTAACCCTTGGTCAAATTAGGAATTCATATAGTTGCATTGTTAGATTACATTCATGCAAAAATGGAAAATGCCAAAAAAAATCTCTTTTTGTGGTTAATTTTGAAACAACAAGTAGATTGGTCATCTCATTCAAAATTGGTTCGAACCAGCAAAGGCCTCCTTATGAACACTCACATTTATCTTCTATTGAGCATATTTCAGTAGGTTGCAAGATCACCCAGAACATTGGAGTTGATCCTAGATTAGCCTTTCAAGAGAGGAGTTTAAAAGGATTCCTGTTGCTAAGCATTGTACAAAATGATAGCTCAACAATATGTAACCAAGGTCTACTCAAAAAATGGTTATAACTAATTGGTCCATTTTTAAGATTAATGAGAGTATCCAAAATAACTATACCTACTTTCATAGATAAAGTGATTAGGCATAAAGTTTTCTTATGAAATTTATCAAAGACACATATAGGAACATTATTAGGTTGGAGATTTGAAGAATCAATTTTAATCACTTTTAGAATGCTCATACTACACACATGAAACTTGGACCCACTATCAATTAAGGTTCTACAAGTGAGGTTATCATTGATTATGACAAATACCATAAGAGCATCATAGAGATCTTGAATTTTCTTAGGGGGTAAATAATCTTGAGTAAACATAATTTGAGTTGGGATTGGGGTATCATTCATGCATTTAAAAAAGACATGGATATTATCTTAATTAGGAGGTGTAGTTGGAAGAGTGGTTAAAGCTCTCTGTAATGCTTCATGATTGGTAGGAGATGTTTGAAGAATTTCTAAAAAGGAAATCTTGGTATGGGCATTACATAATTACACTACCAAATTATACTACATTATAAGATTTTGAGGAATATGAAATGGAGGAGGAATTTTGGGTTGAGAATGTTCGATCAAAGTAGTAGGTTGAGGATTATTTCTTATACAATAAGTGTGAGACATCACATGATAATCCAAAGGATTTATAGGTTCTCCTTTGAGTATTATGGAAGGATAATTTTGATGGTGATGAGAGGTTTGTTGATAGTCATGGGTGGAGAAACATTAACTTGGTTAGGATATTTCTTCTTTATAGGCTCATCAATAGAATTTAAACCATGATGGAATTTTATACAATCTTCTTTTTCCAAGGAGTTCTTAGAATATGGATTATTATGCTCCATTAAGGCTACATCTCTAATGGGACTCAAAAGAAAGAAAATTCATATTGATTAAATAATTTATAATATCTTTCTCTAAAGGATCACTAAGAGGATGGTGTATTTTAGGAAAAGAATAAAAGTCAAGCATGTCATGTTGAAATGAAATGGAAGAGGTGTCAATTGTGATATCATCATTTTTAAACAAGGCTCTTTCATGAGGAAGATAGTAATCCATGTTATTTTTCAAGGGTTCATCCCAAATAGGATAGTCCAAAGATAAGAATATCTCTATCAAGAAAGCACATTGTAGAAGAAAAAGGAGGGAAATTGAAAGAAAGTATAATATCATCAAAAGAATCTTGATGGATAAGGCTTATATTAGGATAAGATTCAACACTAATCTTCAACTCCCCTTTACAAAGAGGGAGATGATTAAGAGAAAGTTTAAAATCATCTTCTTTATCTAATAGTTCCTTATAAGGTGATGTAAGAAAGGACAAGGTAACATCACATACATGAAATTGTCTCTTTTTAGGGGAAATAATTATCCCTAATTAATAACATTAATAACATATGTGAAAGGGTCATATCAGTTTTTATGTTGTCATTGATATCAAGCCTTAATTGGTAAGACATTATGCTAATTTAACAGAGTACCATATTATTTGATTGATGAAGAGTATTTGAAGAAATTATAATGATGTAAGTGATGATAAGTGCATGGTATTCAATGGGAACTTGAATGAGTTATAATCTGATGGTATAATGTTAGTTATTTTGTTTTACATTATTTAATTAAGTCTTAAGATCATGTAAAAGAAAGACAGTTTGGTTGATGAATAAAGAAGTCAAGTATTAACTGAGCTACCATAGTTGTTACCGAGTACCTAGTAAAGAAGTAAATGAATTTGTAGTGTTAATTGATAAGTTATAGTGTTAACTGAGCCTAGTATTGATAGAGAAAGATGTAATGGTAATTGATAAATGAGAAGAAGAAAATATTTTTTTGTAGTTGATGAAAGATCAACCCCACAACTCCCAAGAATCACTTGTATGCAAAAACCTATAATAGAAAAAGAAGAGAAAAAAATATGGAGGTTGGAATTCATAGATCCACAAAGGAGACATTCTTGATGAGAAAAAAAATGAATTGCTATTATCAAAAGTGAATGAATTGATAAATAAAAATGAGGGGTCAATCCTTATAAAAGGAGATCCAAAACCCTAAAATCTAAAACCTAGGTTGGATTATAATAATTACTAAAAGAATTAATTATTAGATGCCAAAAGTTTAGCTAAAGTAGAATAGAGTTAATTAGAAAATATCTAATTACTCTAACACCCCCCTTAAGATAAGCTTAGGGAGTAGATAAAAACCTAGAAACTACTACTAAAAGTAGAATTGGGTCCGGACAACAAAGCCTGCTGAGGTGCCCAAGCACAACTAGATCTTTGAAAAGAGGAGAAAGAGAGAAAACCACATAGGGAAAAACCTACTCCAAAAAGAGATGGAAAGAATGTTGAATGAACCAATGAAGGAAAAAAAAAGCCTCCAAACTAGAGAATATCTCAGAAGATAGGAACAAAAGATGATCATGAAGAACAATGCTGAAATATGTAGAAGCTACAAATCTCTATCAAAAAGTAAGTGTAGATCTAAAGAACCTCCAGTAAAATAAAACCTAACCATGTAGAGAAGGCTATAATTTTTATGAGTGCTCTCAAAAGAGGCACATAAAGGAAAACACTTAAACTCAAAGATATAGATAGTATGAAACACCAAAGTTTGAAGAGCTGATCAATTAAACATGGAAGGTCGTAACCAAAGTAGGAACAAAATAAAAAGTTTATATATGGTAAATGACCCATCTCACTGAAATGCATAGGTACCTAGTCACTACATCTACCTAGTACATAAGAACAAAAATTGAATACATAACTCATTCCATCAAACCAAGGAAGCAAAAGAGCCAACAAAAGAACCCACCCTAATGCATACAAGGTTGAGGTGATTGGAAAATGGAAAAGTGAGCCAAAATAACTGCATGTCAAAGAACCATGATCAAGGTGCACAAAAGAATACATATGTGTGTACTAAGGTGATCAATCTCAAACATGTCATGAGGCTAATGTCACAGAAGGGAAACTCACTTGAAAAAGGAAGATGAGAAACAAAGGAAAAAATGTCAATCCTCCATGAGACTTTAATCAGATTAGTGCATGTACAATAAGGAAAAAGATATGGTGAATCCCAAGAATACAATAATTTTTATGAGTGTCCTTAGATGACACTATTTGAATTAGAAGGAAAAATAACTTAAATGAAAATACAGAAGGAATGTCACACTTTATTTTAGTGTGTTTACAAGAATGCACACAAATGATGTCTACAAAGACAAGAAGATACATAAGGATAATACAATAGATAGTACAACCCATGATGAATCATCTAAAAAAAAAAAAAAGATTCCCATACTTGAAACAACCAAAATATCCACTAGAATGCAAAAATACAAAAAAAATGAATAGAATGTTCCTAGAGAAGAATCTAGAAAAACAACTAGCATCACTAGAAAGATCTTGGAAAGACCTTTCTATTGGAAATATTATGATAGGATAAGTTACTAAGAGGGAAGGGGTGAATCAATAACCAATAAAACTTTATCCTTCATTAGCAATTAATTCTTCATGTATATTCTAAACTAATTGCATGCATGAGAAATTGAAAACATTGAAGCATACATAACACTATTGACACACAATTTTGGTGACTCAGAAACCTTCCAAATAGAAAGTAAAACTAGGGTGGGGATGATACCCACAAGCTTTAGTACTATAGTATAAATTTGGCCTATTAAGGCTTACAATGATCACTTCTGATGATCTACCCTCTTAGGAGCAATAAGGACTGCTAGGTCCACCTTGCACAAGGATTTACAAACATACAATGACATATGCACTCGGTAAAGAGATTTACATAAGATGGTTGGGTCTATCTTGTTAAATGATTTGATTGATCCACCTATTAGGATGAAGCAATAGCTGATCTTTGATCTACAACTTGGTTTGCTGAATGAGATTCCTCTAAGTGTTCAAATTACCTTGCTATGATAGATAAATCTTTGTTGCTCGTTATAATATTGTAGCCTTTGTAATTCACTATTTTTTTTTCTCTGATGATTACATTACTTCTCTCTGATTATTTGGATGTGATATAATACATTACATATATACCAATCCAATTACACAATTACAAACTATGCCAAAAATACTATGCCAAAAATAAAGGACTAGTGCCAGAAGAAAAATCCAGTGGCCAAAATATCACATGTGCCAGAAAGGGATAGTTGCCAAAAAAATGCTAGTCAATGGAAAAAAAAATACCATTACCACTGTGAAAAACCATTATAAACCTCAAAAACTACCATGTAGAGGGAATACTACCAAAGAAGGTGAAAATACTAGTCATGCTGGAAAAAATGACCATGTAACAATGTAAACTACCACAAAACCAATAAAACTGCAGTTAAACAAGTGCGAAGGTAGAGTCCAAGGCCACACAACCCATAAAAGACAACTCACAAAATTTGAGACTCAAACCATGTGTTGATGTGGTGTCATAGGTACATGATGACAAAAATAGTTGGCCATAAGGGGTATTATTGGCATATGGGTTGCATGCTTAGTCCCCCCCCACAAAAATGCTACAAACCCAAATCAATCGCTCTCCAAAAAAAATATTACTAGCATACAATTTTGGCATGAGAAACCATACAAGTGGTAACCACTATCAATTACCTTAGAAAAACCTGTAAAACCATTGATTGGAAAAATCACCAATCATGCATTGGTTGTTTTGTGCATTTGACAAAGGCATGGGGCATAGGGAGACCTTGTGTGTAGAGATGGGGACCATCACATGAGTGGTTGACAAAGACACAACCGACCAAAAATAAGGTGCAGGCCTAGAAAATATAAAAAATGCCATTCAATCCTTCTTTTAGAGGCTAGTGAAGTGGACTATAAGGTGGATTGGTGATGTCTAAAAACACACTTCATGCATAGGAGCCAAGGAATTGGGTCTTCCAGATTGAGGGCTAAAGAAGTGAGTCTGCCAAAAAGATTCTCAAGCATAAAAATCATTACAAATAAAGAATTTGTAGTCACTTAGAGGCCACAAATAACAACACAAATAAGATGATCTCACCAAAAAATATTACACCAATTAAGACACACATACCATAAGGTTAGAGGCAATAAAGCTTAGCATAGAAATAGAACTCGAGGAGAATTGTGTGGGCATTGGGTGAAGTGGCCGAGATGGGTATGAATCGCATGACAAACCAAGGACTTCACACAAATTACATGTGTAATGAGCACTAACTTGCACCAAATAAATGTCCAACCTTTTTAAAAATATGCAACCCCACTAACGAGATTAACCCATGATAAAAAAAATAGCACCAATAAATGGGCACCAAAAAGGTGCATGTCACCCAAAAATGATAAGGGTCAAGAGTGCCAAATGGCCTTGAGCCACATTGATGTAGGGTTTCATGTGTGGGGGCCACTTGCTATACTTTAAAAAAAAGCCTCTCATATAAATTATAGGTCGAGAAGGGCATGACACCAAGAAAGATTGGTGCATGATGCTTTTGACTAGAGGACATGCAAAGAGGAGTATGAGGGTCAAGGGAGGTATGTATAGCACCAATACAAGTATGGGCCCACCACCTACCATAATTTAATACAAAAATTTTCTCCCTTGTCAAATGACAAAGAACTTTTTTGAATAAAAACAAAAAGGGTTGATGCTTTTGAAAAACAAATTATAGTTTTTTTTTTAAAAAAGTTTGTCTCAATTTTTTAAGCCCAAGGCTATATGATCTTGGGCTAAATTTTTTTTGCCTTATATTTCAATAACATCCAAACTAGATGCCTTTTTTATGAAAATAGGATCTTTTTAGTGCTCTAAGCTCAATGATCATGTTTGTTTGGCCTCAAAGTGCTCCAAAAAAAGGCCCCTCTAGATGCATTAAAAATCCTCTAAAAGCCATAGATTTGAAAAACGATGCCAAATATTTCACAAATAGAATATGGGCATCTAGAGCTTTGATAAAATATTGTAGTTGATGAAAGATCAACCCCACAACTCCCAGGAATCACTTGCATGCAAACACCTATCATAGAAAAAGAGGAGAAAAAGATATGGAGGTTGGAATTTCCAGATCTACAAAGGAGATATTCTCGTTGAGAAAAAATATAAATTTCTATTATCAAAAGTGAATGAATTGGTAAATTACAATGAGGATCAATCCTTATAAAAGGAGATCTAAAACCCTAAAAGGGAAAATCTATGTTAGATTATAATAATTAATAAAAGAATTAATTTTTAGATGCTTAAAGTTTAGCTAAGTAGAATAGAGTTAGTTAGAAAATAAATAATTATCTAAAATATTTCATCTAAGGCTAGCAATTGATGGAAATAAAGATTGTTCAAGAAGTTTCAAGGATAAAGATGAAGTTTGGGATGAGATCAAAGGATGGAGAAATTCAAAGAAGATTCGATGAAGAAGATTTGATGATTTGAATTGAAGAATTTTTTTTAAGGTGAAGGTGTGTTAATTGAGTGTCTAGATTCAACAAATCTAAGCTAGATGAAGATCTACAATTATGATTGAGTGAAAAAATCTAGAAGATTCTAGAGGAATGAAAAATAGAATTCTATTTAAGGGATGGATGTGATCTTCATTTTTATTGGTCAAGTTGAAGAAGGATATTGATACCTAGAGGATAATTGAGTAGAGATGCATTGTGAAGATCAAGAGAGAGAAGTCCTAAATGAATATGTGAGTGAGTGGATCATCTAGTAGAGAACAAAAAAAAAGTTAGAGGAAAGATATTGAGTGACATAAATATTTGAACAAGAAAGGTTGTGCTAAACCTAATAGATCATTTTCACCATTGCATTCTAACCATTGTAGCAGAAAATATCTTGAGTGAGTAGACCTAACAAGTCTTATTTGTGAGTCTATTATATGATAATATTCTATTGAATATTATTTAAGTCCATTAGACTAAGTAACTCTATATATTTTTCATGGAGTGATAAGGTCTAGTTGATCTTTGGTGAAAATCCTCTAACGAGGTCACATTAACAATGTGCATGTAACCTTTAACAAGGTAGGCTTCTACTAGAGTTCACTTCATAAGAGTTCAATTTTTGGGTTTTCAATTCCCAGATGGTTTTTTCATTTACATGGTTTCCACATTAAATACTTGCATCAAAATTATGTTGATGATTATTGCATTGAAAGTTTATTTCATGTTTACTTTTTATTTCTACAACTTGGTATATACATGAAAGTTTACTCTGATATTCAGTATATAAAGTTAAAATTTTATTGAAAGATTAAATTGAATATCTAATAATGTTACTGAGCTATTGCTAGAAAAAATAAAATAGTTTAAGTTTGTGAAAAATGTTTTAACGCATGTAGGATAATTGGTTATGATTAATTCATCCCCCTCCCCCTTGCCCCCTTCTCAATAATCTAACATAAACATATTGTAAAGGAGGGTTTTTTTTTTTTTTTAATCACAAATTAGACAAGAGTGGTAGTGGATAAATTATTTAAATAGCTATTTTCAACACAAGAGAAGTGTATATAAACTAGATTTATACATGAAATGCAAAAGAAGATTAACTAGATGCATACAAGAAAACAAAGTATATCTAGCCAAATTCTAACTCAGTTTTTAAAACATAAATAAGGGAATGAACAAAGAAGAAATCTAAATCCAAAAGGAAAATGGGAAAAAGTTGGTTTCACTTAAATTTTTAATTGGGGGGGGGGGAGGGGGGGTGGGGACACCATCAATGAATCTAATAATATAAATTAGATAAGATGAATTTATTAGTCAAACAATTACACTCTAAGCTATAGAAGAGAAAGAGGGTTTTCCAAATGTTACTCTCAATATAACTCAAGTTAGTTAGAAAACATCAAGGAGGATAAAGAGATGCTAACACTAACTCCAAATTATAATAGGAAAGTTTGCAAGAAAATCCTCTTTCATGCAGTGTTTGTAAGAAATGATAATATTGAGCAAGGAACGAGAAACAATCCAAGTAAGTTAAGTGTGAAACAATGTTACCATAAGATAAGAAAACTCCAAGAGCATACACCAAGATGGTTCAACAATGGAGACAAGGATTTATAAGGGGAAAGCAAAGAAAACCCCTTGTGAGTATTATGAATGAAGGCAAATGCCTAGAGAAGAGAGAGAGAGTGTGTTGGAGCAAAAGTAGCTCAATACAATAACATCAAGTACTAAGAGTGAAGAAGAAAGAAGGAGGAGCATCTCTTATATAGAGATGAGAAAGGAGTTGCATTTGTAACTCCCATTTCTATGAATTCCACATTCATAATAGGTGTGTGCAAAGTGTCACAATCCTCTTAAGGAGGATAAACTAAATAAAGAAATAAACAAGAGTTGTCCTTACATGTGGAATAAAGGACAAACAATGACATGTCCTCCACATGTGTACAAGAGGACAAAATACATTTAGGGACCCTTGGAATATCCCAATTAATATATCCAAGGAAAGATTAACCTTTCTAACACCCCCCCTTAATCTTTACTTGGGGAGTTTACATCAACAGGTTGTAAGCCCAAATTTTTACAATGGAACTGAAATCTCTCTTTAGAAAGTGGTTTGGTTAAAATATCAGCCACTTGATCTTCTCCTTTACAATAAAGAAGAATAATTTTCTTGTCTTCAACTTGTTCTTGAATGAAGTGATGTTGAAGTGAAATGTGTTTGGTTCGTGCATGATAAACTGGATTCTTTGCCAAGGCAATAGCACTTTGATTGTCACAATGTATAGGTGTAGGTGATTGTTGAGGTAGACCCAAATCATCAAGAAGTATTCTAATCCATAAAGCTTCCTTAGCTGCATTTGTACAACCTTTGTATTCAGCTTTAGTTGAGCAAAGGAAAATAGAGTGTTCTTTTTTGCTTTTCCAAGAAATTGCACCTGAACCAACAAAGAAACAATAACCACAAGTGGACTTCCCATCATTGGGATCTCCACCTAGATCGGAGTCTGTATAGCCATGTAAAATAAATTCAAAATTTGCATCATAAAATAATCCCACATTAATAGTGCCTTTAATGTACCTTAAGATGCATTTAGCAACTTTAAAATGAGTTTGTTGAGGTTTAGACATAAATCGAGAAACTAAACCAACACTATAAGCAATATCAGGTCTAGTAAGAGTTAAATAATTTAAACTTCCTACCAACTGTCTATAAAAAGTTTCATCAACAAAAGGAGTATTCATATCATTTATTAATTTAGTTCCTAATTCACATGGAATTGAAACATGGTTAGAGTCATTCATCTTAAATTTTTCTAAAAGATCATAAGCATACTTGCTTTGAGAAAGAAAGATACCTTTAGGAGTTTGGAAAATTTGCATACCTAAGAAGTAATGTAAGATACCTAAATCAGTCATCTGAAATTTCTGTTTAAGTTGGAATTTGATATCAGAAATCAAAGTGTCTGAATTAGAAGTGAGTATTAGATCATCTACATAAACAATAACAATAATAATGTCATAGTTAGTATGTTTAATATACAAATTTGGATCATTTTGACTTCTAGCAAAACCTTGAGAAATAAAGAAAGAATTAATTTTAGAATACCATTCTCTAGGTGATTGTTTAAGACCATAAATAGATTTGTTCAATTTGCAAACTAGATTTTCACTACCTTTCTTAACAAATCTAGGAGGTTGAGCCATATAGATTTCTTCATGTAAATCACCATTTAAGAAGGCACTTTTAACATCCATTTGATGAATGGGCCAATTCATTTTAGATGCTAAAGCAAGAACTAATTTGATAGTAGGCATTTTAGCAACAGGAGCAAAAGTTTCATTATAGTCTAATCCTTCAATTTGTGAAAAACCTCTAGCAACTAGTCTAGCCTTAAATTTACTAATTTCATTATTAGTATTCAATTTTGTTTTGTATAACCATTTACATGAAACTATATTCTTGCCATGAGGTAATTTGACTAAGTCCCAAGTTTGATTAGCAATTAAAGAATCATATTCCTCTTGCATGGCTTTCTGCCAATGAGGGTGAGAGTTAGCTTGATCAAAAGACTTAGGATCGTTAGAATTCATAATAGTAGTCATCAAAGCATAATTACAATAATTAATCCTTCTATGTTTAATTCCACCAGATCTAGAAATGTAATCATCACCTTCATTGATTAAGTTTTGAGCCCATTTAGGTTTACTTTTAGTTGTAATGGAATTATCACTAGAGAAAGAATCATTAGCAATAAAAGCATCATTAGTATCTACTTGAATATCATGAGTTGTAGGAGCAAAAATAATAGGTGGTACTTGATTTGAAGGGTTAAGAGGAGGAGTAGGGTTAAGAGAAGGAGGTTGGTCCTCCACCAGCACAATTTTAGTGCCACTGAATTCTGCATCATGTGTAGTAGAGCAATCATGGACTCCATTTTCTGCAATACAAACATCTCTAGCAACTTGAACTTTGTTAGTAGTGGAATCATAAACACGATAACCTTTAGTGTTTTCATCATAACCAACAAACATATAAGGAGATGACTTAGCATCTAATTTATGCCTTTTCTGTTTAGGAGTATGAACATAAGCAATAGAACAAAAAATGATGTAAATTAGGTTTCCTACCAGACCAAGCCTCTTCTAGAGTGATAACCTTGAGAGCTTTGGTAGGAGTCCGATTAAGAATATAAGTTGCACAAAACATGGCTTCAGCCCAAAATTTATAATGCATATTCTTAGCATGCAACATGCTTCTAGCCATTTCAACAATGGTCTGATGCTTTCTTTCTGCCACACCATTTTGTTGTGGTGTATAAGGAATAGTAAGCTCATTTTTAATTCCACATGATTTCAAATAAGAATGAAAAGCATTATTCACATATTCCTTTCCATTATCAGTTCTAAGAATTTTAAGTTTAAAACCAGATTGCCGTTCAACATATAACTGAAATTCAATAAATATATCAAGAACTTGATCCTTGCTATGCAAAAAATAGATCCAAGTTCGTCTAGAAAAATCATCAACAAAGGTAAGTGCATACCAAGAACATTGGATGGAGTTATTCTCCATGGGGCCCAAAAGATCACTATGGACAAGATGCAACTTATGAGTTGCCCGCCATGATTTTCCACTTGGAAAGGGCTCCCTATGCATCTTACCACTCATACAACCTGTACAGGCAATCTTGGAAGGAATAATGTGAGGCAAGCCATCAACCATATTATACTTTTGCATGAAAGTAATATAATCAAAATTTAAATGGCCAAGTCTTTCATGCCATATATTGAAATCAATAGAAGTATGTAGTGAATATCGTGAAGTAGCAAATTCATGAAATTTAAACAAATTTTCATTATCCATTTTAGCATGAGCAATCACTTTTAGAGTTTGAGGATCTATGATATAACATGTATCTTTGTAGAATTCAACTTTATAGTCCTGACATAACTATGAAACAGAAAGCAGATTAGTTTTCAAGTCAGGTACATATAATACATCATGCAATTTACCATTAGGAATAGTAACATCACCTAATCCTTCAACTTTAGAAGTCTGATTATTAGCTAACTAAATAGGAATGTTAGCAATATCAGGTTGTAAAGAATCAAAAATTTCTTTATGAGAAGTTACATGTTGTGATGCACCACTGTCAACAATCCATTGTAAAGGTCTACAAAGATTAAAGCTACAAGTAAAAGCATGACGAGGATTAAAACCAGTAGAGTTACCTTTTTTATGATTTGAGTTTTGATTATTGTTACTATTATTCATAGGTTTTTTATCATTTTGCTTTTTAAAACAGTTATTGACAATATGGCCATCTTTGCCACAATAAGAACAATGAGGTTTGGAATTGGAATGATTCCTTTGAGTATTAATATTATGAGTGTTATTATGATGATTGTTATTATTGTTATATTTCGCATGAAATTTATTGTTGGAATTATTTGAATTAGTATTATATTGTTTGTTGTTATTATTATTATTATTAGAACACAAATTATTATTTGAATTTCTAGACACAAATGCATGTTCAGTTGATTTAAGGGTACCAAACTGAATTAGCTTAGCTTCTTCCTGTCTTAATAAAGTTTGAAAAATAACATAAGTTAACTGAGAAGTTAAAGTAGGAATAGCAAGCTGTGCATGAATATTAGTTATAAACTGTTGAAACTGTCTAGGAAGACATTTTTTAAGAATAAGATGAATTAAACAAATGTCCTCTAATTGAACACCTAAGGCAATAATTTGACTTTTAAGAGAATCAAATTTTAACAGAAATTCATCCATACTTTTAAAATCTGCATACCTGAGATCTTCAAGGTGATCCTGCAATTGTATTTTGCGGTATTCATCTCCACTGTCATACTTGGTTTGCAAGATGGACCATGCATCATGAGCTTTAGAACAGTGAGCAATTAACACATATAAATATGGAATAATGGAAATACCAATTAACCCTAAAGCTTCTTCATTTTTATATTTCCAAGTATCTTTCTCATCTTGGGTAGCCGTTGAACCAGGTTCAAGAGAAGGATCAGTGGCTATTTTGAAGAGGTGTTTAAAACGAAAAATAAATGAGATATGAGTTTTCCAAGAATGATAATTAGAATAATTAATTTTTATTTCTAGAATTAAGGTTGACATGATTACAAAAGAAATTCCTTTTTTAAAAAAATTCCTTAATTTGAAAATCAAATTAAAAAGAATGATGTCTTTTTATATTAATAATATATATATATTTTTTTTAAAAATTAGAGTAAAAAATTATAAAATGAAAAAATTTGTATTGATTTGGTTTTTTTTTTTTTTTTTTAAATGAACAATTCTTTTTTTTGTAAATAAACATTTTTTTTTTTTGTAAATAAACATTTTTTTTTTTTTAAATAAATCTTTTTTTAAGGTTCCTAAAAAAAATCAAACAAGATTTTAAAGGAAATGTCGGTGAAAGAGCGGAGTTTTTTTTAAAAAAAGGGTGGTTCGAAGAAGATAAGGATAAGGGTGGAATGGATGGCATGGCTGTACAGGCGGTAGGTGATTCGTGGCCTGAACGTAGGCCGCGCCTTAGGGTTTAGGTCAGGCCATGCAGACTGCTAACGGCCCGACGTCCGAAGTGACTTGTGGAAGGTGGCGGCGGGAGCGGTGGTCTGACTTTCTCGTGTGCGGCAGAATTGTTTGAAAACAGTTACAAAAGAAACGATTGAGTTTCCCATGCGCGGCAGTGGGTGCAGGGGCTGGGCGTAGGTGGTGCGCGACGGCGCTGATCTTATGGTTAGCACTGCGCATGGCGGTGTTGATGCGACACGCGGGTGGCGCGTCCGCCCACAAATATTTGAAATAAAAAGACTCATGCTACGCACGATAAGATATATAAATGAATTTAAGTTTTTGTGTTGCAAATGGATAAAAAATATTTCAAAAAAAATTTAAACACACCAATATAGAATATAGTATGAAAAAAAACAATATAGTAAATTTTTTTTTTTAAAAGAGTAAGAACATTATATACTTATTGAAAACTTAACTCAAGTAATACTTCTTGTTTTGGTGGCATGTCTTCCAAAACAAGAAAAAAAATTGAGATTTTATAAGAAAACCCTTTGGCGGCAAGCCTTCCAAAGAGGGTTAGTAAAAAAAATTAATATGAAACCTGCATACACAAGATATGTTAAAATGAGCTAAAACCACAACACAAACTTCTTCTCTCAATAACGTCTCCAAATAAGGTGTGCTCCAATGAATGGCAACCTTCAACACAAAACTTAAAACAAAGATTAGATAGCCAAGCTCTGATACCATGTAAGAAATGATAATATTGAGCAAGGAACGAGAAACAATCCAAGTAAGTTAAGTGTGAAACAATGTTACCATAAGATAAGCAAACTCCAAGAGCATACACCAAGATGGTTCAACAATGGAGACAAGGATTTATAAGGGGAAAGCAAAGAAAACCCCTTGTGAGTATTATGAATGAAGGCAAATGCCTAGAGAAGAGAGAGAGAGAGTGTTGGAGCAAAAGTAGCTCAATACAATAACATCAAGTGCTAAGAGTGAAGAAGAAAGAAGGAGGAGCATCTCTTATATAGAGATGAGAAAGGAGTTGCATTTGTAACTCCCATTTCTATGAATGCCACATTCATAATAGGTGTGTGCAAAGTGTCACAATCCTCTTAAGGAGGATAAACTAAATAAAGAAATAAGCAAGAGTTGTCCTTACATGTGGAATAAAGGACAAACAAGGACATGTCCTCCACATGTGTACAAGAGGAAAAACTACATTTAGGGACCCTTGGAATATCCCAATTAATATATCCAAGGAAAGATTAACCTTTCTAACAGTGTTCATTAACTTTAAATGTGCAATATAAGTGTAAATTGAAATAATTGATTAAATGACAAAGATGAAATAGATCTAGGAGCAATATACATGTAATCAAGCCAATTAAAGTGTGAAAATAGGTCTATGCTAAGGAATAAAAACAAGAGTGGATATCCGTGACATCAAAATGTGCAAAGGAAAGTTCTTTTTTGCTCCAAACATTATGGCCATGGATCCAAAACTACGACTAAGAATCTGATTATAGATTTTTTATTAGAATAGAAAACCTTGATTTTTTCAAATCTTTGGGTATAGGTCAATTTGGGTGACATATATTTGCACACTTATGAGATGATGATCATGTTCCTAGGGCACTATAATAAATTGGACCAATATAGTTTTTATATCTGAAGTCACAATTTTGATAACCTATTTGTACACATAAGAAAATTTGATGTTTTTAAGGAGAGGGGCTATCCTTGGCCAATCCTCCATTTAGGAATCAATCTTGAAAGAGAAAATTAAAAGAAAACTGTAATGAAGTATAAGAAATGTAAATATTCACCTTGAAGAATTTCTTATCAACGAAGCTATTATAATGCTTGAATGTTTTAAATTTTGAATCTTCAATGAAGGATGCAAGAAATCTCCAGAAATGCAATAGATCTAACCAATATTAAATCATAGATCCATACATTTAATGTGTAAAAAGTAAGAATAAGATTAGTTCCAAAATATAGAGATCTCTCTTAATGGCCAAAAAATGTTATATTTTGAAGAGGAAATGCTCACAAAGGATCCTTGAATCTTGAGAAAAGCTTGATAATTCTTTTAAAGACTTGATGAATACCTTGAATATGATTTTTTGAATGTTCTTCATACATGTATAGATCTCTTTTTATTTCTAGTGATGTGAAAATGAGGTGCCTAGGCTTCCTTTTATATTTTTATTTGGGCTGAAAGAAAAGCAAACCGATGGGGTGAAACAATTTTAAAAAATAACTCCCAAGGTAAAACTATCCCTGGGTATAGGTTTAATTGGATTATTTATACCAATATAGATTGACTAGGTTGAAATATACTTAGTATTGGTCAACTTGATTAACCTATACTAGAGTTCTCCTGAAGAGGGACAACCATGGGATCTCAAAAACTACACAAATAGAACTAGAAAAGAGGAAACAAAGAAAAAGAAAGAGCTAATTGAGCACAAATGTATCCATGGTCCATAAGATCACTAAAGGGAAAGATATAAAAGGTCTTAAAAGATGGGTGCTGACATTTTAAGATTTTACAATAAAAAATTAGTTCCCAATATTATGTATATTAAAACATATTATTAATATTGTAGGTAAAATGATTTAATATTAACGTACTATTATAATCATTCAAATTTGGACTATCAAATGGTAATAATATTCATTTCTATTTTTTTAATTAGAAACTTACATGTTTAGGAAAGATATATTTCACAGCTATGAGAAGTAGTATGAATAGTAATTTCTTTTTAAAGAAATGAGAGTTTTAAATAGGAAACCATAATGTAAATTTTTGAGTGGGTGTTATCCATGAAGAAAGGGGTGACCTTTTATAGAAGTATGAGGTAATTTTGAAAGAAAATGTTTAGGTCAATGCAGTAGAGGAACTAATGGAACTACTTAGATAAAGGAAGAATGGCACTAGCCTTGGGGGAAAAAATGACATTGATTTGGAGGGAAAAAATATGGAAAACAATGATCTATGTAGGAGTGTTTTTTCTTGGGTGAAGGGTTGGATGGAAGAGGAATATAACACATGTTTTGGGTGTGAAACTTGGATTGTCCTCTTAAATTTTAATTTCACTGACCTAGACTATGTCATTGGTTTTGGAAAGATGAGAGGGAGGGGTGAGTTTGAAGAGGAATTTTAACTTGAGTGTTGGCTGAAAAATATAGGAAGTAGGGAGGAGGCATTTCCTCTCTAGTTAAAAAGAGACTGTGATATGGAATAAATTATTGTATGTTAATAATAAAGGGAGAAGTGCATTCTAAGGGAATAAATTTGTCTAGTAATCACAAAGGAAAGAAAGTAAGCCAATGTAGGTGTTGACAATGAGTTTTCATGAGGAGTGAGTGCAAAAGAGCATATAAATTAGAAGTGTCAGGCTGAACACATGAAGGTAGTAAAATATTTGAATGGTGCATGAAGAATTGTTTACAAAAAATAAAGAATTTGGAGAGGATATTAGGAAAATTTATTTTGAAGAATCATGTGGGTTGTAGAGAGTTGGCATTAACATATTCAAGAGGATGTTTTCTAAACACTTTGGAACATGTGAGACAAAGCCTTTCCTAAAAAGAAAAGGAAGATGCATGTATGATGCCACATTTTTATTAGAAAGGGGAATCATTCTCATAGTATTGGTACGACTAAATGAAGCACAAGTTATAGGTTTGACTGGTACATGAAGTGGAGACCAAAACCTCCTCCTTTGACCAATGTAGTTTGTGGGAAAGAGATCAAAAGAAATGGGTGCATATATTTTGGTAATATGTTCTCTAATTTGGGTAGTAATAGGAAGGGTTGAAAATAAATAGCCTTGAGTTAGGCTAGGAGAGAAAGGATATTTTTAAAACACCACTACTTAGGCGATCGAATCCACATAAGATAACAAGTGGAAAGACCATGAATTTATTTTGGATGATCTCAATTTGCAACATTGTGATTAATGCCAACTCTAATTTAGAAGTTATACATGGTATAATATTGGTACAAGATAGTTGGCATGATCAAGAAGCTTGGCCTTGAAAATTTAAATGTTTGGATCATTCAATTGCTTGGAAATACAAGGAAGACATCCAAGATATTAACCCTTTGACAACACTATTATATTTTTCTTTTGGGAGTTTTTGCTATGCATTTTTATAAAGGTTTTGTAGGTTGACTCAATAAATTATATTGAAGGATAAAAAGGAAATTTTTGTTTTGTATGCGATCATGGGATAATGATGAGCCTATGATATTGGTATTATGATAAACAATGTGATTTAAAAGCCTTAATGTTTTATTAGATCATATGCAATCTTCATTGAGAACTAATCAAACATTCTGATGTCACTCATAGTTCTTTTATTGTCTAATAATTTTATTGTACTTGGAAAATAAGCCTAGAAGGTGGATTTAATCTTCATTATCGAGCTTGTGTGCTCCTTTTTGTTCTCAACTCCTAATAGGATTTCAAGCCTCTAACAAGGCCTAGTCTTTTAACAAGGAATTATGTATAAAATTATTTGTAATGAATCCTAACTAGGTGAAACGTCTTAACAAATACTTTTAGATTCGTCCATCATCTTATGGGTATCATCCCCATAGGGTTTCCTTGAGAAAAAATAATGGTGTTATGAGTTCTTTCTTGTTTTATTCTTTACTTTTATATAGTGTAAATTGTTTATGTTTATGATTAAGTTATAAAGCAATAAATTAGTGTGAAAGTGTTAAAATATTGAATAATTAACTTCCCCCCTCTCCCCACCCCCTCTCAATTTTGCTTGATCTTAATAGTTGCTATCGAAGTCTCGTACCTCATAATAAGTCTTACAACTTGAGGAGGATCCCAATGGATGTAAGAAACTTATAGAGTAATTTTAATATAGTTATTGAAGATTTGGATCAAGAAAATGTAGATAATTAAGGGTTAAAATCAAATCTTATAGATGCAAAAAATTACATCAGAAAGATCAAGGATCATATTGAAATTTCAAGAATAAACATGAAGAATTTTTTTGAGAAGATCAATGGGCCTACATAAAATAAATATGAATTAGATGTATTTAAAAAAAAGAAAAAAGAAAAGGAATCACTTAGACATGAATTTGAGATTACTACTGTTCAGATTGCTAAGAAGATTTAAGTTGAGACCAAAAAAAGAGAAAAGATTGAAGTGAATATAAAGAAGAAAATAGAAGAATGCCATGATTTGAGTACTCACCTTGGATAAGTGAAATTGAAACTTGAAGATTCAAGATCTAATTATCAAGAAATTTAAATTACATAAATAAGGGTGAACTTCTGGAAGTGAATTTACACTTGAGATTCTTTATTCAATAAATGATAAACATGATGAACCATTACAATAGAAGAAACCTAAAGGTGACATGAATTCAATTGGATACCATGATAGTGAAAGTTAGAAAGAAGAATATGAAAGACCAATATGAAATCCTATTCAAGTATATATTCAGATTAAAGAATGTAAATAGAAAATAATAAAGATCAAAGAAAGATTCTATGGATGCAACAAGTATGGATACATCAAGAAATATAAAAAAGATAACATCAATACTAAGCCTTACATTGGTTCATATTTTAATTGTTTGTTCACTATGCATAAGTCACATGAATGCAAAGCTAAATCTAATCAAAGGATGAATTAAAGATATAATGCTATACCTAATGTAAGAAGACCTATTGAGATTAGACATGTTATAGCTATGGGAATTTTATGTTATTTTTGGGGTAGTTAAATATTACCAATTACACTTTACTTAAGTTTACTTAGGTTAATGCATTTTCATATTAGTTTTCATGTAGACAGCTAGGAGTTTGTATTTTATTCAAGCACATGTTGTCTTGAACCTCTCTTTGTGTAATACACCTTTGTATTCTTATCCTCTCATTATTGCACATACTTTCATACACAATGGAGGATAATCCACTCTTAAGAGTAAAGTTGAACTTTTAAAGCAATGGTTTGGTTGAAATCTAGAGGCAAGATAATTTTTTAAGGATAGATAATGGTGGTGAATAGTTGTTAAATGAATTTGATGAATTTTGTAAAGGTTGTGGTATTAAGAGACATAAGACAACTCTATATTCTCTACAACATAATTGTGTCTCAAAAAGAATGAATAGGACCTTGATGAAGAAGTCTAAGAGTACATTGAGTGGTGTTGGCCTATATTTTTTATTAAGCTGAAGTTATATCCATTGCTTTCTACCTAATAAGTAGGTATCC
The DNA here is from genome assembly GCA_028749045.1 of Cupressus sempervirens. Lineage (NCBI taxonomy): Eukaryota > Viridiplantae > Streptophyta > Pinopsida > Cupressales > Cupressaceae > Cupressus > Cupressus sempervirens. The sequence goes on from CM053789.1 coordinate 514,687,247, forward strand.
ATTTTAGCTTTTATTGATAAGATACCAATGGAAGCATGACTGGGTCACAAGCCTTCACTTAGATGATTGAGAGTTTTTGATCATGAGGCATATGCTTATATTCCAAAGTAGAAGAAGACAAAGTTGGATATTTAAAAAAAAAATTATATTCATTAGATACAGTTATGGTGTGAAAGGGTAAAATCTTTGAGATCTTGTTACACAAAAAGTATTTTACTCAATAAGTGCTAATTTTAGAGAAACTAATATATATTCTATTTTAGTGCAACCAAGACAAATGGAAGAGAATAAATATTTGATTCAACTTCCTTCTACACTTGTGAAATTTGAACCAAGGCCCTTAGAAAGGAAATAAATTGAGAAGAGATCTACAAGCTCATAATCATCAGAGGGATAAGGGGAACCTAAACCTAAACCTAAGATTTTTAGAGGGTCTACTAGACAAAGAAAACCACCTAAAATGTATAGTGATTCTCCTCATTATTCGATATTCACATTTTCTTTGAATGCTAATATTGAATGAACTGAGATGCATTGAAGAGGCTATTGGTATGAATGATTTAGAGTCCTAGAAGATAGCCATGGATGAGGAGATGTCATCTCTTAAGAGAAATTATATATGGGATCTAGTATGACTACCTAAGTGATGAAAGACTATCAAATGTAATTGTGTGTAAAAAAAGATGAGATTTTATGGAAACATTGAGAAGTGCAAATTGTGGGGTTGCAAATAGTTACTCTTAGGTTGCAAGAGTTTTTTATGAAGAAATTTTATATTCTGTAGTGAAAATGACATCCATTCAATTTTTACTTTATATTGTAGCTTCTTATGATCTATAGATTGAGAAAATGAATGTGAAAACAAATTTTCTTCATGGATATTTGGAGGAAGAAATTTATATGACACAACTAGAGCACTATGTGGTGAAAAGTAAAAGTCATGTGATCCATAAGTTGAAAAAATCCTTGCATGGTTTAAAACAAATTCCCAAGATGTGGTACTATAAATTTGTTACATATGCATTAAGCCTAGGATTTTTGTGATCCAAATCTGATCACCATTTATATTTCAAATTTGATGGTGATCATTTCCAAGTTATTGTGTTATATGTTGATGACATGTTATTAATTGGAAAAGGAAAAGATTTGATTGTAGAATTAAAATCATAGCTCTTAGCAAAGTTTGAAATGGAAGATGTTGGTGTAAAGAGGCACATTGTGGAGATGGATATTATATGAGATAGGTAAAATATAAATCTTTAGTTATGAAAAATTAAGTATGTTGCTAATATACTAGAAAGATTCAATTTGCAAGATTCTAGACTATTGTATGTTCTTGTTACAATGCAAACAAAGCTTACTAGTTCACAATGTCTTGCATCCTTATCATATATGGAATACACGAGTTGAGTACCATATCAAAGTATTTTTGGAAGTTTGATGTATTCTATGGTCTAGACAAGACCAAATATTTCCCAACTAGTGAGAGTTCTTTCCTATTACAAGCCTAATCCATGAAGAGCACATTGGGATGCAGTATAAAAAGTGTTTAAATACCTACATGGTACCTTAGAGTAGTCTATATGTTTTCATTAAACATAAAATGAGAATTCCTTAGATATTTAAGGTTATGTGCATTATAAATAGGTTTGAGATCTTGATTAAAGAGGATCCACCAATGCATATGTATTTAAATTATTTGGTGGTGCAATCAATTAGATAATAAAGTGAGAGTTTGTGGTTGCTTTGTTCACTATAGAGGTAGAATATATGGATTCTACTCATGCCTTCAAGGAATCCATTTGTCTCAAGAGTTCATGTTCATAAATAGAGCTCAAAAGAGGTGCAATGATAATGTATATAAATAGTTAGAGTGTGGTCTGCCCAGAGAAGAACCTAACTTTTCATGCCAACACCAAACACATTGATGCGTAGTATCAATTTTTGAGATATATGGTTGAGGATGGAAAGGTAAAGCTTGAGAAGGCTAAAAATTTGGTGAATTTTGTTGATTATTTAACTTATCCCATAAGCATATATAATTTTAAATGGTGTTTGGAGTCTATGGACCTTTCAACCGCTAGAAGTTATGCCCACAATAGTATGGATCCCCTAACAATTGTAAGGTATTCAACAAGTGGAAGAATTTTGAGAAAACATGTGTCTCAACCTTGCAAATATTTTCTAGATAGTTCCAAAAGTAGTTGGGAATCTTTCCACATGTTAGTTCCTTGGAAAAGGTAAAATGAGTTGTCAAAAGATGCCTTTTCCATAGTATAATATAAGAGGGCTATTTTTGGATGTTATATGACACATGTAAGAATATTTATGAGGGTCAAAAATAGGGGATAAGATTTTGGTTGTGAGATGGTATGTTTAAATTGTTTCATGCCTAATTTGAAAAACTTAAGTCATGCATGTGCAACACATTTCAACAAGGTTTTGCGCATGGTATCGTAAAATCACAAGTGGATTCTAGGTTATGAGAAGCCTATAAAAGGAGGTCTTGAGGAGGAATTCATAAATGCATTTTTTTTCAAAGAACAAGTGATAGAAGGGTACTTGTGAAGCTCCTTCATGATCAAGTCGTGGTGATACTTTTATAAGAACTTGCATTATAAGTGTGTTGTAATCTTCATTTTTTTAATAATACATTATGAAAGGATTATAGTATGACATTTTTCTCCCTTAATGGTTTACCCACAATAAATCATTATGTTATGTGTTTATTTTAATTTTATTTATGCTCTTTTTTTTCTCTTGAAGTTGTCATAATAGTTCATTTTAATTTGCATAATCAAACTCTAAAGATTAGTATAGGAAGTGATTCTGCATATCTTTTCTTCCTTACATGGAGTGACTCATTATGGCTACCATGTACTATAAGTGGTTGATAAGGTAATATAAATAGTTTTAATTAGTGATAACTAGATAAACACATGGGTAATTAAAATTAATGAAAAGATAAGATTTTATTGAACAAAAGACCTCTTCAAGGCGTTAGAGAAAAGATACATTTTGAGTCTATTTTCTTGAGGGATTTGAAATGAATACTTTATGTTACTTGGTATGCTATAAGAAATTCAATGACAATCCACTAGAGTCCCTACATTGTTATCATTTAGAGTGCTCTAACTAGTGACTAGATTTATTGCATTTCATTCATGATCATTTTGTACTTGGTCCATGGACTATTTAGCATATGTGTAAGCCTTGGATGCCTTTATATTTCGTGAATGTGGCAGGGTCATTATCTCCATGATTAAGACAAGATGGGATTATTGGTTCTACATAGTTAGGATGTATTTCTACATTAACTACTACTAGGAATAAGAGAATAGGGATGGTTATCTTTCACATGCTATATTATGTCAACTTATCCCTCTTTCCTTTGTCCTCTTAATGTTGTATTTTTGATTTCACTATTTGTGTGGATTCTTTGTTGTATCAAGTAGACTATATGTATTTTTAGCTAGATGATTTAGATGAGTAGCTAATGTATTATTATTACAATGTCATTTAGTGCTTACCTCCTTGAAATGTGCAATATCTAGTACTCCTGAGGTGTTTAGGTTTCCTTTCTTATTTGGAATTTGTAGATGCTTTTATTATATGATGAATAATTTAATGAAACAATACATGAATTTAATTGCACCTAGTTGATAATTTTATTGTACAATGAAGTATCTCACCATGTGATAAAAGAATTTTATTGCACTCCTTCAAGTATTTTTTCTTTCCCTTTTGGAGCACTTCATCATTGTAATATTTCATAGCACTAGATTATTACACCCAATAGAAAGTTTCATTGCACAATATTGACTAGAGTTCATCATGTCTTTGAGCATGAGTACTTTTGACCTTTTTTGTATATTGTGAGTTGATATTTTAAATACCCAATTGCGAGATGTACCTTCCCAATGTGGAATAGATTGACTATCGACCACTTTTAGGGTAGTTAGAAAAGTCATCTCATTCTCTTTTCATTTTAAACTATAAATGAAATTAATGACTAAACACCTAGGAACTCATACTTGGTTGATAAATTAGATATCAAATTGAATGTAGATATAGTGATCAAAATGAATCTTCCATGCTAGCTGCATAGATGGGAAATGGAAATGTTTGATCATAATGGTAGACTTGGGAATATTTGGATCATTACAAAATTCTTCCACTTGTAATTGTTTATGTATTATGTACACATGCTTGTAGTTTTATTTTAAAAATAAATAAGATATGTTAGTTACTATTTAATCTTTATTTCCAAGGATTCTCAAGTCATGCATTATACCTAATATCATAGCCTATGCACAAATTTTGGGATCTTTATATTATACTCCCATTGTGTTATTTGAATGTTGAATTCTATATACTGATACTTGGATTTAAAATAGTATGTAAATTTCATATATATTTATGGTTTCATGAGGTTCTAACCCATGTCTTGTTTCCCCATGAAGGATTCCTCTTACACATGGATATAAAGGGGGTTGTGGTCATCAAATTTCCATTTAGAATGATCATGAGAAAGAATTATGTGAGGAATTCCATGAGGAAGAGCATCAAGAGGAAGGGCATAGGAGATGAGAGAACAAGGATGATGTGTTGGAAACTATATTTGGAACAATTGTTATGTTGTCATTGATGTCAAACCTATTGGTGAGATAGTTTGCTATCTAATCTGAGTATCATATCTATTTGATTGATGAAGAGTCTTTTAAGTTGTTCATGACAAAAGTATCTAGAGGATAGATTGAGTTGTGAAGAGGAAATCATAAATGGACACTTGATTAGTTAGACTTTGACAAGATAAAATGATTGTTTAAATCATGTTGCAAAAGGAGAAGATAGTGATGCTAAAGTTTTGAAGGTGTGATCACATTTAGATAAAATGCATAGGCTTAACTAAGAAATAAAACAAAAGATAAAAAGATTAAGCACATGTCGAGTGATGTTAGTGTTTTGACTGAGCGCTAGTACAAGATGAGTAGAATTAGTGTTGATGAGAATCAATATCGATTGAGTGACAATGTATGTATTGAAAAAATAATTTAGTAGTGACCTAGTAATCTAGTGATGGCCAAGTGTTAGAATATAGTGTTAGCCAAGGAATAGTATTTTAATGATTTATGAGAAATTGTAACTTCCAATTGACTAAGTTGATTTCTTGGATTATATTGACGACAAGGATTGATGAGTTGGATCATTTAATACTAGGAGAGGATTAGGTAAATGACCTAAGGAATGGATTCCAAGAGAAGTTTCTAGAAAAGAAAAGGATAAACAAGATAATGATAAAATATATTATATGCGATGAATCGAATCATAAACACTAAGCTCTATGGTGATGTTTAAGAAGAAAAAAATCATATTTACCTATTTAAGGAGGTACAAAGGAGAATTTTCAATGTGTGTGTAGAGTATGCAAGTGTGAAAGAGTTCTAGAAAATTGGAGCAGTTACTAATGTTGTTGACTAGAAAATCAAAGCAAAAGGCTGATAAGAGGTGAAGAGTGATTGATTGAAGGGTTGTGAAGCAAATCAAATACAAAGATGATAACGAAGGCCAAAAAGTTAATTAGTTTATGAGATGAAGTGAGATATTTACATACAAAGCAAGTTGTACTTAACATATCAAAACATCTTGTTACTTTCTAACTATTATAAACAATATTTGAAATCCTTTAATCAAGGTTGACCTAATAGTTATATGTAAATCCTTTAGTAGGGTGACATTCTAATGGAATGTTCTAAAGTCCTCTAACAAGACCACTCCTAACAAAGTGATTAACTTCTTTAACAAGGTCACATTTAACATTGTGTTTTGTAACCTTTAATGGGGTTGGCTCCTAAGAAAGCTCACTTTAGAAGAGTGAAAATTAGAGACATGCTATTGGTGTTTTTTCCCAAATTGGGTTTCAACATTAAAGCCTAGTAGAAAACTTGAGTGGATTTTATTTAGGGTTTTTTACTAATTAATGTTTACATTCAACAAGTCTATTATATTTAGGACATTGGACAACTAGTTGACGTTACTAAAAGTTAATTATATAGACCATGCTATGGAATGATAAGATCTAAAGCTATTTATGTAATTATTTGTTTAATTGTTACATCTGGACCTTGGATAACTGATTCACCCCTATCTCCCACCCTTAGTTATTCTAAATATTCTAAGAATTCAGATCAAAGTATTGGTTCTTACAAATAGAAGTTTGAAGGTACTCAAAGCTAAAGATTTTTAATAACCCTAACCAATTATAACTTCGTGAAACACCAAATCCTTCTCATATTCAATTGTTTGACATGTTATCAAACACTTTGCAAGAAAGCTCTAATATGATTGTAATAACCCTAACTGGTTATAACTTCGTCAAACACCAGCATCTTATCTAACTTAGTTGTTTGACATTTTTTCAAACACTTTACAAGAAAGCTTTGATACCAATGCAATATCCCTTGCCCAAATTTACTAATTTTAGCTCAAGGAATATTGTCAAACACTTGTATGTTGCCTTTCTCTTTTCTGATTTTTTTAATTTTAGATTGTTTGATATAGTTTGAATGATGCTAAGAAATTTATAATGTTCACAAATGATATTACAATACCTATTACAATGAACTAACATGCAAGTGCAATTCTTTTTAGTATTTTCAATGCATATATATGGAAATTAGATATGGAATGCATACCTACAACTAATTGACATTTTGATAAACAATTTCTATACAACTATTATGTTGATCATATATGCTATTAGATGGACATTTTGTAAAACAAATGGTATGCAACATATATCTCCTTTATTCAATTAATTCCCATGTACAATGTTGCTATGAATTTTCCAAGACAAATGGGCTTACAATAATGACTACATCAATGCCAAATCTAATTCTAAGTTATCACTTACAATAGAAAAACTATATTCCTAAGATTACAATGCTAACTACTAATAGTTGCAATAGGATCCTAATAATAGTGATGCCCATGAATGGAGATGAAAGTTGCAATGAGATTCAAACATAAATATTGTATCATGATACTATTCACATGTACTATAGTAACAAGGAAAAAAAATGATTACTAATGGTTGCCAAAGATGAATCTTCAGGTCTGCACTCAATAGTCCTTCAATATTCTTCAAACCCTTCGATTATTCCTTAACTTTAAGCACAAATATAACTCCAGAGTGAAACTCTCCTGAATGCCAAATTTAGTGGATATTTCACCACCTCAAATGGTTGGAACACTAAAGAATTGATGCTCTCTAATGGCTAACTAAAATAAAAAACCCTTAGTTTCTTCTCCTTAGTTCATATCAAATGCAATTGACAATAATTGGATGCCTAAAAATGAAGCACTCACCTCTATTTATTCTTTTGCTTCACCCTTCAAGAATGAAATAAAATATCATTTAATTTAACTCTCTAGAAGCTTCCCCCTTCCCAATATAATAATTATTTGTGCTTCTAGAAAATGCACTCTCTAGAGGCTTCCCCCATTTCAATACAATAACTAGTTGTGCTTCTAGAAAATTAAAGTAATTAAATATAAAGTCACCTTTAGATTTATTTTTTTATTGACTTTAATTTAATTTATTTCTCCTTATTTCTCCACCTAGACTTCAAAGAATGAAAAGCTAAGAACTCCATTGAGGGTCTAAAAGATGGGGAACATTACAAGATCATGATGTACAAAAGGAGGTACCAAAATTGAACAAACAAACTTTTCCTGCATGGAAAATATTGATGGGGATACACATAGCTAGTATTGGTGATGATGTACTAGTGTCTAGATAATGCATATGTGGATATAACAATAGTTCCTCTGACTACTCAACAACTGAAAGAGAAGTAAGAACACAATCAGGAAATGTTAGAGATTGCTTTAGCCTTAAGCTATACTGAGTTTAATGACATAAAAGAATGTGATAATGCAAAGAAAATGTGGGATAAAATGAAGATCATATATGGAGGAGATGATAATTTCATGAGAGTCAAATAAAAATGTTTGAGAGGAAAATTTGACAAAATGAGAATGATAGAAGGTGAGAACATAGTTTAGTATTGTGAAGAATTAAAGAGGTTTTCAATGCTATTTGTGGTGCCAATGGAAATATTGAGGATGAAATAGTAATAAAAAAGGTATTGAGAAATCTACTTCCTATCTATGTTATTAGGGTTTTCAAAATACAAGAACTGAGATGTACACTAGGCAATGACCTAACTCTAGAAGGTGTGATTGGTAGGCTTACTACTTTTGAGATGCCTAATTTTGACAATTACATTCCTACTACTATTGAATTTTCTTTTAAATCACAATTGGTTCTTAGGAAGAAAGGAAAAGGAAAACATGTGAAAAGTAAAAGTAATACTTCTGATGATGAACTTGATGAACTTGAGGCATTGATGGCTAGAAAACTTGGAAGAGGCAAAGGAAAATACAAAGGTAAACTTCCTATAGTATTTTTTTTGCAAGATGTCCTGACAGAGAAGACACAGATGAGAAAAATGAAAGAAAGTACAAAGGAAGAAGAGATGACCAAAACAATAAGAAGAACAAGGACTACAAAGACAAAGCTAAGAAATCTTGTTATATTGCTAAAGATAAAATGATACTGAATCTTAAAGTAATGATGAAGAAGTAGTCTACATTTCCATGAAAGAAGATTCTAATGAAGATGATAAAATTGGTTTAATCTCTTATGTGAATAAAGTGATAGATGGATAATTGATAGTGGTTGTTCAAATCACATGATTGGTGATAGAAGTAAATTTGAGAACATTGGACCATACAAGGGTAGCTATGTTAAATTTGTTAATGATGTTCCCTATCTTTTGAAATGGAAAGGATCAATACAATTGACGAATACGATCAAATGTGACAATGTTTATTGGGTTAAAGGAGTTAACTATAATATGTTGAGGGTTCCATAGTTAAAAAAATAAGGTTATAGAGTTGAATTCAAACATAGAAAGGAAAAAATATATGATGTTGATGATAAACTAATTGGAAATGGTGATCAAACAAGAGGTAACTTATTCTATCTAGATTTATCTGATGAGACATATTTCTTTACACAACATGAAGATATTTTGTTATGGTACAAAAGGTTATGTCCTGTAAATTTTGAAAATTTGGGTAGCATTAGTAAAATGAATAAAATAAGAGGTTTTCCAAAACTGAAGAAACTTGATAATGTTATGTGTAAACAATGTCAATTGGGAAAAATAAAAAAAAGTATAGTTTCAAGAGAAATACATACTCATCAAATGATATTTTTGAATTGGTTCATACTAACTTATGTGGACCTATTGGTGTTCAAAGATATTGTGGAGACAAATATTTCATTCTATTTGTTGATGAGTACTCTAGAATGATGACTGTGATGTTTATTAAAGAAAAATCTAATGATTTTTAGTTATTTAAGTGGTATTTGGCTAGAGTTGAAAAGGAGACATGGAAGAGTCTAAAATGCTTGAGATCTAATAGAGATCATGAATTCATCTCTAATGAATTTAATATGTTTTGCAATGATAGAGGAATCAAAATAGATATGTTTGCACCCATGACCCCTCCTCAAAATGGAACAACTGAAAGAATAAGTAGATCAATCATGGATTGTGCTAGAACATTGATGATGGAGAAAAATGTGTCACCTAAATACCAAAGACAATTTGTAAGTACATATGTTTATACCCTTAAAAGAGTACAAGTCAAGAAAGTTTCAAATGTTACACCTTTTGAGTTATGGTATAGTTATGCACCTAATGTTGAATATTTCAATTTTTTTGGAAGGAAATATTACATACTTAAGGATAATAGAAATGGAAAACTTGATGCTAAAAGTGATGAAGGCATATTCCTAGGTTTTTCTACTAAAAGAAAAGTTTATAAGTGGTTGAACTCTAACACTAACAAAGTTGTGGAAAGTGCAAATGTGAAAGTTAATGATTATACAAAAATAAATGAATTTGAATGTAAGATAGAACCTGAAGATTATAGTTCATTCATATATGTGAATGATAGTGTTCCTAGCACACAACCTCAACAAAAAAACAAAGTTGCAAATCTATAACAAACTGAGAATGTTGAGTGGCAACAACCAGTTTCTAAGCAACAAACTATGGGTGCCAAGAAAAAGGGAAATGATGTTGAGTCATGGAATTAGGAAGCCAAACTTCAACAAGATAATTTTGAGCATGCAGAATGTGAACCATAATCAAAGACAAAGAGAAATAATGAGCTTGAAATCATTTTTCAAGATGAACCTATTAAAGAATGGAGAAGAAAATAACATGTATTAAAAAAATATGTGAGAAGACATCATGCACCAGATAAAATCATTGGAGACAAAGAATCTAGTGTTATAAAAATAAAGAGACTCAAGAGTGATACATGCTTACTTTGTGAATTTGAGCCCAAATACGTGAAAGATGCTTTGGAGAATGAGGATTGGCTATAAAAAATGAATGAAGAAATAAAGTAGATTGAAAAGAACAAAACATGAACATTGGTACCCAGACCTAAAGAAAAAAATATTATTGGAACAAAATGGGTATTCAGGAACAAGCTAAAGGAAACTGGTGATGTCAAAAGGAACAAGGCTAGATTGGTATAAAAAGGATATGCACAAGAAGAAGGTGTTGACTATGGGGAAACATTTTTCCCTGGAGCAAGAACAAAAGGAGTTAGATCACTACTTGCATATTCTACTTATAAAGGACTTAAGGTATATCAAATGGATGTAAAATCTACATTTCTGAATGGATACTTGAAGAAGAAGTATACATAGAGCATCCTGAAGGATTTTTGGATCCTAGCAAGAAAATTATGGTTTATAAGCTGCACAAAACTTTATATAGTTTGAAACAAGCCCCTAGATAAATGTATGAAAGATTGCATAACTACTTGGTGAAGATTGGTTTTGCAAGAATAAATGATAACAATAATTTGTACTTGAACAATGGCAAGAACAATGCATTATTGTTATCTAAAATTTTTGTTGATGATATCATATTTGGAGGAAAGGAAGCATTATTCAAATCAATTTTTGATGAAATGAAGAAGGAATTTGAAATGTCAATGTTTGGTGAGATCAAATTCTTTGTTGTCTTACAAATATATCAAATAAAGAAATGTATATTCATTGCTCGATCCAAATATATCAAGGAGATACTAAAAACTTTTAGAATGGAAGATTCAAGACCAATTAGTAAACCTATGGTTATTGGACTCTAAATATCTAAGAATTATGATTACACTGATGTGAACTAGACATTATATAGATCAATGATTGGAAAACTTCAATATGTTGTTCATAGTAGACCTGATATTGCATTATCAGTTTGGATAGTTGCAAGATTTTTGCAAGTCTTGAGGAAAACCACATGATGACAGTAAAAAGAATACTAAGATATCTAAAAAGAACAAAATACTATGGATTATATTACAAGAAGAATGATAGGTTCGAACTAAAGGTAATCACTAATTTTGATTGGGCAGGAAATGTTGATGATATAAAGAGAACAAGTGGAGGTGCACTATTTGTAGGAAAGAGATTGATTTCATGGACAAGCAAGAAGAAGAACTACATTTCCCAATAAAAAGTTGAAGTTAAGTATGTGGCATCAATAGTGAATTGATAAAATATCATAAGGATCAAGAAATTGTTGAAAGTAATAAAGGAAGACATCAAAAATCCAATGGTTATCTATTGTGCTTGTTGGTATTTTGAGACATCATAGTTTCAAATTACCTCGATGAGAACAAGATATATCTACGGGTAACTACTTCCCATTTTTAACATACCCTTTCAGACACTAGAAAAACTATAAGGCTAGACCCTTCTTCTACTTTAGGCTCTACAAAACCTAGGTGGGTGGACCTCAAATTCACTTATATGATACTAGTGCTAAAACATACACTTGAATCTAACAAAGCAGATAAAACCCTTAATCTTTGAATAGTTCTACAAAGATCCCAGACATGAAATAGCTAATAACATGGCCTAATAAATTGATAAGCTAATTAAGAGAATCCTTTTCAGATCCTTCAACATTAAAGGCAAAGATATTTGATTAATGATGTTGATTTTAAAAAATCCCCAAATATATAGTAGTAAGAACAAGTTGATCCTGTAGCTGATCATTGCCTTATCTATTAGGTAGTTCCACAAATCACACATATACATCTAAGATACCAGTGAGATATTCCATACATCAAGATATCAGATCTATCTTATCACTTTGTGAATTAGACATTAGTATTCATAAAGACCTCATTCTCATGAAGTATCCTTCTCAAATAACCAACAACCCTATCAAATACATCAAGCATTTAGTTGATCCTTTGTTCCAGTAGCAAAACATATCAGATATACAACATTGCAGGGATGCAAATGGATCTAATTTCTTTGCCCCTAAACCACAAAACATTGCAAATTATAGAGATAAGAGACAAGAATTAGAATGAAACTAAGAGATTCCTACTCATTTGTATTCATTTCTTTGAAATTATACATTCAAATGCATGTAAAGCAATTCATAAAACCACTAAATAGATCAGAACTAGCTATATTGGCTCAACTAATGCTATTCATACATGAGAAATATGCTGAAGAATGTGGTATCATAGTAATGAAAACACATCAAAACTGGAACCAGGGTCTCACAAATTTGAGAAAACTCAAGATTGGAACCTTTGGTCTCATAGACAAACTAGAACCAACCCTTGGTCTCACAATAATAACTGCCAAATAACATGTCATTACAGTAGTGAGAAATTTTCTCCAAAACTAGAACTCTTACAATGAATCAGAAAGAGAGATATAGGAGAAGAATAAAATATTGGATCTGATCTGGAAGTGACATGTGTCCACTTGAATCCTCAATCCCTACTACTATAAACCATACCTCATCTTTCTACCCATAAAATATGATATAATTTTCATCATTATTCTATAACAAACTTGGAAATATCTCTTATGAATGATGAAAACCCTTGTGTCACCAAAATATTTAAAATGCATCTGCAGTGCTGATAAAATCTTCATCTAACTAACCTGGAGATGGAATAACTTGACCCTAATTGCATTTTTACTGCCTTTTACACACATTTAGTTCATCACCTTGCTACAAATCAAAATTGAATTTCAACACCTGAATGTGGTTACAAAATGAGTATTTGGGACAAAACCTTGTATAACATGAGCAAATGGATTTGTGTGCAAAAAAAAACTCCAAAAATGGAAAGTTCATTCTCTCCTAATTCTAGCAATACATAATAGTGCTATACTCAATTATCAAAAATGTCTAGAATTTCATTTTGAAAATCATGTCCCTATCATGACTCTGTGACTAAAATTCAACTCTCAAAAATAAAATTTTTTCTAAAGTTTGAACTTTAGCTCATAATTCAAAAATATTTAAAAGTCTTGATTACATGTGAATCTAAGGAAAATAATACTTTTTTTTTCTTAATTTCAAGTTTTCCCTCCTATAATGTAATTTGGTCAACCCTCTTTGACCAAGCCTAAGACATGTCAGCCTATGATTGGTTAGACCTCTACTTTGTCACCTAATATCGGGTGCCATGTGTAACCCTTTGACTGGCTCCTGAAGCCACTGCCATGTGTTGACATCTTATTGGTCCTCCTGACTACCATATCACTGCCACATGGCACTTTGTAATTATTAGGAGCTACACCTGCCATGTCATTATTGACTTGGGGCCCACTACATCCTTGCATGCATAGTCAACAGTTGCCATATCGCATGTGAGAATGCACCCTTGCAATATGTGTCCAACTCATACCACATCGACATCTCAATTTTTGCACTAAGTTGGGGTTTCCTTGCTACATGTCATCTTCTAGTTGGTCACTGAGTTCACATTGTCAATACTTACATCATCAAGTTTATCTTCATTTTTGGTTAAAATTTACCCTTGGTCGCATCCAGCTAGTCAGGAGCCCACCATGTAAGCTTTGAGCTACCCATAAGGCATATCTCTTAAGACATTTCATTATTGTGTCTTGGTGTATTAAAACATGTTGAATACATACTACATAATGAATGTGGGATTTAAACAATCATATTTTTTCATCAAACATACCACAGTCCAAACCTGGGAAACTTCCTCTCTTCAAACCAGCTCCTTGATTTGTAAATGAATATGTTGATTTAGTGGAGGGTTCATGGTAACAACAACCAATTTTGTATTATGCACTTCTTGTGGCAAAAAATGGGAAAAAGAAGAACAAACTAGTGATAAGGATCCATTCCTTCATGTTTGAAACAATAACCTACATCTCCACTTATACCATTTTGAACAACATGGAGTCAGACTTTGACATAATGCGGCTAGAAAAGGTGGTGCAGGAGCACCCTTCCAAGGCTCCCACCATCACATTTTTGGTGTGTTTAACTTCTCATAAGAAGTATGTAAGTACAATAAGAGTTTTAACTCATGCTTGTGTGTCTAGGCTTAGGATAGTTCTTAAAGTTTCCTCTTTGGTTTTTGATGGGAATGGTATCATAACCTTAGGTTGGTATCATCCTAAGTTCCTTGATTTTCCATGTTTTTAAAAGGTTGGAATAGGATTTTTTATTGCACTATGAGGACGTGTACATTATAAGAACTCACAATGTGGTCATTGCTTGAAAGGACAAAATTTGCTTGAACAATACAAAGTTGTTCAAAAGTTGTCACCATGAGATTTTTACATTAGTGAGAGCTTGGGGGTCTTAGCTAATTTTTTTGGTGAATTTTTAAGGCCCAAGAATTCCTTGAGAAGATCTAGAAATTGTCTTAAAATGTTGGAGCAAGAACAATATTTGGGCAACAAAAAGTTGCTCTAAAAGTTGCTAAGCAACTTTTCCTTTGTAAGTCTAACTTGTCTGATGTCTACAATAAATCCCTAAAAATTACACAAACATTGAGAAGGAGTCTATTTAAGGTCTAGATAACCCTAAGCCTAGGATTGGTGGTGATTAATATTGTACCACAGTACAGATACAACAACCAATTACTTGCATTTTAATAAGAGTCACTGGTTTTTACTAGTTCTTGTAGCCAGTAGTAAAGTTTTGTAGACTTTATTGATTGGATATTGTGTATAGATTTTGGCTTCCATTTTATATGTAGTAGATTAGATTTTTTATCAAGTTTTACAAGTCTTTCATTAATTTCTCTCAAAATATCTGTGTGCTACCAGTTTTGGAGTTCTTTGCAATGAAAGGGTTGTAGATCTTGTTTCCATAGTGGGATTTCCATGGCTTTGTGAATTCTAGGACTAAAAACTCTAACGTATATTACCATGCAAGTAGGATCCCAGAAAAGGAGTACAAATATTTATTTGACAAAGACCTAGGTGAGTTAGGCAATGCTCGACTAGGAGCAAGTAGTAGAAAAAGAGCTCTCAAGAGAAAAGTAAGCAATGTCATGATTTTCCCTTTTGAGGGATTGAAGAGGAGTGTGAGAAGGTATTATGTTGAGGAGGAGAAGTTTTATTGAGTTGTGGAAGGTGTCCAAAAAGTGAGGACAACAAGTAGTCCATAAAACCCTCCAAAAACCTTATTTTTACCATTAATGTTGTATGACCTTTTGGAAGCCTAATACCCTAAGAATCCTTGAGAATGGGTCTAGTGGTTCTTTAGGATAGGTGAGCTGAAAATTTTAGGGGAAGGTATTATAATCCCTACAAATCTAGTTGGAGGCCTAATTGGGGCTCTCCTAGTAGCCCTATTGTGAAGAAACTACGCAATTGGGTGGAAATCCAATCTTGGCAATGCATTGAAAAGGTGTTAAATGATCCAAAACCATCTTGGAACTCACAAAAATCCCTATTAGAGGTTGGAATGGTATGGAAGCCTAGAATACCCCAAAGAGACTATGTGAAGAATAGGTACTAGAGATCAAAGCTTGAGATGTTGAAAGATGAGTTTGTTTAACCTAGTGGGAAGGTTAGGGTAGGTCAGGGGATTCTCTAAGTAGAAAGAAATCCTATAGACTTCATAAGTGGGTAGAGAAAAATTATCTAGTATATCCTAGCCTCCCCATCAAATTGGTATTAGAGCATGTAGAGGGATGGGACAAAGCAAGTACAAAGGAAAGTGAATGTAGTCTTTTAGTGAATCTAGTGATTCTAACACAATGGTAACCAATGCTAAATTGGCCAAGATGGTAGAAGAGCAAGAGGAAGACAAAAAGTCTTTGAGAGAAATATTGGCACAACCATAGTATAGATACCACAAATAAATTCAAGGACAAGATGGACCAAAAAGAAGAGAAGGAAGCTAAAGAGAAAGACATTGAGTTGGAAGAAGAAACTCCAACACTAGACCCTTTTTTACTAGAAGAGCCTTTCTTGAAGGCAATCAAGGCAATAAACAAAAAAGCCTTGGAAGGCATTCCTCTATTTAATGGAAAGATGGATCCTAATATCATATTGGAATGAATTGAAGGAATGGAGAACTATTTTTAATGTGGTGGTGTCTTTGATGCTCAAAAGGCCAAGGTGGCAAGATCAAGTTTGAGAGGTACTATTCTAACCTAGTGGAAATTTGTACAAACAAAGAGGGAAAAAGAAGGAAAAGGTCCTATTGTTACATGGAAAGGAATGGTGGCTAAAATAAAAAAAGCCTATATTATTGAACATTATGAAGTCCATCTACATAGAAGGAGACAAAATCTGAGGCAAAATGATATGCATGTTCACTCTTATCCTAAAGAATTTTAAAAGCTATGCTTAAGGTCTAAAGTGGTAGAAGATGAAAGTATCAGGTTGGTAAGATATATGAATGGAATCAAATGGTCTATTCAAGAAGACATGAGCCTTGTCACTCCTAAAATAGTTCATCAATGTTACCAAATGGCCTTAAAAGTGGAAGAGAAAGGAAAAGAAAGCATGACCATACTTCTAAGAATAGAGGAAGAGGTAGAGAATCTAGAGGACGTCACAGAGGTGGTTCTAGTAAAGGTGGTGAATCAAGAAACCAAGGGGAGAGAAAAATCTTGGAACAAAGTTCTAAAATTAGCACAAGGGGATCTTTTGGTATAGGAAGAGGATTTCTAGGAAACAGAGGGAGAGAAGTAGGAAGAAGCAGCTCATACTTTGCCACTATGAAATGTTATCAATGTGGACAACTTGGACACCTAGCCTACAAGTGTTCGATAAACCATTAGCCTCAAGTAATGAGAAGAGGGTAGGTTATTCCCAAGAAGATAGCAAAAAATCATGCACTAATAAAGTGAACAAATTAGAATTAGAAATGGGTGAAAACTTGATGATTAGAAAGGTGCTCATAAGGCAACCTAAACAAAGTGAACCTAAACAAAGGAGGGCTCTTTTTAGAGTTAGGTGCAAGATCCAAGAAAATTTTTGTAAGGTCATAGTGGATTCAGGGTCAATAGATGATATCATTTTAGAGGAGGCAGCAAAGAAGTTGAAACTTACAAAGCTTCCCCATGCAAATCCCTACAAGGTGACTTGGTTGAATCAAGAGAAAAGTGTACTAGTTAATGAGAAAACATGGGTGGATTTTTTTGTTGGAGCCTATAAAGACAAAGTTCTTTGTGATGTCTTACCCATGGATGCATGTCATCTTCTATTAGGAAGACCATGGCAATTTGAGAGGAAGGTGATCTATGATGGAGAAGAGAATATAATTTCTTTTAAGAAGGATGGATGGAAGGACTTTCAATATTTAGTCCTTAATAGAAAATGAAGGAAAAACTTCAAGACACCTAATGTGTTACTTAGTAGTGGAAAAGACTTCTTGCAAGCTTTATAGGATGAGGAGACTATAGGATGTGCTATTATGGTGAAGCCAAAGGAGGAAGACAAGAAGTTGCAACCAATAGCTCGTGAAGTGCAATAGATTCTTGATGATTTCAAGGACATTATTTTAGATGGTACACCAGTAGTACTACCACCTAAAAGAGAAATCAGCCATCAAGTTGACTTTGTACCTAGTGCTTATTTTCCTAACAAAGTAGCCTATAAGCTTACTCCATATCAAAATAAAGAAGTGGCAAGACAAGTGCAAGAATTATTGGATCAAGGGTTGATTAAGAAGAGTATTAGTCCATGTGAAGTCCTAGTGGTCTTAGAAGCAAAAAAAGGAGGAAAGTGGAGGTTTTGTACAAATTCAAGGGCTATTAACCAGATTGCCATTGGGTAGAGATTCCCTATTCCAAGAATAGAAGACTTGATGGATTGTTTAGGAGGTGCTTTGTACTTTATCAAGCTAGATTTGAAGAGTAGTTATCACCAAATTAGAATCAAGGAGGGTGATGAGTGGAAGACCACTTTTAAAACCATAGATGGATAATATGAATGGCTTGTAATGCCATTTGGGCCTACTAATGCCCCAAGCACTCTCATTAGATTAATGAGTGAGGTCTTGAAGGACTTCATAGGAAAATTTGTGGTAGTGTATCTAGATGACATACTCATCTATAGAAAAATAAAAGAGGAGCACCTTGAACATTTGAGGTTGGTCATGAAGAGACTCCAGAAAGAGAAAATAGCCATTAATCTAAAAAAGTGTGTGTTTATGCAGCAAGAACTAGTTTATTTGGGCTTTGTAGTGTCCAAGGGTAATCTAAAAAATGGACCCAAGAAAAGTGGAGGCAACATTGGATTGGCCTACTCCTAGAACAAGGACTAAAGTTAGAAGTTTTCATGGCTTGGCACAATTCTATAGAAAGTTTGTGATGAACTTTAGTGGGATTTGTGCACCAATACTAGACACCATCAAAGGAGGGTTGAAAAAAAAGTTTAAATCGACTGAGGCAGCAAAGAAGGCATTCCAAACATTGAAACAAGAGGTAGCTAAAAAACCTATTTTACTCTTACCTACTTTTGATAAATTGTTCATCATTGAATGTGATACAAGTAATGTAGAAATGATGGGTGTATTGACTCAAGAAGGAAGGCCTATGGAACTTTTTAGTGAGAAACTCAATGAGGCAAAGAAGAAGTATTCAACTTATGACTTAGAGTTGTATCCATTGGTTCAATCTCTCAAGAAGTGGAGACATTACCTCCTTCCCAAAGAATTTGTTGTCTTCACTAATAATTAGGATTTGAGCTACATAAACACTCAAGAAAAGCTTAGTATAGGCATCTGAAGTAGATTGAGTATCTCCAATATTTTACCTTCACAATCAAGCACAAGAAGGGGCAACTCAACAAAGTAGCAGACACCTTGAGTAGAAAACCTTTGACTACCCAAGAAGTACATCTACAAAGCATTGGAATAGAAAGTGTCAAAGATTTTTATGAAGAGGATGAAGACTTTTCCCAAGCCTACAAGCTATTCCTAGAGTTTTAGAACCATTTTCATAGTGAGTTTGCAGATTATACCCTTCAAAATGGATTATTGTTTAAAGGTAATCAGCTATGTATACTAGGGAAAATTTGATTCAAGAGAAGCATAATGGTAGCTTGAGTGGACATTTTAGCATAAACAAAACATTGGAGTTAGTACAGAGATACTATTTTTGGCCTAAGCTAGCAAGAGATGTATGAAGATATGTTGAGCAATGTGGGATATGCCAAAGAGCTAAAGGAGGTTCAAGAAATGTAGGACTCTATCAATCCTTGCCAATTCCCTAAAACCAAATCAGGTATGGATAAAATTTATGTTGTAGTTGATAGGTTCTCTAAAATGAGTCATTTCATTCCATGTAAAACTACTCATGATGCAAGTTATATAACACATCTCTTTTTCAAGGATATAGTTAGAATTCATGGACTCCCTCTAAGTATTGTGTTTGATAGGGACAACAAGTTCATGAGTCATTTTTGGAAAACCTTATGGAAAAGGCTGAGAACTAATCTCTCTTTTATTTTAGTATACCATCCTCAAATTGATGGTCAAATTGAGGTCATTAATAGGGTGCTTGGTAACTTTCTAAGGTGCTTAAGAAAGGAGTATGGGCAGACTTGGGATCTTGTTATACCTTAGGCTGAATATGCTTACAATCATAGTGTCAACAGGACCATAGGAAGAAGTCCTTTTCAGATAGTGTATGGAAGACACCCTAGAGGAGTGAGTGAGTTAAGAGACTTAGGTCCTATGGAGTTAAAGAGTGGGCAAGTTGAAGATTTTACCCAAACTATCAAAGAGGTTCAAGGACAAGTGAAGAAAACCATGTTGGAGTCTACTCAAATACTTAACGCTAAAATGGACAAAAAGAGGAAAGAAGTATAGTTTTATATTGGGGATGATGTCATGGTCCACCTTAACAAAGCAAGAATGCAACAAGGTATACCAACTAAGCTCTAGATGAGAAGAGTTGGCCCATAGAAGATTCTAGCTAAATATGGAGAGAATGCCTACAAAGTGGACTTTCCATTAGACTTAGCCATCTCATGGGTGTTTAATGTTGCAAAACTAATTAGATTTAAAGGAGATATTAGTCATCAAGCTATAGCTCCACCAAAGGTACTACAAGACATTGACACCAATGTCATGCCCAAGAAGAAGCTAGCCAAAGTAGAGAAAGTATTGGAATCCAAAGTAAAGAAATCTATTAGGCATCAAGTTTACATGGAGCATTTGATCAAATGGAAGAATCAACCTAAATCTGAAGCCACCTAGGTTGAGGAAGTAAATTTCAAGAAGTTTGGTATTGATCTAGCTCTTCATAACCCCAAAGTGCCTTAGTTTGTGCTAAGGGGGGGAGTATGGTGTAGGAGAACCCTTCCAAAGCTCCCAACATCACATTTTTCATGTGTTGAACTTCTCATAAGAAGTATGTAAGTACAATAAGAGTTTTAACTCATGCTTGTGTATATAGGTTTAGGATAGTTCTTAAAGTTTCCTCTTTGGTTTTTGATGGGAATGGTATCATAACCTTAGGTTCGTATCATCCCGAGTTCCTTGATTTTCCATGTTGTTAAAATGTTGCAATAGGAGTTTTTGTTGTACTATGAGCACATGTGTGTATTACAAGAACTCACAATGTGGTCATTGCTTGAAAGGACAAAATTTTCTTGAACAATATAAAGTTGTTCAAAAGTTGTCACCATGAGATATTTACAATAGTGAGAGCCTGGAGGTCTTAGCTATTGTAGTTGGTGAATTTTTAAGGCCCAAGAATTCCTTGAGAATACCTAGCAATGGTCTTAGAATTTTGGAGCAAGAACACTGTTCGAGCAACAAAAAGTTGCTAAGCAACTTTTCCTTTGTAAATCTAACTTGTTAAATGGCTAAAATAAAGCCCTAACACTTACACACACACACACACACACACACACACACACACACACACACACACACACACACACACACACACAAGGAAGTGTAGACACCTAAAAACTTTTAGAAAATAAAGTATTTTTATTTTCTGAAAAATTTCTGATGACATCATCATTTATTAATTAATTATTTAATTAATTAATTTATTTATTTTTATGCCATTAAATCCCTTTATCTTAATTAAAAATATTTAATTAAGGAATCCCTCCCAAAAATGTTTAAATCTTATTTAAACATTATTTCCTTATTTATTAATTATTTAATTAATAAATTCACTAAAAACCCAAAATAAATAAAAAATTTATTTTTTGCCCAAAACTTGGCCAATTTCCTTAAGACCACTAACCTCTTCCAAAATCTTCTAATCCTTCTTTAATTTTGATTAAAGGCTAATCCCATCATTTCCTACCCCTAATCCCAACTCAAAATATTTAATTAAGATTAAATATTAATCCTCATGTTTATTAAAAAAGTTTTAATAAATATCTTCTCAACCCAAACCGTTGAAATAAATAAAACTTTATTTATTTTCTAAAAATCTAATTTATCCTCATCCTAAGAAGTCCAAGTCGAAATTTCTCTCATCTCCCTCAAAATATCCCAACCGTAAAATTTTATGAAGCCCACTAGGCCATAAATGACTCTTCCAAAGCCCTTTTATTGCTCTTACAAGCCATTATGAGGGTCTTTATGAATATTTTATCTCTTGAGCCTCCTTTGTTGACTCATCCTTCTCCTTTCCTCCATCCTCTCACCCTATGACATGTGTCACTCCCTGATTGACTATAAGGAAGAACAATCCATGTGCTCTCCTCTCATGCAATCTGAGCCCTCCATGAGCTTTTTCCCATCCTTGCATCTTAGCCCTCAAACCCTCAAGCCTCTTGCCTATAAATTGGATCCTTCCCCTTTTTAAAACAACACAATCCATGAAGTAAAGTCATAATGCCATTTTAAGAAGCCATTTTACATCAAAAACATACACTCACACCCAAATTCCAACTCTATTTGAAGCCCTTTTTGAAGCATAAGCTTGAGCATACATCCTATCTATTTAGATAAAGCCACTCAACAAGAGAGCTTCTTATTAAGAGAGCCCATTAATGGCTCATATTCTTAATTGAGAGCTCATCTTAGTCTATCTTGAAGTTTATGAATTTTTTTTAGTTTGTAGAAGCTTTATTTAAATTTGGTTTCTATTAGCATACTAACATTGCTCATATACATTTTGGCACACCCGGTGGGACCCCGCATGGGTCATCTTCATTAGCTTTTTTAGTCAAGTTTTTTATGTCATTTGCTAATTTTGGCTAATTTTGCTTGTTTTTGTGATTGGTAGGATTGTATAAATTGGTTTTGTAGGTCCACATGAGCATGAAGAAGACAAAGGAACTCATAGTATATCTCATAGTGTTTGCAGATTTTTAAAGCTTATAGGTGGACAAAGAACTTGGAATTCTTCTTCCTCTTCTTGTCTATATTCTTCTTATTCCATCTACTTCTTCTTCTTCTTCTTGTGGGAGATCTTGGCCATTTTTTTTTGAAGGAAGCAAAATCATACACACTTCTTTTTAGTGCTTAAAATGAACCCCTAAATCATACTTTAATCCATTAGAAACTAAAAATTTGCAAAAAAAAAAATGAGCCTTTTAACAAGTGAAACTAAACCAATTCAATCATTTGCATCCTTGCAACATCAAGGTTTTAGATGCATTCATGCAAAGTTAGGAACACTTCATTTTTGGAAATTTAAAAAGAACTTCAAGTTTCCATTTCAAAAGGTTCAAAATCAACACTAAGTGCACACTAAAATCTAAATCAAACTCAAAGCAGCAATCAGGGATAAAATGAACCTCATTTGCAAATATTTTAAAGTTCTTTTAAAAATCTCATGAAAACTAAGAGTCCTAAATGGTTGCCAAAAATGGTCCTAAAAGCTTTGTTATTTGTTCCAAACAAATGTCTTGTTGCAAAATCTTGAATGTTTCTTAGGTTTTTCATGCATCAAAACAATCTATGAATATCATTTTTGGGCTTAAAATATGCAAACTAGAACACAAAATCTTGAATGAAAACCAAAGTCCAAAGAGTCATTTTCACTTTTGAGTCCAAAACAATCTTGAATGATCTAAGGTTAAAAAAAAGCACTTCAAAGTTCTTAAAACAACACACAAAATCTCAATCTTGAATGCTCAAAGGAAAAAACTTGAATGTTTAATCACTTGTCTTTGAATGCATGTTGCTAAACACACTCTTGAATGCCATGGATTAAAATCAAATTTTCCTTGAATGCATGATTAAAACAACAAATCCAATCTTGAATGCCAAGGATCAATTAACCATTGCAATATCAAACACTTCATTTGGAGCTTCTAAAATTGAACAAAACAAATCTCTTTTCCACATGCAATTTAGGTAAAGTTTTATTTTTGGACATTTAAGAAACTTTGTTAAGTTAAATAAAAATTTTCAAAAATCAATTTGAGTAGTTCCTTGGACTCACCTCTTTTCTAATCACCCATCAATTCAACCATTGGTTGCAATCTCAGTGCCATTTATGGGGATGGGTCTACTTGAAAAAGGTGTTAAATGTTCCACAATCTAACCCACTCACTTGATCTTTTAACGTTTTCTTTAACTTTATCAAAAATTTTAAATGACGAAAACTCTAGATTAAATCGATCACACTTCAAGTTTGGGCACTAAAATTGAACAACTATTGACATGGAGGGCCTCCGGGCGCGCGCTTGACAAATTGAGTCTTACACATCTTTGCTTTGGGCTTAAAACAAAATCACACCAAATCTTGAATTCTTTAAATGAAATTAATCTATACTTGACGTGGAGGGCCTCCGGGCACACGAGTTTTCTTTTTTTGACCCTGACTCTTCTTCTTGTTTGCATTCTTTGATCGATTTACTTGTGTTGGCGCTTCAAGTTGGAATTGAACATTGCCTCTTAAACATGAGTGCTTGCAAAGTCTAGATTAGCACACATAAGAGTCAGTTGGTAAAAGAACAAGTGTGTTTTTTTTAGCCCAAGGTCATCCAAGTCTTCTCTCCCCTTGTCATCTTTCGAGGCCATCTTGGGTGCATAAGATTAGGATCCAAAACCTTTTTTCTGTCTAGGAGGCCTACTTGGGGATTTCATCACCCCTTGGATGACCTCAACTCTAACATTTTGGAAGAGTATAAGAATCAGGAGGTGAATCAAAAGAAACCTCTCTTGGAATCAAGATTTTTGTCACTCGGGCTAAGCCTCAAGGAACTTTATACCCTTGAGAAGTGAAAGAGGAGAAGTGGGTTACCACTCGTCTTGGTTGTGTGACATCTTGTTGGTTTCATCTACGGATTTGGGCCTCACGTACCTTTGGGTATATCGAGGACTCCCTAGCTAAACCAACTGTCAGCCTTGTAGACAACCATCTAGAGTGTTAATGTGTTTGAAGTGACTGATCGAAACATTTGTAAAACATACACACTCCTCAGCGCAAGTATCACATTCTGAGAATCAAAAAATTCTATTTGGTTGTTCCTATCTATTGCTTTCTTTTTTATTTGTTCAATGAATGTTTTCCAAACTTGGTCAATCCTAGCTTAGGGTACACTTAGCGTAGTCACTGCCTATTCTAGAAGTTGAACAAGTTGAAGCAAAATAATTGAGGTCTGTCAAAGCCAGGCAGATTCAAGAATTGATGTTAGAGCAACCCAAACCCAAACAAAAGTTCCACAACGTTAAACTTAAACCATCTCAGGCATACCAAGAACTTTCAGCCAAGAGAAAGGAACTAACACCAAGTCCTTGAATTGCCAAACTCCACAAAGCAGAGGATAAAGTTGTCGACAAAGCACTTCAAGAGGCCTGGTTAGAGCACACCATCAAATTTAGCCAACATCCAGGAGTTAATCCTGCTTATGCCTTACCAACTAGGCATGATTTCTATGATTAGAAACCCTTGTTTCTCCACACCTTCTTGGATAAGCTTCACCTTAGATTCATCTTTGTAGAAAATTCAGCCATCTTAGGTTATCCCCTTAAGCATTATTAGCTCATCCATCTCATTTAGGACCAAACCATCTAGCTAGCAATCCAAAATCTTCACATCCAAGCCTTCAAAAATTGTTGTCACCTTGCTAAAAGTTTGCCATTCCTAAAATCTTTCAAAACCACCAATCTCACCAAGGTTATCCCTTTGACAAAGCTTTGTCTAGGGTAATCTAGCTTTGCCACTTGTTATCCCTCATCACCTTGAGCTAAAGGTTGGGATCCACAAGTGGTCAATCTCGTGTTCTTCCTAAAGGATCATCAGTCTATCCTTAAGTTGACACAATCACCACCAAGCTTGCACATAGGAAAGCAAACCTTTTGTGCTTTGGCAACATATCTTTGAAGTTAGAATCCCCAACCCAATCCTCCTTAGGTTTTTTCATATAGCTTTGCCTCAACCTAGGAAATCATTTGCATAGAAGAGCCTTCCTCCCTTTTGCATCCACCAGCATTTGTTGCATCTCATCCCTAGGAGCATTTTTCATGCCACCCATCACTCGCTTAGCCAAGAAGAAAGAAACAATGGATCCCTATCATTTGGATCGAACAGCCTCACCCCCCTTGAGCACTCAACCATCCTTTAGCCTAGAGAAAGCTATGCCATCATCTACTGACATTGAAGCTTTCATGAACCAACTAGGAAATGCAGTATTGGTAAATGCCATTATAGACAAGAACAAAGAGACAATCATGGCTAATCTTCAAAGGGACAATGTAGGAACCTTTGACTTTGGAAGACTCCCTCCATTATCAAATCCATCTCACCCATATTTTGGGCAACTGCCACCACCCATAGGCTCTTATGATCCAAATTATCCTCAATATATGCCAAAAGAAGAGCCTCCAGCCAATCCATATGATCCAACAGACCCAAACATACCATCATCCACCCAAGTTGAAATCTCCATGCCGCAAGCCAACCCAACCACCACCACTCCATCCTTGGTTCATACCTCTCCGCTCCAAACCCCCTTTACCCAAAACACCTCACCGTTCACACCCTTCACTATTGCTGTTGCTGCTCCCCAACCCAGCCTTCCAAATCCACCCATCTCCCAAATTAATGCTAGCATCTTTAGCCAACCTCAGCAATATACAACAAGGATGCCATCCATGGGGCCAAGTAATCAACCTTTCATCACCCCCAGCTTGTTCACCATAGCCCAAAGTATAATCCCATCATTTCCATTAGGTCTTGGGAGCTCAGTACCATCAGCCACAAATCCACAAGCTACTACCAATGTTTTGCCCAGCTCTAAAGTGACCCAAGCTCCTTCCACCACTCTACCAAGCTTCCAAATCTAGCCACCAAGCTATCAAACCCCATCAATTCCATTTTCTAGCTTTCATTTCCCACCACCTCCACCACCAACTAATCCATTACCTCCTATTACCAACTACTTTTCAATGCCACTTCTAGGAGGTAACCCACCAATCTAGCCAACCACCAATTATTTGCAGGTACCACCCCAAATGGGGGCATAGCCCACATACCTTGGTCAAACCCCACAAGCCCCCCAATCCTTTCCCCAAGCTTCACAACCATCTTATACCTTACCTGCACAAAGCAATTCATTTATCCGATAGCCAGCTTATGTTCCTCAAATCCCATATCAACAGCAAGCCTCGCAACACATGCAACACTATGCGCCACCTCCCCCTCAACAAATCGTCATCCACCATGCAGCTGCCCAAACAATGTACAATTCCTATCAAAAAATCCCTTACAGCCATCCATATTCAGTGGCCCCATCTAGTGCATACCTACCTCAAGTAACTCCTACATTGGGGGCACCCCAATGATCACCCATTAATTCAGAATGGGAAGTCATGAAAATAGCTTTGAAGAACATCCAAGAGGGAAATGATCCAAAAACTTTCAAGTTTGAGAATGTGTGCCCTTACCCATTCGACAGAGCCATTACCATGACACCATTCCCCGAGCATTTTGAGACACCCAAATTTGACAAATTTAGAGGAAAAGGAGACCCTGTCACACATATCAAAGAATTTTACATGCACTGCCAAGAAGTGGCATACGATGACATCTTCCTCTTGTGTCTCTTTCCCAAAATCTTGGCCGAACCAGCTCTTGAATGGTTTTATAGAATCCCCTATGGCACAATTAAATTTTTTGCCAAATTATCTGAGGCATTTGTAGCCCAATATGCCCATCTTGTTGAAACAGAGCTATCAGTAGTTGATCTTCTCCACACCAAGAAAAAATGTGGAGAAAGCCTTCCTGAATATCTTTAAAGATGGCAAACCCTTACCACCCGCATATCTTGCACCTTGCCAGAGCGCCATTTGGTGAAAATGTTTATTGATAATGCCCATCCTAGCTTGGCTCACCACATGACCATGAACTATTTGCAGACCTACAAAGATATCAAAGAGAAAGGAATGATCCTTGAGCAAGGACTCATTAAAGATGGTGTGGTCAAGATTTACAAGGAAGCCAACCAAAATCAATCACATTCCAATGACAAGTCTAGGTATTGGAACAAAAAAAAGCATGTTGCAACAGATGGCGTCACTAACACCAGACATGTGAATATTGTTGGTCCTTCTCAAAACCAGTCCAAACCACCCTATCAACCAAACAATTAGCAAGCTATCAACTACCAACAACAGAATAACCACAGCTATCAAAACCACAATCCAAGACCAAAATTTCAAGGGTTTAGCAATAAAGCTAATGCCATCAATGTAGCTGCAGGACAAAAGCCCAGATTCCAACCTACACCTAGAAACTATACACCCCTTGGTGAGCCATTGGATGTCATTTTTGAGAAATTAGTCAAGAAAAACCTCATCAAATTTCCTCCTACCCAGCAAATTGACCCAAGCCAATCCAAAGCTACATGGTACAAAGACAATGAGTACTACAAATTTCATAGGGTAAAAGGTCACACTACCCTCAGATGCATGAAACTAAAAGATTATGTGTAGGACCTCATTGATCGGAAGGAAATCACTGTTGGTGCCCAAACCTCTCCCAATGCAGGCTTACAGATCTATCAAAATGCTTTTCCTCCTCACAACAATCAAAATCCTAGAAAATAACATATCCAAACTAACAACAACAACACCAACAACTGTCAGCCAAACCAACAGCATGGGAAGAACAATGACCACACTTGATCCTATATAGACTATGGTAGCATTATAGGTTGTATATTTGAGAAAGAGCCTTCTGTCAATGTTATCAATATCCAAGGACCAAACAATGAGTGTGCAGTCACCACTCAAAGAGCTCAATTTAACATCACATGCCCACCCATTTCACCAGCACCATCAGCTCCATCAAAAAGCTAGTACAATATCTTGGAACACCTTGGGAACATGCCATCCCAAATCTCCATTTTAGACCTTCTTTGCACTAGTCTTGTGTACAAGAACATCCTTGACAGTGCTCTCATAGAATCCCGTGTCCCTTCTAATATCAATGCTACTAATTTTCATAATCTTGTTGGACACCTTTCATCCTCATGTGCCCTATCATTCAAACCCGCTGACATACCCATGGTCAAGCCAGATCACACCCTTCCACTTCGCATAGCCATCATGGTATCCAATTTTGCTGTGAAAAGAGTAATGATAGATAATGGATCAGCCTTGAATATTTGCACCCTAAAATTCATAAAAAAAGCTGGGTATACTGAGGCAGATATCATCAGTGAGGTTATCACCATCAAAGCTTATGACAACTTGGAAAGAACCACAGAAGGAACTATTTTTCTGCCAATCAAGTTTGGGCCAGTCATCCAAGAAACACTCTACCATGTTATTGATCTAAACCTACCATTCAACATCCTCCTTGGTTGCCCATGGATTCATGCCATGAAAGCCGTTCCATCCACTTACCATCAGTGTGTCAAATTTTTGCATCAAGGCACTGAGCTAACCATCCATGCCGATCCAAAACCCTTTTCTTACTGCAATGCGGTTGAAGCTTCATATACAAACCATTACCCTGGAATTGATATCGGCACATCCATCACCAGCTCATCCCACACTTGTAATGACCCAGAAACCATCCTCGCCTCTACCCTGTCTACCATGAAGATCAATAACAAGGGTTGTGGAGAGTATAGTCTGTCGGATGCATTTGCTGTTGGGGCACTCCCACTTGATCCACATGCCCATGGATGACTAACATATCACAAAGATAAAGAGATTCCACCTCCTCGATACAAACAGTTTGGCCCAACAACCTTTGCATCCTCGAAAATCCCTCTTAATGAGGAGCTCACTCCAGATATCAACAATTGGTTACATAAGGATGCACCTCAAAGGAATCAAGCACGCCTTGATCACTTCAGCTAGAAGTATCCCCAAGAACATAAGCTCATCACTAAAAAATGGAACTATCAAGGTGGTGGTCTAGGACCAAAAGAAAGAGGCATGCAGTGCCCCATTGACGCACACAAGTGGGAATCGAAGTCAAGTCTTGGCTTTGGCATACCCACAACTGAGGGCACTAATACGAACGGTCATACTTTTTTGAACATTCACCACAACCTTGTCAAAATTGAAGACATTCTTGAGGAAGTTGAAAAGAGAGCCTACGATGATATCCTAGACCAAATCTCCCTCGGAGACCCTGTTCTCCAAGAACTATCCATCCACCTCATTGACCTACCACTCGCCCATCCACAACTCGTAGATTGAGACCAACCAAGTGTCATACACATTGATGAGTTCACATAAGAGGAAGCGCTTCTGAGATTCATGGGAGCTGGAACACCTCACAAGAAAACAAAGCCAGATTCTGCCTATATATACAAGCTAGATCCCAAGGGGTATTTTGGAGAAAATCCCCAACCTAGTTCTGATACACCCAAAACTAGAACTAAGGTGAATCTAAGACTAGCTAAGGCAGCGAAGAGAACCCCTCAACAAGAACATCCAGAGCCACAAGCAGAACATGAAGATTTAGCATTACCTCCTCAAGATAATCGACCAGAGATATCTTCTATTCTAATTGAGGATACTAGGGCAGTCAACATCGGTTCTTCAGAGATCCCTAGGCTTGTTCACATTGTTGCATCCCTATCACAAGACCAAGCTGATCTCCTCTTTGAGGTCTTAAGAGAGAACATTGGCCAATTTGCATGGTCATATCAGGACATGCCAGGGCTTGATCCAAAGCTTGTAGTTCATCATCTTGTAGTCAATCCACAGATCAAGCCCGTCAGAAAAAAGCTTAGAAAAATGAACCCCAAGGTGGCATTACTGGTCAAAGTTGAGTTAGAAAGAATGTTAGCTACTAAGGTTATCTGACCTATTGACTATTCAGAGTGGATCTCCAACATGGTCCCCATCACTAAGCCTTTTGGTGACATCAGAATCTGCACTGATTTCAGAGATCTTAACAAATCTTGTCCAAAAGATGATTTTCCCTTGCCCAACATAGATATGATTGTAGATCTTATAGTTGGACATGAAATTTTGTCCCTCATGGATGGATTTTTTGGGTATAATCAAATCAAGATTGCAGAAGAGGATCAACATAAGACAACATTCACTACCCCTTGGGGAATCTTTTGCTACAACATGATGCCTTTTGACCTAAAGAGTGCTAGGGCTACCTATCAAAGAGCTATGATAGCCATTTTTCATGATCTCATCCATAGCATTTTGGAGGATTATGTGGATGATATCTTGGTGAAGTCTCATACCTTCATGGATCATCGCTCACCTAGAGAAAGTCTTTGATAGGTTAGCCAAATATCATCTCATGCTGGATCCCAAGAAATGTGTCTTTGGGGTCACATCTGGCAAGCTTCTAGGCTTTATAGTTTCTAAACGAGGTATAGAGATTGACCCCAAGAAGGTCAAGGCTATCTTAGACATGCCTCCTCCCTAGACACTATGACAGCTTCATTCTATTCAGGGAAAACTTCAATCTGTTTGGCGCTTCATCTGCCAACTTGCAGATAAGTGTACACCATTTTCACATTTACTGAAGAAGGATGAGAACTTCAAGTGGGATCCTTTATGTCAGTGCAGCTTTGACCATCTCAAGCAGTATCTCATCAATCCCCCTATCTTGGTTCCATTAGTTCCTGGTCGTCCCCTAATTTTTTTACATATCAGTAACACCTACTGCTCTAGGGGCACTTCTAGCATAGTTTGATGACTACATCAGAGAAAGAGCCATCTACTACATTAGTAGAACCCTAGTTGGTTATGAACTCAATTACACTCCTATGGAAAAATCTTGTTTGGTAGTTTTTTTCTCAACTCAAAAGCTTTGCCATTACATGTTAAGTCATACCATCCAACTAGTCTCCAAGATTGACCCTCTCAAGTATATGCTCTCCAAAATAGCACTTACAGGCCATTTGGCCAAATGGGTTATGCTCCTTAGCGAATTTGACATCCAGTATGTGGATAGAAAGGCAATCAAAGGGAAAGCTATAGTAGATCACCTAGCTGATGCACCTCTAATAGATGCTTATCCGTTGATCACAGAATTTCTAGATGAGCCTATCTGTCTAATTGAAGAACAACCCCCATGGAAACTTTATTTTGATGGATCATGCACATCTCATGGATCAGGGACAGGAATATTGTTGGTCACACCTCAAGGAGATTACATTCCAAAAGCCTTCAAGCTACAATTCCCTAGCACCAACAATATAGCTGAATATGAGGCCCTCATAGTAGGATTAAAGATAGCTGTAGAATGGAACATTGCTGAGCTACAAATCTTTGGCGATTCTCAGTTCATCATCAAGAAAGCCCTAAATGAATATCAAACCAAATATGAAAAGCTATTACCATACAAATAGCTAGTTGATCAGCTAACCCAGCATTTTACAAGGCTTCAGTTTACACAAGTGCCTCGAATATAGAACAAAGCAGCAGATGCTATGGCTACTATAGGCTCGCTCTTGGAAATTCCCCAAGTAGCTACACAATATGAGTTTTTAGTGGAGCAGCTCCTCACACCTGCCTATGCGAATGAAGATTCAAATCGTGTTTGTATCTTGGTTGGTCCCTAATCCCCTTGGTACCATGAGATTCATGCTTACCTTAACGATGGTATCATGTCCCCTCACCTCACACATACCCAACGCCAGAACCTCATTCAAAAATCATCCCGCTATGTTATCATAGCCAATACCCTATATCATCGAGGTTATCATGATACTCTCTCTCGATGTTTAGACCAAAACAAGGCCGCGATGGTGTTAAAGGAAGTACACTCTAGACTTTGCGGTGCCCACACGAGTGGTATTGTCCTAGCATGACAAATCCTTAGAGCAGGCTACTATTGGCCTACCATTGAAGAAGACTCTTGTGACTTTGTTAGAAAGTGTCTCCCATGTCAGCAGCATGCAAATATTGTGCACGCTCCAGCACAAGATCTACAGCCTATTGCACCACCTTGGCCTTTCGCATGTTGGGGCCATGATCTAGTTCGAACTATCACATCCCTCTCATTTGATGGACATAAATGGA
This sequence comes from Cupressus sempervirens, assembly GCA_028749045.1. Taxonomy (NCBI): domain Eukaryota; kingdom Viridiplantae; phylum Streptophyta; class Pinopsida; order Cupressales; family Cupressaceae; genus Cupressus; species Cupressus sempervirens. Next base: position 514,720,042 of record CM053789.1, read on the forward strand.
TAATAATAGCTACAGACTATTTCACTAAATGGGTGGAAGCAGTCCCCCTAGTCTCAGCTATAGGAGTTCAGGTCTCCAAGTTCATCTTGTACCACATTGTTTGCCACTTCGTCATCCCATCCACCATCTTTATCGACCATAGAGGTAACTTTGAAAATCTAAACATGGAAGAATTATGCACTTCCCTCCGCATCCATCACCACTTTTCTAGCCCATATTTCCCAAAAGGTAACGGCCAGGCAGAGGCAACTAACAAAACCCTCCTCAAAATCCTAAAGAGAGTTGTCAATGATTTCGGCCATGATTGGCACCTACAAATAAATCCAACCCTATGGGCCTATCAAACTTCCTTTCGTACATCCATAGGCACAACTCCATACTCCCTAGTCTTTGGTGCCAAAGCGGTACTACCTATAGAGGTTGAACTTCCCTCCTTTGCAAGGGCAAATATCAGATGAAGAATACAGAGTAGCTCAGCTCACCCAGCTAGATCTCTTAGATGAGAAGCGACAACAAGCCTATGATCATCTAATAGTCTATCAAATTCATCTCAAAAGGAATTTCAACAAGAAGGTTCTTCCACAACACTTTTAGCCAAGTGACATGCTCCTCAAAGAAAACATGAAAGTCCAAGCAGATCGAGAAAAGAAAGGCAAGTTTGAACCTACATGGCTTGGTCCTTATGTTGTCACTGCTTCCTTTGGCTTTGGAGCCTATTAGCTATCTACACCTGAAGGAGAACTCTTGAATGATCCTACTAACATCATTCATCTCAAGAAGTTCTATGCTTGAAGATCCTTGGTATACCCAGCTTTTGAAAAATACAAAAAAAAATAGTAAAGAGAAATAAGCGTCCAATGGTGAAAACTTGGCAATTCAAACGCCTTGGATAGGTACCTTGGTGAAAACCTAGTAATTCAGGTGCCTTGTGTACTAAGACTAATCCATTATCTATCACTATCCTATCCCTCATCCATTCACCCACCATTCCATAAAACACCTGCTTGTTCCCTTAGTGTTCCAACCAAATATCCAAAATCTAATGGAGCTTGTAAATACCTCCTGTACAGCTTGTAAAATCTTGTACCAAAGCTTGTATTATACCTTGTAAATCTTGTAACATACCTTGTATATCCGAATCTTGTCCAAAGTTTGTACCATATTCCAGCCTGTAAATAATCTTGTATCCTAGCTTGTATACTATCACGTGCACACACAAAACCCCATTTTCACTTAAGCTTTTTGCAAACCATCTACCTATCCACCTATCACCTATTATAGACATCCCATCCTTCACAAACATTTCCATCTCACAAAAACCAAAACATGAACAAACTTGTACATTTGTAACATATCTTGGTCCATCAGCTTGTACATCCTCTTTAGCTTAGTACCATTGTATCTATCCAACGTTTGTGTCAGTTCATCCTTGATCAACATCTTGCACCCATCGCACATCTTGGTTAGCTATTCCAATGCATCCTTTAGCTAGATTTCCTGTCACCAAAGTGTTATCTTTCTTAGTTCAGCTTGCCAAACGCATCACTCATCCAAATCCACCAGCTTAGGTGCTCTTCGATAGGTCCTTATAGGATATAGCTTTCCTCATGTCTGATCTTGGTCCGTTAGTACCTCGTCTTACCCATCTCATTGGCAAATGGTTCTCTTTTCAATTTTTTCTTTCTTTTGATTTGGACTCTTCCCTATTGGGTCTTGAAATATCTTTTCCAAGAAATCTCCTTGTTCCCTCCTCAAGGTTACCATGATCTTCCATATCATGGTATACTGTGAATGGGGCAATCAGAGTGTAAGGTCTTGATCATGTCTTTTGCTTGTTTTCTTTTCTGCTTATGGGTTACCCAGTGTTGTTTCCACATTGCTTCCTCTGGGATTCATGTGTGATACTGGGGCAATCCTTGCATGCTTGTTTTGAGTCAGTTCATTAGTCCTCTGGACAGTTGGTGAAAAGGCCTTGATGTTCTTGGTAACTTTGGCAATTAACCAACAGTCCTATAGCAAATCTAGTGCTCAACTACATGGTGGTACTTCTCTTTGAAGTATCCCCCTGCTCAAAAAGCTTCAATGGTTTTCCTTCATCTTCATTATCCCCCATCCATATCCAACATCCGTCTCTCCTACCCCAGCTTATGCATCAGTATCTCTTTGAATCACTCCTCACCTTTAGCTTTAGGGATCCACAATCTTAGTCTTAGGGATCCACCAATCCAAATCAATCCACCAAGCCTCATCTTTCGAGATCCATAATCCTAGTCCTAGGGATCTCTGAAACCCATCTTCCACCAATCTGACTCTTTGAAATCCTATTGCATCAGCTTTATAATCCCCTCATCCATCTCCCCATCCTGGATTCCTTTTATAGCGCTCCGCTCCTTCATCCTCTACAATCCCTGGGATCTTAAGTTGGCTTCCTCTTGTGCCTCTAATTCTCCCTTTATCATTCTCCCGTAGTGAGAGTTTGAGCTAATTCAGCCCCTTCTCTTTACCAATCTGAGTTTCCTTGCTCATCTCGGATTCTTGTACTTTTCAAGAAGTCGTCGAGCCTCGCTTTCTCTCCCCATCGCCTTCTTGAGGGGGCATCTTGTAGTCCATTCTCTCCTCTTCTACTCTAGCCTTAGGCATCTTATTTTCTTATCTTTGATGCCATGCCACTTGCGGCATTACATCAAAGAGGGGCAAAATTTAGACACCTAAAAACTTTTAGAAAATAAAGTATTTTTATTTTCTGAAAAATTCCTAATGACATCATCATTTATTAATTAATTATTTATTTAATTAATTTATTTATTTTTATGCCATTAAATCCCTTTATCTTAATTAAAAATATTTAATTAAGGAATCCCTCCCAAAAATGTTTAAATCTTATTTAAACATTATTTCCTTATTTATTAATTATTTAATTAATAAATTCACCAAAAACCCAAAATAAATAAAAAATTTATTTTTTGCCCAAAACTTGGCCAATTTCCTTAAGACCACTAACCTCTTAAAAAATCTTCTAATCCTTCTTTAATTTTGATTAAAGGCTAATCCCATCATTTCCTACCCCTAATCCCAACTCAAAATATTTAATTGAGATCAAATATTAATCCTCATGTTTATTAAAAAAGTTTTAATAAATATCTCCTCAACCCAAACCCTTGAAATAAATAAAACTTTATTTATTTTCTAAAAATCTAATTTATCCTCATCCTAAGAAGTTCTAGACTCTTCTAGAAAGTCTTCATCCTCATCCTAGGAAGTTCTAGACTATTCTAGAAAGTATTTATCCTCATCCAAAGTCTAGACTCTTCTAGAAGATGTCTTTAAACCTAATCCTAATCCCCTCCTAACCTTGTCACATTCTCTAAACATGGGTTAAGACTTACTAACCCAAGCCAAAGTTAAAAAATATCTCCTCCTTCACCGACCCTCATTAAATGCCATCCACTTGCCTATCCCTAAGCTAATCCTAAACCATCCTAATCCATCCTCTAATCATTTGCACAAGCCTAAGCAAGATTAAAACCTTCCTAATCAAGCCCAAGTCAAAATTCCTCTCATCTCCCTCAAAATAACCCAACCATAAAACTTTATGAAGCCCAGTAGGCCATAAATGACTCTTCCAAAGCCCTTTTATTGCTCTTACAAGCCATTATGAGGGTCTTTATGAAGATTTTATCTCTTGAGCCTCCTTTGTTGACTCATCCTTCCCCTTTCCTCCATCCTCTCACCCTATGCCATGTGTCACTCGCTGATTGGCTATAAGGAAGCACAATCCATGTGCTCTCCTCTCATGCACTCTGAGCCCTCCATGAGCTTTTTCCCATCCTTGCATCTTAGCCCTCAAACCCTCAAGCCTCTTGCCTATAAATTGGATCCTTCCCCTTTTTAAAACAACACAATCCATGAAGTAAAGTCATAATGCCATTTTAAGAAGCCATTTTACATCAAAAACATACACTCACACCCAAATTCCAACTCTATTTGAAGCCCTTTTTGAAGCATAAGCTTGAGCATACATCCTATCTATTTAGATAAAGCCACTCAACAAGAGAGCTTCTTATTAAGAGAGCCCATTAATGGCTCATATTCTTAATTGAGAGCTCATCTTAGTCTATCTTGAAGTTTATGAATTTTTTTTAGTTTGTAGAAGCTTTATTTAAATTTGGTTTCTATTAGCATACTAACATTGCTCATATATAGGAAGAGTCTATTTAAAGTCTAGAGAAACCTAAGCCTAGGGTTGGTTGTGATTAATATTGTATTACAGTATGGATACAACAGACAATTTCTTGCATTTTAATGATAGTCACTGGTTTCTACTAGTTCTTGAAGCTAGTAGTGAATTTTTTTAGACTTTATTGATTGGATATTGTGTATAGATTTTGGTATCCATTGTGTATGTAGTAGATTATATTTTTTATCAATTTTTACAAGTCTTTCATTAATTTCTCTCAAAATAATTGTGTGCTACCAGTTTTGGAGTTCTTTGCAATAAAAGGGTTGTAGATCTTGTGACTATAGACCCTAATGTATATTACCATACAAGTAGGGGCCTAGAAAAGAAGTGTAGATATTTATTTGACAAAGCCCTAGGCAAGCTAGGCAATGCCTGACTAAGAGAAAGCAGTAGAAAAAGAGCTCTCAAGAGAAAAAGAAGTAATGTCATAATTTTCCCTTTTGAGGGATTTTAGAGGAGTGTGATAAGGTCTTGTGATGAGTAGGATAAGTTTTTTTGAGTTTTGGAAGGTGTCCAAAAAGTGAGGACGATAGGTAGTCCTTAAAACCCTCCAAAACCCTTATTTTTACCATTAATGTTGTATGACCTTTTGGAAGCCTAAGACCCTAAGAATCCTTGAGAATGGGTCTAATGTAGTAGATTTTATTTAGGATAGGTGAGTTGAAACTTTGAGGGGAAGGAGTTATAAGCCCTAGAAATCTAGGTGGAGGCCTAATTGGGGCTCTCCTAGTAGCCCTATTATGAAGAAACTATGCAATCAGGTGGAAACTCAATCTTGGAAATGAATTGAAAAGGTGTTAAATGATCCAAAACCATCTAGGAACTCAAAAAAGTTATTGTTAGAGGTTGGAATGGGTCAAAAGCCTAGAATACCCCAAAGAGCCTATGTGAAGAATAGGTACTAGAGATCAAAGCTTGAGATGTTGAAAGATGAGTTTGTTTAACCTAGTGGGAAGGTTAGGGTAGGTCAAGGCATTCTCTAAGAAGAAAGAAATCCTATAGACTTCATAAGTGTCTAGAGAACACTTGGATCTTAGAGAGGATCAGGCATAGACTATCTAGTCTATCCTAGCTTCCCCATCAAAAGGTCATGCATCCTTTCTACCTCTTAGGGAATTTTTGAGACTTAGGTCCAACTAAAGGCCCCAAATCACATGGATTCTCCCAAGCTAGATCCTACATGGAACCTTCTTAGCTCAATATATTTTATCGAGGGCCCCAATCATCATTTGTTGATTTTAAAAAAATCACCACATAGTGCCACCAATAGATGTTATTTTGCTATGATGTATCCATATTGTTACTTTATTCATGCTATTTGTGGTGTGGGAGCCCCTACCCATCTCCATGTTATGCCCTACTTCTTCCTTACCTTGGTTGGTGTCTAGGATGCCTGAGTGGTATGAAGCTTGAGATGCTTTTTCTTAAAACAAAAACCATTCAAAATTTTAAGGAAACATCAATCACCTTTTAAATGCCAACATGTCATTCATAAGAGCATGAGAGAAAGTAAAAAAATGTGGCATTCTATTTTCAATGCCAAGTCAGGGTGATTTTTGTTTAGTAAGGTCAATGGAATGTAACCCCCTCACCTCCATTCCAGACGCATTCAACTTTTATTATGTGCTCATCCTTGAGGGTGGTGCATGATCATTCATTGACTAAGATAGAAATACTAAATTATAATAATTCCTAATGTCAACTTTTCTTCATGTGTTGACATTGTTGATGGAACCATCAAAATAAACCTTTGTACATGAACATTCTTAGTAGATCCAATGCCCCTACAAGGCTACAGTCCGTCCATTGCACAAGGAAAGGAATAAGTGTGCCACTAAAAATAATAAAGTCTCATTTGGAGACATGTACCATTATACTCTTGTGGAAACTCAAAATGCCAAGGTGATATCATGGTGGATTAACTCTCTGTGCTAACATTTTGGACTTGAAATAACCCACGTTAGGCTCTGCCACTTCATCATGTTATCCATTCTTGACAATGAAGGAAAGGAACACTACCAATATGGTGTGAACTCCCAATTGGCAATGCATGAACCATAAATTTAGAGATTGTACTCTCAATGTTATTTAATTCATTGATAACTATATGTTTAAAACTATATATCCCTTTGATCAAGTTTGATCTTGACATCAAGTCCATACAAATTGATAGATTTAAAATGTTCCTCATTTCTATCAGTTTAATTCATATACACTTCATTTGTCCATTATCTGAAATCATCTGCCCTTCTCACAAACTAATCAAGCATTAGGTGGGAGGTTTCTAACACAATTTCAGCATGAGATTTAGCTATTGATGAGTGGTGAAGTAGGAGCCTCAACTTCTTAGTCGTAGTGACTTCATATTGCTCACTTGATTTTAGAAACCTTTGACATTTTTTTATTGTCTTATCAATCAAATGACATATTTTTTTCTTTACCATGGATATAATTCCACATATTTAATTGCCCTAAAAAATGAAATTTCCCCACTTACACTTGATCCCCATGTTACTTCTTTATAAATCAATATCACTTTAAAACTCAAGGCATCTTTTAGGATCTCAAGACATTCCATTAATTTGAAGCAATCAGTGGGACTCTAAAATGGTTCTACCTAAAAAAAATTTGTTTTCAAACTACTGAACTATCAAATTGATCTATTAATCATTTGATACTGATTTGATCAAAATTCAATCATTGAACTACCAATTATGACTCATTTTTCTCATTTTCTACAAATTGTAACTTTCACGTCAAGGGGTCATTTGACTAGCTTTAAAAACTAACAAAAACACCTAACTGAGCTTTGATATTAGACACACTAATTTTCTATTCTGCATTCTTGCACCATGTCAAATATTGTCACGTATAGAATTCTTAGTCAAAAAGATATTGACTATCAAATTATCCTTCTCAAAACTACTTGCAAGAAAACATGTTAGAAAACCATAAAACACATTTAGATTTGGCTTTGAAAATAGGGAAAAATAACTCTTGGGGGCACAAAAACTGGGGTATTGGTTCACTATCAAAAGGAGAATATAAATCTATGATTTGGGTTCATGAAAAATAATTTGGTGCATTTGGCGAGCGTATTAGTCTAAAAATGGTTTTGACACTTGAGTGCCAACACACTTAACCACTTTCTACATTGAAGCCGAGTACACTGTGTATGTCGAGCCACAACGTGTGTTGAGTCAGGAAATTCATAAGGTGCAGAGTGATCTTCAGGTGCCAAGTGAAGATCAAGTGTTGAGTGACTGCAAGAACTGAGCATGATCTAAGTACTGAGCATATATAGGAGCCAAGTTATAGAAGGTGTTGAGTATCAGGAAGCAGTAAGTGCCGAGTAACTCAGAATCAGCATATGAGTTTGAAACTTCACAAACTTAGATGAAAACTATTTTCATAGCCCACATATGACGAATCTCAGAGGATTTAAGTGATAAGATCAAATCATTTATATTTCCTATGCAATCTTCATGCAGCCAATAAGAAAAATGGAGAAGGCATGCAACCAATGATAAAAGTGCAAGGAATAAGTGGGAAACAAAGATTCAATATGGATCGTAGATCCATAACTAACCCTAAGTATTCAACTGTCTTTATAAGGAAGAAAAAATCTCATTGCCTAGAAGTGGATGGACAAGGGTGTTTAAGGAAAACTAATTTTCAGAGAAAAGAGTATCAGATCATAAAGGATCAAGATCAGAGAAAGCAGATTAAGTGCCTATATTCAGCAATCGAAGGATTGTAAGCTATCAGGTTTATTATACCTAATACTCTTCAGCAATTGTATTAGAAAGAAAACCCTATGGTGATAGGTTAGCTTAGCTGCTATTTTGTAGATCCTTTAACTAGGTGACTACATCCTTTGACAGGGTAACACTTCATGTAAAGTGTTTGTAAATCCTTTAACTAGGTCACTATTGATACAGTGTAAAGCCTTTGAAAAGGTAGGCCTTTAACAGGGTAGACCATCAGAAGTGGTCAAACATTATTACTGTAGTGATTTTGTGGGTATCATCCCCACCCCAGTTTTACCTTCTTATTTCTAGAGGGTTTCTGGGTTACCAAAATATCAAGTGTTATGTGGTGATGCATATTTGTTTCTCATGATTGCTTAATTTTTTATATTCATGCATTTTCATTTTAAAGATATGTTATTAAGGACTTGAAACTATTAGAAAGCTAGTACTTCTGATTCAACCCCCCCCTCTCAGAAGCATTCTTTCCAATAAGATATTCCAAAAATTGGTATCAAAGCCCAATTTCTCTCAAAAAGGAGCCTAATAACTTGGAGGAAAAGATCTAAAGATGGAAGTTTTCAAACTTGGAAAGATCATTGAAAACCAGGTGATAGATGTGCATCTCACTTTACAAAAAGTAGAGGAATCTAAAGTAGAATTAAGAAAATCTTTGAAAAGAAGAAAGGAGATAGCCATAGCTGAAAATGACATACACTACAAGGAGATTGATACCACACAAGTATTTGCCAATGGAGACACTAAAGAATTTGATGCAGCAATAACAAAACTGATGGAGAAAAACAAAGTTCAAGCAGAAGAAATAAGATCTCTCAAAATGAAACATGAATCATAGGCCATAATGTTATGTGAAATCACTAAACAAAAGAAAAGAGCAATTGAGGACAAAATCATGATGGAAGATGAAAAAAGAAATCTTGCAAACAGACTGGAAGAAAAATGTACTGAGTTAACAAGGGTCTCAAACATGCAGATGGATACACTTGCTCAAATGATGAATCTTCATCATGAACTTAATATGAAAGATATTGAGATCTCTACTTTGAGGATGCAGAATGAACAATTGCAGAATGAATTGAACAGAGAAAAAGAGACAACAGAGAATCTCAACAAGTCAAGCAAAGCCATAAAATACTTTGAACAATTTCTGAAATTCCCAAGATCAGCCCATGATACATTAGGACTCAGATACAACAACGCTGAATTTGGTGAATCATCAAAGAGTGTTGAGCAAAGAAGTGACAAAGGTAAGAATTCTAAACCCACTTGTCATTACTGTAATAAAAAGGGACATACTGCTAATATTTGTAGGAGTAGAAAAATCAATTAGCCAAACACACAAAAAAGTAAGAGTTACTGTCACAAGTGCAACATGAAAGGACATATGACACAAGATTGCAGATACAAAATCCCATGAACACAAAGATTTGATGGACATTGTCATCATTGCAAAAAATATGGACATAGGGCATTTGAATGCAGATCAAAGCCTATGTGGACATCAAATCAACCAGCAAAAGGGAATGAAAGTCACTACCATTGGGATTATAACACCAGGTATAGTTGTCACTATTGTCAAGAATATGGACATATACCATAGAATTGCATAAGAACACATTTCAAGGAGAACTATAAAAGATGGTTGAGTCAAACCACATGTTTTAGTTGCTTAAAAATTGGTCATACCAGCAAAAATTGTCCTACAAGGTCCAAAGCACCAAATACTAAAGCCAACAAAGGAAAAGTAAAGATTGATGTCATAAGAGGACAAATGAATAAAACTTGGAAAAAGAAAGACGAGTGTAGTACATCAAGCAAAGGGATCACTTCACCTAATGGGTCAAGTGATCACACTTCATCAATCTAAGCATAAGAGAGATATATGGGACTAATATACAAAGTTGTATCATACATCATTCCCAAGACAAAGAAGCACTAAAAAGAAGAAATAAGCATAGGATAAGATGCTAAGAATAAACTTGAACAATGATGCCAAGTTGTCTTTGGATGCCGAGTTATCAATAAAGTAAGTAGATGTCGAGTATAGCTACCGAGTGGAAGCTGAGTGATAGTTGTAGGTACTAAAATGCACTAAATGAAAAAGTTTCTTTTGCTACTTAAAAGTAAAAATTGATTCATTCTTGAGCCATTAAAACAAAGAGTGATTTCCTTGAGCACGACTAAGCAACTTTCAAGCTTTCAACTAGTGATCTGCAGCAATTCAATGTCTACTCAAGTGATTTAAGTATCTATCTAGGTATTTCCTTCAAGTGTCGAGTTTTATAGTTTGATAAATTTACTTTACTCATTAAAACCCTAGTTCGGATATAAATGGCGTCTAGTTCAAAAATGACCCAAGAGAAAATGAGCCATGAGATTCAACTTGTTAGCAATGAAGTAAAGCAACCTGAGTTTAGACCTATACCAGAGGTTGCATACAAAAATCATCCTATTGGTGCCCTATCTGCCATCCCTAAAAAATTTGTTATGGTTCAGGACGTGTGAAAATGCTATAATTGTAAAATAGGAGCCATAGGAGATTTGGAAAATTTTAATGCGTATGAAAAACTCTGTGAAAATGGTATTCTAAAATATGAGTTTTTTGTCATAGAAAAGAAGGGTTTAACCAAAGCCCTGATTTTTCCAATCATATTAAAAAATGAGTGGATACACATTATACTCAGCAGAATCCATGATGGATCATTCTAGTTAGAACAAGGGCAAGTGAAGATTACTAAGAAGATGGTTAGATACAAACCAAGGAAGCACCCATTAGAGGCAGAGTCATCAAAAGGAAAACAAAGACACCTCTTGCTTCTCAGCCTTCACCAAAGAAAGCTTCCTTGTAAATGCCTAAGAAGCCAACAACTAGAGTTACAACAAGGGCCTCTACTCAAAAGGCTAAAGAGGAAGCCGCAAAGAAGAAAAACATAAAGGCACAGGAAGAGCCAAAGAAAAGGAAAAGATATGTGGCCCAGCCTGATACTGATGAAGAAGATCAGACTAAAAAGGTAAGTCCTCCTAAATCTTCAATTGATACATTATTCAAGAAGATTAGGTATGCAAACTTAAATGAAATAAAAAAGATTGATTTCAATAAGTTCAGTAATGAAGAACAAAATAACATAGAAGAGTCAGTATATGCATTAATTGCACAGTTCAAGTATACACCTCTTGAACTAGATGGGCAATTGCCAAAGGAATTGTCTAAAACTATAGAACACAGATGGCATTTTTGTCTAAAGATGGAGAAAGAGATGAGAGAATCAACCCTAGCAAACCTACTGCCTGATTTAACAAAAGAATAGGTAACTCAAGTAGTCAAAAGGCATAGGAAAAGGTTTACACCTAAATATAGGGCATTCTCCATTCTGCAAAACAAAATTGAAGAAGTTGTGCGGAGAACAACAAGAGTTTGGAAAAACTTGTACAAGACATTTGAAGATTTTCTTGAAGAGGTATACAAAGAAGAAGCTGCTGCTAAACCTGAAGAAAGAAGGAAGAGGAGAGAAGAGAAAATAGAAGAAGAGAAAAAGCTGAAGAAAAGGAAAATAAGAAAGAAAGAGAGGAGGAAGGAAAAGATGAAGACAAAGGAACTGATGAACAGTAAAGTGTGCAAGACACACATCCTTCACCTCCTAGCCCACCTCACTCACCTACCACACCTATAGAAATCACAAAGATTAAGGATGTTGTTGACACCACATGTCAAAACATTAATCCATTAACTACAACAGATCTTACTAAGATCCTTGACCAAACAACTTTACAAGCACAATTGTGTACAAGTCCTATATTGGTCAATGTAGATAATATTCAAAAGTTAGTAGATAAACTCAAAGAAGCCAAGGTGTTACCACAAGAACCACCTCAAATTATTCAAACTACTAGGCTTACATTTCTACCATCTCACTCACCACCAAGATTAGCTACTCAAACTCATCAGGAGCTGAGTGCAACAACAGAGGTAGTCATAGGAACAATAGTTTAGACAGTAAGTACTCCTCCAGCAGCAGTGACACAAGAAGAAGAAGACAAGCAAGAAGAAGAGGATAAGGAAGAAACTCAAAATAAAGAGGAGTCTGCAATACAAACTTTGGTTGAATTACCTAAACCAGGAACTCCCACCAAACCTAGTAATAAGTAGAGTACTTAAGCAATGACCTTACATGTCAGTACACCAAGTTCAAGTTCTACTAGGTTAGCCAAGACCATCCATTATGGTATTCCCGAGCTTGATGAAGAAATCAAAATACCCTATTATGATTCAAGCACTCTAAATGAGGAAAAGATGAATGAAATATAGAGTACATTGGATAAGAGAAGGAGACAAGAGGCAATGAGGAAAGACTACAAATAAAAATAGGTAATGAATGAAATAAAAGATATATTCATGGATATGTTTAGTCTTCAACCTCCAGATGCAAACAGGCCAATAATTGAGCAATTATCTAATATAGTTGACCAAGTAAATAATGAAGACCATGATACTAATGTAAAACTAATAGAATGGTCAGAAAAGAAGTTTGTAGGCAAAGTCAATTAGAAAAGAGCTAATAACATAATTTTGGGATAGGTTGATCTAGCCGAGAAATTGGAAAATGTAAAAAGTGTATTAGGGAACATATTTTCACTTTATAGAAAATTGTGTGATTTTTCCAGGTTCACACAAGATATAAATCAGAAAATTTTGAACCTTGAGAGTAAATTAAATCTCTCCAACACACAATTACCCTCAGACCCTACACAGAGTGAAAAGCAATTTGCTCAAATATTACACACTCAAAGGGAATTAGCCACATTATCAGCATAAGAGGCCACTATAAAAGGAAAGTTTTTGCAAATTCAAGCCTCCATTACTCCTCACTTAGAAATATTGCACAAGGAGAAAATGTATGCATAAAAAGTCCTAAAGAAGGATCCAAATATTTCTACACATGAAGGTCTTGTTGATCTCGCAGCAGAGCTTGCAATCCAATAAAAGTCATTGGATATTGCCTTAAATAACTAGGATGCAGCTCTCCAAATACTCCTTGAGGTAAACAAGACATTTTTGGCCAAGCATGGCATTACTATGTAGGACCCTTTGACATCAGTATCAAAAAAGGGGGAGATAATATTCTAAGAGGGAGATAATATTGTGAAGATATATTAAAGAGAACATTAGGCATAATGGCACAAGACATTGGCATGATCAACTTAGGGGGAGTTATAAGAGTTATAATAATCTGACGGTATACATATTGTAAGCTACAAAGTTACAATTTTTTTGTTAAACCTTTGTATATATACCAAGAAGATCAGTAAATGTACTCATAAGATCAGATAAATATTGCTTAGTTAAGTGTTTTTGACACTCATGTCAAAAGGGGGAGATTGTTAGTCTAAAAATGGTTTTGACACTTGAGTGCCAACACACTTAACTACTTTCTACATTGAAGCCGAGTACACAGTGTATGTCGAGCCACAGCATGTGCCAAGTCAAGAAATTCATAAGGTGTCGAGTGATCTTTAGGTGTTGAGCAGTCTTTAGGTGCCGAGTGAAGATCAAGTGCCGAGTGACTACAGGAACCGAGCATGAACTAAGTACCGAGCATATACAGGAGCCGAGTTATAGAAGGTGTCGAGCATCAGGAAGCAGTAAGTGTTGAGTAACTCAGAATCAACATATGAGTTTGAAACTTCACAAACTCAGATGAAAACCATTTTCATAGCCGACATATGATGAATCTCAGAGGATTTAAGTGATAAGATCAAATCATTTATATTTCCTATGCAATCTTCATGCAGCCAATAAGAAAAATGGAGAAGGCATGCAACCAATGATAAAAGTGCAAGGAATAAGCGAGAAACAAAGATTCAATATGGATCATAGATCCATAACTAACCCTAAGTCTTCGAGTGTCTTTAGAAGGAAGACAAAATCTCATTGCATAGAAATGGATGGACAAGGGTGTGTAAGGAAAACTAATTTTCAAAGAAAAGAGTATCAGATCATAAAGGATCAAGATCAAAGAAAGCAGATTAAGTGCCTGTATTTAGTAATTGAAGGATTGTAAGCTATCAGGTTTATTATACCTAATACTCTCTAGCAATTGTATTAGAAAGAAAACCCTATGGTGATAGGTTAGCTTAGCCGCTATTTTGTAGATCTTTTAACTAGGTGACTAAATCCTTTGATAGGGTAACACTTCATGTAAAGTGTTTGTAAATCCTTTAACCAGGTCACTATTGATATAGTGTAAAGCCTTTGACAAGGCAGACCTTTAACAGGGCAGACCATCAGAAGTGGTCAAACATTATTACTGCAGTGATTTTGTGGGTATCATCCCCACCCCAGTTTTACCTTCTTATTTCTAGAGGGTTTCTGGGTTACCAAAATCTCAAGTGTTATGTGGTGATGCATATTTGTTTCTCATGATTGCTTAATTTTTTATATGCATGCATGTTCATTATAAAGATATGTTATTAAGGACTTGAAACTATTAAAAAGCTAGTACTTCTGATTCACCCCCCCCTCAAAAGCATTCTCTCCAATAAGATATTCCAATAGAGCAGTCAAAGTGGGCTACCTAGATTTGTAGAACTTGGAACACTAGCAAAAAAGTGGTTTTCACAAATGGAATGGACCTGGGAAAGTGTGTGGATGGATTCATCAAGATTTGCAAACTGGCACACTTAAATAATTTTTGGAGTAGAATACAAAAATACAACCCATTCGATCTCACTTATTATGGATTTAGAGTTATAATCCCTGTAATGCCCCACCCGGAGATCCTTGGAACAAGGATTGAAATACAAGCTAGAATATTTTTTTTTACTAGTATGAATGCACAAGACAACATCATACATAGACACAAAGATCACAATGGAAGACTTCACCACAATCCCAGCAACCAACAGACCTCCGAATGCCACTACCAAACTAACACATGCAAAAAAAAGCCAACAACAACCATGCACAATATGAGGGCTCAAGGAAACAACTACTCATAAAAAAAGCACCAAGCTGGAGTAGGATGTAAAATTCTAAAATTTGGCTAAGTCTGAAATCCAGAAGCCCTAAAATTTTTCTAGAATCTTTACCTTAGCTTGTAGAGGTTTGAAACTCATCTCAAATGATTCATCACATATATTAAGATATATCTTAAGGATAAGGAATAAATTATACTTAAACGATATATTTTAAACCTTGAAGGACAACAATAGAAGACACTAAATTGGAAAAGAATAGAAACAACTTGGATCCAAAATACAACACCTTATGGTCAAAGAACACCGAAGAGGGTATCCAAAACAACTCTCAAATGTTTTGGATCAACTCAAAAAGTGCCCACTGCTAGCCCACATAGGTCTTTACAAAATCTGTTTGATACTTTAATACAACACTAAAAAGTATCACATGACATTTCTTACAAAGGAGGTGTGATACTTTCCAGTAATGTACTACATAGTTTCTATGGGTGTGCAATACATTTTTATGTCACACCATGCTGATAAAATATCATCCAAAGAAACACAAGAACATCTGAAGAGAACACAAAAAGGGAAAAATAGAGAATAAAACCTCCACACCGGGGAGTACCAGATCCACATCTCAAGGCATGAACACCCAAACTATAACTAAATAATTTAACGATGGAAAGATGAAATCTAACCATCTATCAATAGTGAAGGGAAAGTATGGAAAGGAAAACATCATAAAGAACTGAAAGCAACATCGTAATGAGAAAAATAACCACTAAGTATGTGGTTCCTCCCAACCATCAATAGCATCATAAGACCATCATGGGCCCTAGCCATCCCTTGCACATAACATCCCAAGCCACCAATCAGATTGTTGGTACTATTGTAATAGGGATGTCACTACTAAAATAAGCTACAATATAAGCATAAGGAAATCTAACATGCTAGTAGTAAAGCATAAGATAATCCAATACAACAATTCACATCATCTAGTCATATGCTAAACATCATAATATGGGAATGCATCAAATAAACTAACATCAGCTAAACATGATATCCAAGCATTCCAATGAAAGCATAAATCACAAGAAAGCATACACCAGAGCCTGAAGCATCAAGTTAAAACATCCAGCAATGGTCGCACTAGGATAAGAGACCATCTCTATACACCAGTTCTTAGCAGTGGTGAAGGTAGCTTTGCCTCCCAACCATGTGGCACCCATAGGTCCACACCAACCATGCTAATGGAGATAATGACCCAACCAAAAATACACATAAAACACAACATCCATAGCTAATACTCACACTAGACAATATGATGGCTGTAACTAAGAACCTAAGATAATGCAAGTGGTATAGGTCCTAGTCAGACACTCAATAGGCTACTAAGTAGGGGCTAACATCATGGAGAGTCACTTGGCATCAACAAGCCCAAGCTCAAATTTGTGCAGATTCAACTCCCTCAACGGATGGCTCATACAATGTGTAGATTCAACTCCCTCAATGGAAGGCTCATACACTAAAGCATTGTTTTATTATCTTTAGTTTTATTAACACTCACACATTTTATTTAGTTATCACTTACTTAAAACTTCCTCTGCCAACCCTATGGTTTCATGACACGAGGCTGCGAGATAGAAGCCCTCTCCATATGCTACCCTACCCTTACCATGCTCATCCTACGACAAGTGCTCATGGGCATGCATACTCCCATCCCAACCCCAATGATCATAACTTCTAGAAGTACCACAGAATATTGGGCCTCGCAAGTCACCCGACAAATGCATGTGCATGTACTCATATGTGGTGCACCACCATCACAAAGATCAAAACACAAGCATTGGATGAGAACACAATGCAAAAGATAACACCCAACTAAAAGAAACACGGGAGGACAGATTCTATGCAAATCCTAAAGCCAATAAAACCATACATCATGAAATCACTCAATTGGCCTCAATTCGAGAGTACGAATTCTACATAAATCCCAATGATGCAACAAGACCAAACATCATGAACTCACTCAACTGGCCTCAATTTGGAAGTATGGATTCTACACAAATCCCAATGATGCAACAAGACCAAAAATCATGAACTCACTCAACTGGCCTCAATCTGGAAGTATGGATTCTACACGAATCCTAATGTCCATGAAATAATAACAAAGGTCCAAAGAACCAAAACAACAAGGATAAAATAGCTCAATCAAACACAATGTTGAGAGTATGAATGTGACATGCATCCCAATGCAAACATAAAAGTTCAATAAAGGTTCGACTAATATCCAAACAGATGATCTAGGACCACAATCCAACTCATGTCAAGAAAACTCAAGAAAATATGGTAGCACACAAAATGAGGTAAAAACCCCAAATTTTGAAAAAACTTTGAAATTAAAACACATTTGACCTTTGAGTACAAAAACCCCAAAAATCCAAAAATAATCAAGTTCGAACACCATATGCAAAAATGGCCAGCATAACAGCATAAAACCCCAAACCCTCATCCCAAAAAATAGGGAAATGTTCATACCCACCCAATCAGATAGAACTAACATACAGAAATAAAGGGGAACACTAGTTCTTAGCCCCCAAACAAACGGCTACCAAAAATAGAAGCATAAACAGAGTCGAAACAATAAAACAGAAAAGTCGTACCTCATAGCCAAAAGGGAAAAATAAGAATCTGAACCATAAAATAAATAGCTCGCAGAAGTAGCTAAAAATTGCAGCAATCCAAGGTTTCCCCAAGATGGATCCAACGAGCCCAACCTCGTGACGATCCCACACCCGTAGCTCCCACAACGAACAAAATAGTAAATCCTAATGAAGAGGATTTTGGGTTTTACTCTCAAACTTTCTAATTAAAAAGTGAGAAGTGAGGAATTAAATTCCTTTTTGGATATTTATTCACATTTCAAGTGAATAATTGATTAGGGAAAATAACCAGCTAACCTAGTTAAACTGTAAATGGACCCAAATGAAAATAGGCTATTCCTATAAATAGAAATTCATCTATGGGAAAGCTGCCAGAAATTAAAATAAATCAATTAAAAAGCTCGAAAACCAAAAATTACATAAATTGCCTTAACAACTTTCGTGACAATGCAAACCTCTAAATGCACAGACACACTTACTGGTCTAATCACATAATGCAAATGAGTTCGGATTTAATAATCACTAAAAGGTTTTATAAAATAATTAAAATAAGGATACGTTGACCATACAAGGATGACATTGGTAAAATATGAATGGCTGAATCACTAACTCCATGTGCCACTACTAGGGATATAAATCTTGCACACTAAACAATACGATCAAGTGCAATTGCATATAATAACATAGCCGAAGCAATAAATGCATTAAATCACCTAATTTAACCATTTATTTAATTATATAAAAATAATCTATTTTTATCACTCACGTTCGCATAAAGCATAACAATGTAGGAATGAAGTAAATAACCATAGCATTAAATCCATCACCTAACATAATCAGAGGTATGTCCAAATACTAGATAACCAACTGTCATCATAAAGCACACTGTCATCTCAAAATGGCATCATCATGCAATATGATCAACTGAACAACATAGTAGTCTAAAATCTATGATACTGAAATCAAGGTATAACATATGACCCTCAAGTCCTCTCAAATATAAAACATCACATAAGCAACAAATATCTCTCAGATCAAAATATAACAAGATAAATGTTCACATCACATAACCAAATAATCCAACATGAACAATCCATTTCAATAATTTAAGCATTTAATAATGATTGTTAACACAAGATGAAAAGGCACTTAAAATACATAAGTGAACACAGTCATAAACATGACTAACTACTGCTACAAGAACCTAGTCCAGTGTAGCATGGTAATAGAACATAGTGCAATCTTTGCACACATCTCAAGGTAATCATGGAACAACCTCATGATACCACATCGATCCTGGTAAGCATTGGAAAAAACCTCAGTGAACCATAAATTATATCACAATCTCCTAAATTAGTCAAAGCATAATCAAAGCAATTGATACAAAAACATAAATCCAAACACCTCAATGGTGTAGACCACTCAGGGTCATAATCATGATCCATCACAACAAAAGATCAAAAAGGTTCCATCCATCAAAATGACTTATAGAAGTCAAATGGGAGAGGCACTACATCATCCCCCCCAAAGACTAGGCGTACTCCTAGAAACCTGCAATCCAAGAACAAAAACTGAAACACACCAAGAGAAAAATCAAAACTGAGCAATAGGGATGACTCACTGACTCCTTCAGAAGTCTAACCAAATCACTCCCACATTATCAAACCATCTCATTAACCCCCAAATAGGTTACCTATAAAAGAATAGGTTTCACATAGACACAAGGTCTTCCAACAAGGAACCTTCTATGCATTAGGAAAAAACCCATCTAGCCATAAAGTCAACAATACAAGGTAAGGAAAAACCCTCTCTACCTCGTCAACAGGTGCCCAACTATGACATGTACCAAACAAATGACCATAAATCAAGGTCAAAACAAAACACACTTCCTACAAGATTTGGAATCATGAGGAATAACCATCCCAAATTCCCAAGAATACTATCATGTTAGACATGATCATTCTAGAATCCACGTAAACTCACCCTTAGAACAAAGAAGATGAAAGTTTACCAACAAAATTACACACTCCAAAAGACTACTCACCACCAAGCATAGGAGCACAATGCCTCTCTAAGGTACAAAAGCTCAACTACCATTGGAAGCTAGGGTAACATAACCCAACCAAAGAAGATATCACCTTTCCACAAGGTTCAACAACTTTTGTCAATGGGCACAATCATGTAATGTTTGCATACAAACTCATAAGATTGTAACACGTGTCCAACAATACCATGTCCCTCCAGCACCATGCTAGGAATACCACACCCAACCTACTGCTAAACTCAATCTCTAACCTCAAGTCAACAGTCAATGAGAAAACTTGGCTGAGACAATTATTTTGAAGAAACAAGTTTAGGGAGAAAGATCTACAGAGTATTAGGACTGAGAGGGAGTCTCTCTCAACCTCTACACTAAAATAGCCCAAGATACATTAGGGAATCTCACAATTCCACCAACCATCCAAATACTCATCTGAAAACACTAACTGAGCTAGTGGCATAACCACACTAGTCCACTCTCTCAAGAGAGAAAAGAATACAAAGATGCACCAAGGTCAACATCCAAAGGGTGGATCTAGACTCATCAAAAGACTAATTCACTCACAAATGACAAGGCAACATCAACCTTGCGCAAGGAACTCTCACAATCCACACTTCACCCCAAAAGGGTGGATCAGTGCTATAGGAAACACACATACCCAAGTACAAATCCCAACAAGTACCTAGTAGATTATGAAGACTACATAACTCTTCCATTAAAATTTAAAAAAATGAAGATTTAAATTTCTCCAATGGCCATAAATATGATAAGTCATGATTGAATTGGTCTCTACTTGAAAAGGTACTCAAAACATTGATCAACAACTCTAGAAGTGTGAAGAGATGCTTGTTGTTCCCTAGGTGAAATCTTGAATAAGCATAGTCTCAAGCAAAGTTTCTCAAGAAACCAGGTGAGAAGGTGCAATGAACTAGGTGAGAAAGTGCATGACCACCAGTTTCTCACATGAAATTTCAAATCAGCACAAAACTATCTTCACTCTAGAGACCATAACTTTCAAATCTAGACTCATATTGACTCCATTTGAGAAGTGTCAGAAAGATATCAACAAGGCCTAAGACATGATGGAGTTTAGAGAGCCCTAAGATCTAAGAGTTGAGTCACCACTCAAGACAAACCAATAGTCTTGGTTACCAAGACAAGCAATGGATGAAACATCCAAAACCACTCAAGAATACACATGCCCAAAACAACATAAAGCATGGAAGGAAAGGTAGTTCACACACTAAAAACCATCATTACTTATCTTTCATAATTTCATTACTTAAACATAACATGAGCACTAATGCACAATGAAATTGAAAAGTTTTCAAAGCAAGGGTTCAAGAGTCACCATAAAACAAGTACATATCTTTCAATTTCTTTCCAAGAATTAACATTACATTTACTCATGTTTTAACCATCCAATTACAGTGATAACTTTAAATCTACCAAAGACACACTAGCATGTTCTCCATGATATTATCCCTTGAACATACTACCAAATATTCAAGATGAACATGATAGAGTCACAACACACAACTGGGAAACAATTAAAACACATTCAAAATAGTCATCAAGAACCAAAACAAAGATACCAAATGGGGAAATTGTTAATTCCAATAGTAAATCACAAAAGAGCTCATTTCAACAATAAGTCAAATGTGACAACTATCACAAAGAGAGAAATAGAGAAAATTTGATGACTACTCCAAGAGAGTAAAATACTAAAAACCAATGCTAGCCCAACAACATGAGGAAAATACCTCCAGTCAAATAAAATAAGGAATCAATTAAATCACATTACATGTGATGACTGAGAATAGTCACACAAGAGGGATAGATCACCACACAATGCTAAGGAATACATCATCCTAGCAACATTAGAGAACACACTCAAACACATCAAGCAGTAAGCCATCAATAATCTCATACATATGATGACAACAATAATTTCCTCAATTTTTTATTTTTTATTTTTATTTTTTTCCATGCAATGCAATATTTAAATATTCATCAATTTAATGCAAATTTCCATAAGCTCAAGAAGCAATCAGATTGGGGACTTAAGTCATTAACCCAAAAGATCTACTATGACACTTACTTGCAATGATTCACAATAAACACTCATTTATCAATGAAAGGAACCATTTCATTACTATAATTATATAACATGGAATCAAAAATAAGATTCATTTATTTACTTACAATTAGGAGAAAATAGGGAAGCAATGCACCTTTCTCCACAAGGAGAAACAAAAGAGGCACTCAAAGCCAACACATGGACACCAATCAGTGGTTCGATCCAAAAAGGTCACACATGCAACCAACCAAACAAATACACCTTGATTCCATCTACAAAATAAGGGAAGACTCACTTCCTTCTCCTCACAATGCTCTAGCCACATCTACTGGACAAGAAAGTCCATCACAAGTAAATACCAAAGCAAAAAAGATCATGAGTTCTCACCAAGACGCTCACATTTACACAACACAACAACAACCATATGGGCAACATAAACACAGAGATCCCAATGTTTGAACTAGGCTCTGATACCAAATGTAATGCCCCACTCAGAGATCCTTGGAACAAGGATTGAAATACAAGCCAGAATATTTTTTTTTTACTAGTATGAATGCATAAGACAACATCATACAAGGATCACAAAGATCACAATGGAAGACTTCACCATAATCTCGACAACCAATAGACCTCTAAACGCCACTACCAAACTAACACACGCAAACAAAAGCCAAAAAAAACCACACACAAGATGAGGGTTCAAGGAAACAAATACTCATCAAAAAAACACCAAGCTGGGGTAGGATGCAAAATCTTGAAATTTGGCCAAGTCTAAAATCCTGAAGGCCTGAAAATTTCCTAGAATCTTTACCTTAGCTTGTAGAGGTCTAAAACCCATCTCAAACAATTTGTCGCATATATTAAAATATATCTTAAGTATAAGGAATAACTTATACTTAAACGGTATATTTTAAACCCTGAAGGACAACAATAGAATACGCAAAACTGGAAAAGAATAGAAACAACCTAGATCCAAAATACAACACCTTATGGTTGAAGAACACCGAAGAGGGTATCCAAAAAAACTCTCAAAAATTTTGGATCAACTCAAAAAGTGTCCACTGCCAGCTCACATAGGTTTTTACAAAACTTGTGTGATACTTTAATATAGCACTAAAAAGTATCACGTGACATTTCTTACAAAGGAGGTGTGATACTTTCCATTAATGTATGACATAGTTTCTATGGGTGTGTGATACATTTTTATGTTGCACCGTGCTGATAAAATGTCACCCAAAGAAACACAAGAACACCTAAAGAGAAGACAAAAAGGAAAAAATAGAGAATAAAACCTCCACACTGGGGAGTACCAAATCCACATCTCAAGGCATGAACACCCAAACTATAACTAAATAATTAAAAGACGAAAAGCTGAAATCTAACCATCTATCAATAGTGAAGGGAAAGTACGGAAAGGAAAAAATCACAAAGAGCTGAAAGCAACATCGCAATTAAACTTAATTAACATTGTAATGAGAAAAATAACCACTAAGTACATGGTTCCTTCCAACCATTAATAACATCATAAGACCATCATGGGCCCTAGCCATCCCCCATGCGTAACATCCCAAGCCACCAATCAGATTGTCGATACTATTCTAATAGGGATGTCACTACTAAAACATGCTACAATATAAGCATAAGGAAATCTAACATGCTAGTAGTAAAGCATAAGATAATCCAATACAACAATTCACATCATCTAGTCATATGCTAAACATCATAATATGGGAATGCATCAAATAAACTAACATAAGCTAAACATGATATCCAAGCATTCCAATGAAAGCATAAATCACAAGAAAGCATACTCTGGAGCCCAAAGCATCAAGTGAAAATATCTAGCAACGGTCGCACTAGGATAAGAGACCATCTTTGTACACCAGTCCCTAGTAGTGGTGAAGGTAGCTATGCCTCCCAACCATGTGGCACCCATAGCTCCACACCCACCGTGCTAATGGAGATAATGTCCCAACCACAAAGACACATAAAACACAACATCCATGGCTAACACTCATGCTCGACAGTATGATGGCTGTAACCAAGAACTTAAGAAAATTCAAGTGTTATAGGTCCTAGTCAGACACTCAATTGGCTACTAAGTAGGGGCTAACATCATGGAGAGTCGCTTGGCATCAACAAGCCCAAGCTCAAATTTGTGCAGATTCAACTCCCTCAACGGAAGGCTCATACACTGTGTCGATTCAACTCCCTCAACGGAAGGCTCATGCACTAAAGCACTATTTTATTATCTTTAGTTTTGTTAACACTCACACATTTTATTTTGTTATCACTTACTTAAAACTTCGTCTGCCAACCATGTCATCATGACATGAGGCTGCGAGATAGAAGCCCTCTCCATATGCTACCCTACCCTACCCATGCTCATCCTACGACAAGTGCTCATGGGCATGCATACTCCCATCCCAACCCCAATGATCATAATTTTTGGAAGTACCACAGAATATTGGGCCTCTCAAGTCACCCAATAAATGTACGCGCATGCACTTGTATGTGGTGCACCACCATCACAAAGATCAAAACACAAGGACTAGATGAGAACACAATGCAAAAGATAACACCCAACCGAAAGAAACATAGGAGGATAGATTCTACACAAATCCTAAAGCCAATAAAACCATACATCATGAAATCAGTCAACCGACCTCAATTCAAAAGTATGGATTCTACACGAATCCCAATGATGCAACAAGACCAAACATCATAAACTCACTCAATTGGCCTCAATCTGAGAGTATGTATTCTATAAGAATCTCAATGATGCAACAAGACCAAACATCATTAACTCAATCAACTAGCCTCAATCCAAGAGTATGGATTCTACATGAATCCTAATGTCCACGAAACAATAAAAAAAGTCCAAAGAACCAAAACAACAAGTATAAAATCACTCAATCGAACAAATCATCGGAAGTACGAATGTGACATGCATCCCAATGCAAACATAAAAGTGCAATAAAGGTTCAACCGACATCCAAATGGATGATCTAGGTACACAACCCAACTCATGCCAAGAAAATTTGAGAAAATAGGTGGCATGCAAAATGAGGTAAAAACCCCAAATTTTGGAAAAACTTTGAAATTAAAACCCATTTGACCTTTGAGTAAAAAAACCCCAAAAATTCAAAAATAATCAAGTTCAAACACCATATGCAAAAATGACCAACATAACATCGTAAAACCCCAAACCTCATCCTTAAAAATAGGGAAATGTTCGTACCCACCCAACCGGCTAAAACTAACATATAGAAATGGAGAGGAACACTAGTTCTCAGCACCCAAACAAATAGCTACCAAAAATAGAAGCAGAAATGAAGCCGAAACAATAAAACAGGAAAGCCCTACCTCACAACCAAAAGGGAAAATAAGGAATCTTAACCATAAAATAAATAGCCCGCAGAAGTAGCTAAAAATCGTGGCAATCTGAGGTTTCACCAAGCTGGATCCAATGAGCCCAACCTCACAATGATCCCATGCCCGTAGCTCCCACAATGAACAAAAAAGTAAATCCTCATGAAGAGGATTTTGGGTTTTACTATCAAAATTTCTAATTCAAAAGTGAGAAGTGAGGAATTAAATTCCTTTTTGGACATTTATTCACTTTTCAAGTAAATAATCGATTAGGGCAAATAACCAGCCAACCTAGTTAAACTATCTATTGGCCCAAACGAAAATAGGATATTCCTATAAATAGGAATTCATCTATGGAAAAGCTGCCAGAAATTAAAATAAATCAATTAAAAAGCTTGAAAACTCAAAAACACATAAATTGCCTTAAAAAATTTCGTGACAATGCAAACCTCTAAATGCATAGACACGCTTATTGGTCTAATCACATAATGCAAATGAGTTCAGATTTAATAATCACTGAAAGGTTTAATAAAATAATTAAAATAAGGATACGTCAACCATACAAGGATGACATTGGTAAAATATGAATGGTTGAATCACTAACTCCATGTGCCACTACTAGGGATATAAATCTTGCACACTAAACAATATGATCAAGTGCAATTCCATATAATAACATAGCCGAAGCAATAAATGCATTAAATCACCTAATTTAACCATTTATTTAATTATATGAAAATAATCTATTTACATCACTCATGCTCGCATAAAGCATAACAACATAGGAATGAAGTAAATAACCATAGCATTAAATCCATCACTTAACATAATCAGAGGTATGTCCAAATACCAGATAACCAGATGTCATCATAAAACACACTGTCATCTCAAAATGGCATTGTCATGAAATATGATCAAATGAACAACATAGTAGTCTAAAATATATGATATTTAAATCAAGGTATAACATATGACCCTCAGGTCCTCTCAAATATAAAAAATCACATAAGCAACATATATCTCTTAGATCAAAATATAACAAGGTAAATGTCCATAGCACATAACCAAATAATCCAACATGAACAATCCATTTCAATAATTTAAGCATTTAATAATTATTTTTAACACAACATGAAAAGGCACTTAAAATACATAAGTGAACATAGTCATAAACATGACTAACCACTGCAACAGGAACCTAGTCTAGTGTAACATGGTAATAGAACATAGTGCAATCTCTGCACACATCTTAAGGTAATCATGGAACAACCTCATGATACCACATTGATCTTGGTAAGCACTAGCACAAACCTCAATGAACCATAAATCATATCACAATCTCCTAATTCAGTCAAAGCATAATCAAAGCAACTGATACAAAAACATAAATCCAAACACCTCAATGGTGTAGACCACTCATGGTCACAATCATGATCCATCACAACAAAAGATCAAAAAGGTTGCATCCATCAAAATGACTTACAAAATCAAAATGGAAGAGGTACTACAATCCCGAACAGGGGTACCAACCAATCTACACTTTATGACACCAATAAAACTTTACAAATTGCAAACGGAATCACATTCAAAAATTGATCAAATGAATTTTTCATAAGCTCAAAATTGAAACATAACAAGTATATGTCCTCTAGAATGCAATGCAAAAGAAATTTTTTTATTTTTGGTCAATTAGTTCAAAGTTATAACAAGTCAAATAGGGCCTCCCAAAATTTTGAACAATTTGAATCAGCATGACAACAATAAATGAACAACTTTGAGGGATTCAAAACCTAGTCAAAACATATGGAAATCACTCAAAATCTGAAATATAGGTTCTTTGATATGGATAATAAAAATTCTCAAAGTGGAAAGTCATGAAACATAACTGGGTGCAAGATATTTAGATGCAAACTAGGCCTCCTGTCGCTATTTGACATTTAGGCAAAAATGTAGATTTGGAAATTGCTCAAAATGGAACTTCATAGAATGACTCAGAATGACAATTTATCATCATGGAACGCATTGACATATTGAACAAAAGGTGTTAGAACATTAAACACCTCTTAGGCCTCAAAAGAACAACTAAGTAGACATGCATTAAATGTGCTTAAAAGGGCTCAAAAGCTTGGAATGGTACTCAAATTGGGAGGCAATTTTGAGTCACAACAATGCTAACACTAGTGCTATTGACATATTAAAAAATCCTGTAATGCACACAAAGACAAAGAATATTCCTATCAAGTATCATTACTTGAGAGAGCTACTTCAAGAAAAAGAAGTAAAATTGGAGTATGTAACATTAAAGAGTAGATAGATAGCATATTCACTAAAGCTTACCTAAAGATGATCATGAATATCTTAGAGGTAAATTAGGGGTGATTCCCATAGACATAGAAACTTAAATAAAGATGGTTCTTTGTATAAAATGTGTTGATTAGACTATCTTACAAATTGATGTAGATAGTTCTACTTTAGGAGTTTCCTAAGGTAGTAGTGAGGAAGAAGAACATAATAATGGATTAGTCATACAAAGATGACAAAAGATGAACTTACAACTGACCTAAAGGTATCTAGTTGAAAAAGATGCAAGAGTTGATACATCTTTGGTATTGTTGTCAAAGAGGGAGAGATTATATAGTTACCATAATAAATAAAGAGAGGTTATCCAATAGACAGAAAGATTATTCAAAAGAAAAAGATTGAAATGAAAGAGGGAGATAGTGAAAGATGTTACAATAAGAAACTCATAGAGATATCAAGAGGGAAAAATTACTAAGAAATATTTCATAAGATTTACTTGAGGTATTGCCAAATCTAAAGAGATTGTTGGAGAAAGAGTTATAGAGATGAGAATCGTAATGAAAATAAGGGTATTGATGAAGGTATAATACATTGAGGCTATTTCTCAAGATACTAAAAGTTCTAGATTGCAAGGTAACTTGAGGTGTTGCCATCAATGCCAAAGAGGGAGATTGTTGGAAACTACAATTGGAACAATTTTTATATTTTCATTGATGTCAAACTTATTAGTGAGATAGTTTTCTATCTAATTTGGTGTTATATCTATTTTATTGATGAAGATAATTTGAAGTTGTTAATAAAAAAGTATCTAGAGGATAGATTGAGTTATGAAGAGGAAACTATAAATGGACACTTGTTTAGTTGGACTTTGACAAGATAAAGTGATTTTTTAAATCATGTTGCAAAAGGAAAAGATGGTAATGCTCAAATCTTGAAGATGTGATCACAGATAGATCAAATGCATAGGCTTGACCGAGCAACAAAGTAGAAGATAAAAGAATTTGAAGTACATGTCAAGTGATGCTAGTATTAACCTAGTACCAGAACAAGCTAAGTAGAATTAGTGTTGACCGCCCATTAGTATCGACCAAGTGATAGTTTATGTTGCAAGTAAGAAATTTAGTAGCAACCTAATAACCCATTGATGACCAAGTGTTAGAACACAATGTTAGCCAAGGAATCATATTTTAATTTTTTATGAGAAATTGTAACTTCTAGCTGAATAAGTTGATTTCTTGGTATATAGAAAGCATGTTGAATGTAAGGATCAATGAGTTGAATCATTTGATACTAGGAAAGGATTAGGTAAATGACCTAAGACATGGATTCCACTATAATTTTCTAGAAAAGAAGAGGATAAACAACATGAAGACCAAATATATTGTATGTCATAGATCTAATTGTAAAATCAAAGATCTACAATGATATTTAAGTCGAAAGAGATCAGAATTACCTATTTAAGGAGCTATAAGGGTGAACTTTCAATGTGTGTGTGTAGAGAGTATGCATGTGTGAAAGAGTTCCAAAGAATTGGAGCACTTACTAATTTTATTAAATAGCGAATCTAAGAAAAAGGTTGAGAAGAGTTGAAGAGGTGAGAAGTGGTCTCTTGAAGGGTTTCCAAGAAAATCAGAAACTAAGATGATAATGGAGGCCAACAAGTTAATCAATTTATAAGCTGAACTGAGATCTTTACATGCAAAGTGAGTTATACTTAACATATCAAAACCTGTTGTTACTTTCTAACCATTGTAAACAATATTTGAAATCCTTCAATCAAGGTTGACCTAATAATAATATGTAAATCCTTTAGTAGGGTGACATTCTAATAGAATGTTCTAAAGTCCTCTAACAAGGACACTCCTAACAGGGTGATTAAATCCTTTTAAAAAGTCACATTTAATAGTGTGTTTTGTAACCTTTAATAGGGTTGACTCCCAAAAGAGCTCACTTTAGAAGAGTGAAAATTAGTGACATATTGCTAGTGGTTTTCCCAAATTAGGTTTCCATGTTAAATCTGTTGGAAATATGGTTAGCTAGATGTCTAAAGTATTGACATTTATAGAAACATGTATATAGTATTTCATTTATGCAATCATAATTAGAAAATTACCTAAGTGTTAGACAAATTGCATTAGTATAGAGATAAATATGACATGTACGAATGGCTAAGTTCTAGTTGGGACATGCACAGTTAAGGATCGATAGATGAGAATGTGGTGATGATGTATGTTAGTGCAAAGACCTATATGGATAGTATGATGCAAGTTACAGTAAAAATACCATTCAGGTATTTAACAAAACAAAACAAAGCATATCAACGAACTAAATTGTACAACTTAAGGAATTATTTTGGTGACAAAATAATTACTAAGTCATGATGGGCCAACATCCTAAATGTTTACCCTAAGTCATTTTTATATTTTTTCAAGCATGTGAAAGCATTAAGGTCAACTAAGAAGAGATTTATTAGTTTGTGAGATATAAGTAAAGATCATATCTTGCATAGATAAACTATGATGTAGATGTTATGTGAATGATTAAGAAGAAACCTTAAATGATATTTGATCCTTATGTGATGCAAAATTTGATGTAAAATTAGAGCAAGTGTGACATACAATAATAAGATAATATTGTATGTATACCTATTCTTGTGAAGAACTTAATTTCATATTGCATGTTAGGGCAGTGGGTTCCTCTTGCAAACATTGTATTTGATTTACAAACTCCTAATAGGGTTGAGGTTTTTAACAAGGTCTAGTCCTCTAATAAGGGCTCGAGACACTATATGTATTTCAAAAACTCCTAATAGGGTTAATATCCTCAACATGATTCTTTGGTTCAGTAAATCATCTCATGGGTACCATCCCCATTAGGGTTTTCCCTTGGCTAGGGTTTTGCTAATTAACAAATAATGGTTTTATGAGATCTCTTTGTGTATGGTTATATTTACTATTCAACATTGTTGGTTTACTTTCATATTCAAGTTATAAAGTAATGAACAATATTTAGTTATGGGAAAAAGTTTGTAGAATACTGATTCACACCCGCCCTCTCAGCGTTATCTATTTATAGCAATTGGTATCAGAGCATCAAGTCCTTGAAGGATAATCTTAACAGATTTGGGAGATCAATGGAAAATCTTTTCACAAAGGATAGTCTTAGATTTGATGAGGCCAACTATGACAATTGGAAGGAGAAGATCAAGAATCATCTTCTTTGTATGGGTCTAGGTTATTGGATCTTGACAAGGAGTGTAAAGACAATTGTAAAAGAAGGGAAACTTGAAGAATGCAGTGAAGTAGAGAGAGATATATTCATGTGCAACATGAGAGCTAGAGAAACTTTACTATTAGCTCTTCTAGAGAATGAATATAGTCAATTAATGTCAATTCAAATATCTCATAAGATTTGGATAACTTTAGAATCAATTTGTGAAGTGATACACATATAAAAAGAGTAAGATTACACAATTGGATATGTGGATTTTAAGATGCTAAAATGTTGGTAGATGAATCTATAAGAAGCTATATTAGTAGGATATCAAAAAATCTTGTAGGAATCAAGTCATATGGTAGAACCCAGGAAGGAAGGAGTAGTAGAGGAAGATACAAATTTGAGAGAAAACATGATTAATAAATTGTGTGAAGTTAGCACAAAGCAAGATATAGATAGAATGTTAAAAGGTATTGAACCTTTGATGAGGAAAAAAAGAAGAGAAATTCTTCTAATGGGTGGCAATAATGAAGGGGTTAAGAAGGAAATAGAAGAAGACATAGTAAAATATATAACTTATATGCCTAAGGTCACCAAGGAGAGTGTATAGTCAAAATCACCAAGTCTAGTGTATGTGGAGGCCAATACTCCTACTGATGGTGTAGAAGAAACTCAAGAGACATATCAAACACTATCACCTCCTCATATATTTATTGGTACTAAATCCATACAAGTGGATAGTATGCACATAACTGTAGATGCTAAGGAGAATCCTTTTGTAGGATATGGTTGAATGTTGTTGGCAATATTACTGCCTACTTTAGCTCAAATGAAGAGAATGATGAAGAAGCAAAGAAAAATGCAAAAAATATTAAGGAAGAAGTAGAAGAGAGAAGGAGACAACAAGAATAGAAGAAGAAATAAATAAAGTAGAAGAAACTTCTAAATTGAAGATAAAATGGAAGATTGTGATGCAAGAGTCAACATTCTTGCCCAATTTGATACATGTGAGAAAAAAATCTAGGAAGGTAGAGTTTGAACATGAAACTAACATTACTTATGTTGCACCAATAGTTACACCTATTGCATCATCAACAACTAGCCCAACATCAATAATCAAACTATTTCCTGTATTATCCGATGATGATGATGATGATCAGAAAGGATTGATGAGCTCTTTGAGAAAACTTCTTGAGAAGAACAATTCGATAAAGACTTTGGAAAGAATATTGAAAAAATTCTTGGAGAGAATGAAGAAGATAGGCCTCACAACTATCACAATCTAGATTTGTGGACTATGGAAAAAGAATTGGTGAAATCTTTTGATGAAGAATTCACAACCATGCCTACAATAGCTTATGTACAAGCACAAGCAAAGCATGATGCATCATTATTTGATACAGTATGCACAAATGTGAGAAATTATATGAAGACATTTGACATGTGCATAAAATAATTGAGGAAGAGCATAGATTAAGGTAATAAGTTGTATGGATAGTGTGCAATGTCATTTAATTACAAGTCTGATTTTGACAATTAGATCAAGGGAAAATGAGCACGCTTTAAACACTCACTACCAAATTGCAGCAACCAAAGGAAAGATTTCAAAAATTTGGAGTAGAAATGGAGAAGATCCAAAATGCTATCAAGAGAATAGAGTTTGATAAAGAAAAGGTATTAAGGAGATTCTCTATCCTTAGAGAATTCTTATCACCTAAAGTTTTAATTTTGCAAAAGTAACTAGAAGAATGTCTTGCAGCTAAGGCATCCTATCATAAATTTTCCTATATTGACTTGAGCACAATATAATTGACACAATCAAAGAAAAATGGAAGAAGAACTTTGACAAGATGAAACATGATTTTGTAGATTGCATAACTAGAATGACTAGTTGATCAATAGAAGGCAACACAATTTTGTGTGTACAAACTCTTGACACCTTTGTTATTGATGTCAAAGTGGGAGAAGTACATAAGGAAAATTGTATATGTACATATTTTTGTAAAGGTATAAGTACATGAAATTGTATATGTATATGTAAGGGGGAGCTTAGTTATGCATCATTGTAAAAGAGTGATAAAGAATGTAATGATCCATCCAGACATGAATAAAATCTTAATGTTTTGAAGGCATTTCATTTGTATTTACTTTTGTTTTGTATGACATAATTTTGTGACTTAGAAAATTTTCCCAAATGTTGCCATCAATGCTAAAGGAGGAGATTGTTGGAAATATGGCTAGTTAGATGTGTGAAGTATTATCATTTATGGTAACATGTATTTAATATTTCATTTATGCAATCACAGTTAGAAAATTGTGTACGTGTTGGACAAATTGCAATAGTATACAGAAAGATAGGACATGCATGGATGACTGAGTTTGAGTTAGGACACGCACATTTAAGGATTGATGGATAACAATGTGGTAATGATGTATGCCAATGTCCAGACCTATAGAGATCATACAACGCAAGTTATAGTCAAAATACTAATTTAGGTATTGAACATAATAGAACAGAGCATATCAAAGAATTGGATTGTATGACTTAAGGAATTATTTTCGTGAAAAAATAATTACTAAGTCATGATGGGCAAACATCCCATATGTTTACCTTAAATAATTTTTATATTTGGTCAAGCATGTGAAAGCATTAAGGCCAACTGACTAGAGATTTATTAATTGGTGAGATATAAGTAAAGATCATATCTTGCATAGATAAAGTGTGATGTAGATGTTATGAAAACAATTAAAAATAAAATATAAATGATATGCAAGCCTTATGTGATGAAAAATATGATGTATTATTAGAGAAAGTGTGAGATACAACAATAATACTATATTGTATGTATACCTATTCTTGTGAAGAACTTAATTGTATATTTCATATTAGGGAAGTGGGCTCTTCTTGCATACATTGTATTTCATCCACAAAATCCAAATAAGATTGAAGTAACTCCTAATAGGGTTGAGGATTTTAACAAGGACTATTCCTCTAAAAAGGACTAAAGACACTATATGTATTTTATAAACTCCTAACAGGGTCAATATCCTTAACAAGATTCTTTTGTTTAGTGAATCATCCTATGGGTACCATCCCCACTAGGGTTTTCCCTTGGCTAGAGTTTCCCTAGTTAATACATAATGGTTTTATGAGTTTCTCTTTGTATATGGTTATATTTATTGTTTAACATTGTTGGTTTACTTTCATATGTAATTTATAAAGTAATTAACAATATTTAGTTGGGGGAAAAAGTTTGTAGAATACTGATCCGCCCCTCTCAGTGTTATTTGTTTTTAACAAAATCCCAGTGTCAAACTTGTGTGGATGTTATTTATGTTGTTTTATTGATTAATCTTTATATTCTTCAAGTCTATTATATTTATGATTGTGGACAACTAGTTGATGTTACTAAAAGTTAACTATAGAGATCGAGCTATGGAATGTTATGATCTGAAGTTTTAAAAGTAATTGTTTGTTCAATTGGTACATCTAGACCTTAGATAACTAATTCACCCCCCTCTTAGTTACTTTAATTATTCTAACATGATGTAGAGACAATGGTTCCATTGATCTAGGGGTTCATAGCTTAGTTGGGACCTAGACATAATGGGTCACAACATGAGGGATCATAGTATAGAGATCACAAGGAGGAAACTCCCAAATGTCAAAGAAGAGAGAAGAGAGTAGAGAGTACAAATATTCTTGTACACCACTAGGTGTAAAAGGAGTGCTTAGGATAGATAGGGCCATAGGTGATGAGGGTACCATCTATTTGAACATGATTAGAGACTTTTTGTGATCTTAACCACCTTTCTTTGATAAAAGGACATGCAACGATAAAGATGATACATGGTAATTGGACCTTGGCCATTTCTTTTTTGTACATCTATATTCAAGAAAAAATATATCCCATAATGAGATCATGCACCTAAGAACCCATGCTTCCACTTGATAAAATATAGAGGATTAGAAGCTCTAGATCAGTCTAGTAGATCTCACTTGAGAGATATTCAAAGAGACTTTCAAAGAGAAGTTTCTCTCTTCTCAAAGTAAGAAGGCTTGTGTAGATGAGTTCCATGATATTAGGAAGTGTACCATGATAGTGGACTAGTGTGACTTGTGATTCTTTGAGATGATGTTGTATTCCTACTATAACTATAATGAGGTCCTACTAACTTCTCATTGTGTTTGGGGCTATAATGGATTTTTTATTGGAGATGCTAGTTATTTTTATTTAGCCAATCCCTAATATATGATTAGAGAAACCTTCAATGGGATGGATTCTTTGTTTTGGGTTAACCCACTAAGGTTGGAAGATAACATTCTGAGTTGGCTTGGTTTGTTCTTTAACTGAGCTACAGTTTGTTCTTTTGATCAAGTTACCTTAGTTTTATCTTGGTTGAGCTAACTGGCTATGAGATCCAACAATTCTCATATTTTTTGTGATACATCTTCCTACTACCATGTGTCTCTATTATGATATTTTTTCATACAACAATGCTTTCTCAAGACTTTGAGACTCAAAATTGTGCCACATGGTGAAGGGACCCATCTCCAATGCTTAGTTAGGCCAACATGCACATGCACAGATCAACAATGGAGGTTCAATGAAAGATTAAAAGATCATTTTCTATTCTATCAAATTGCAAAGCACATCAATTGCTTGCATGTTTTTGTGAGATGGTCTTCTCATCTCACAAAAGTGCAAGATGGTGCCAAGTGTCATCATTTTGGTATTTCTTCACTTTGCAGTGTCTTCGCAAGGCTCCAAAGATCAAAATTTCATGATAACTATTGGATCTAACATATCTTGGAGGTTTCCTTGCTACATCAAGGTCATTCACCTTGAGGGGAAGATCAACATTGATGATAGTGACTTAATTTCTTGTTGGGGAGATTCCATCACCATTCGAGCCATCTATTTTGAAAGAAAAGATCTATCTCAATGACTAGCACTTATTTTTTTGGGAAATAAGATTCACCCCCACCCACCCCCCCATGGTCAACCTTGCATGTTATGGGTGGATAACACATCCTATTATTCTTCCCTATGGGTTTTCTCTATGGCATTCCATTAGGACCCATTCCTCAATGTTGATTTACTTCTTGGGTCTTTTTTCCATGATGCCAATGCACTTCATGCCTCTTTAATGCATGAAATGATCAGATTTTAGTGATTTGATCTCTTGCAGCTAGGTGCACACATTTTTCTCTTCTTGTCAGTTCTAGCATCAAGTTACACTCCATGATCATATTTTCTTCTAATTCTCAGTTATTGCTTCTTTTAAAACTCAATTCCATCTTGGTTGGGGTTTGAACTCCAGTGTTAAATTAGAGTTATTCCTAAACTCTAATAAAGGCATTTGTAAATATGTTTCTTGGGTTCTTCTCTATTTGTATTTTGTAGCAGAATTATGCTTTGCAACTTTTGCCTTCCATTAATGAAATAGCTCTATTTCTTACATCTTCTTTCCATTCATTATTGTGCACTTTTTCCTTGTTTTGAATGTTTATTTCCTACTTCTTAGAGTTATATGTTGTATTTAATTTACTGGTGAAGTGTTGTGTTGTGAAGATATCCTTCCTTTCATCATTTAATCGATTCCAAACCTACATGTGAGTTCTCTGAGAGAGTAGAATAGAGTCAAGATATGTGTATTCGGATAACTCATCTATGTGTTGTGAATTCATGGGAAGAGATTGTAACCAAATTTCTATCTTTGTGCATCACCCCCTTTTATTTTTGCATTTTATTTTTATGCATTTTCTCTCCGTTTTCCTCTCAAGTAGTAGTTTAGGTGCACCCTGATAGTGAGGAAGCCAATGTTCTCTAGAGATTTGGCCAGTTGTTTCCATGTTACACAAGCTTTATTGAGGGTCATACCTCAAGAAAGGGTGCAAACTTTTGTGTCAATAGTTTTTGGCATGCCCGATGAGATATAAACTCCAATTGCATAAGTCTACTAGCTAGCTAATTGAAATCGATGCATTGAGAAATTGGGTGTTTTCTCAGTACCATCAACCTTCAGATATATTCCACAAACACCATGGAAAATCTAGTGCAAGTCTACTAGTTTCAAGATGAAACAGTGCTGGTATGTAAGTATCATCTTTGATCTTTTGTGATTTTCAAAGTTTTCTATGCAATGCAATTTTTATGAAGCTCTAACCATGGACCCATTTCATAGAAACAACTACTATCCACACCCCCTATCATGACAATGCTATTCCTCAACCCTTATATTATAAATCTCAATCTTAACCCCAAGTTGTCTATCACCAAGTGGCTCAAAATTACTACTATCCTCTTATCTTGCTCCACCAATCCCAACATCCTCATATAAAGAGCTTAAAGTTATGATGTTGTAGTTCCAAAGGAAGACTGAGTCTAGATTCTAGGAAAGGATTAGGAGAATGAACTCATTATTTCATGAAAAAAATGAGAAATTATTGTCTTGTGATAGGTAACTTGATGAGATTGAGAGATGATAAGAGAGGGAGAGATAGAAAAAGGAGATGGCATAAAAAGTCTATCTCCAACAACAAGAAAAAGAGTGGGAGAGACAAAGACTGAGGAGAAACTTACTATGCAAGTTGCTGTAGTAAAAGAGGAAGAAATGAGGCTCTAATTAGCTCATTTTTAGGCCAAGGAAGCAAAGGCAACCCCTTCTCGAATATTTTTCATTCCTACCTTGAAGAATCCCCCTCCATCACAAGAGCTTGTTATTGTGACCCCTCTACTACTTGTGCAAAAAAGATGGACCCATAAGCCTTCTATACCCATTACCATTTCACTCTTTGAGGGTGGACCATTCATATGGATTCCTGATGGTCCAACCATAGAATTTTGGGAGAGTCAAAAAAAGTCAACCAAGCTTCCATGGGAGGAGTTGTAGCCTATTGAGGAGGACAAAGAGGTAGATATTGAGAATATGGAAAAGGATTTGATCCTCTTATTTGAAGAGCTTCCCTCTTTTTTTGAGGAGGAAGAAGAAGATAACAATGTTCTTCCTTCTCTTGATGAACAATTCATGGAAGAAGATAAGGATCTATTGCAAGCCAAGGAAGAAGAAGACCATATGTTATAGTAGATAGTCCTCCATGATACAAAGGATATAAAAGAGAGCCTCAAGTGTAGCTCTATCCTTTAAGAAGAAAATATTGATATGCATAAGGTTTCCCCTCAACCTATACATTTTACTACAACAAAGCAAGAGGATTCTAATGAAGAAAACTTTTGGTATGAGCTGGAGATGTTTTGTTCATCCATGGACATCAAGAAATCTACCCCTTCATCAAATGATCATGAGTTGAGATAGCAACAAGTGGAGAGACACACTATAATAGTAGCTCTCAAGGAAGTGGTTCATGAGTAACATGAAGATGTGGAGATTATCTCTTCACAAGAAGAGGAGGAGCCACTTCCAAACTAGCTAGATGCTACCATTGCAGAGCACAACAATGTGGCTAGGGTCAATTTCTCAAACCAAGCACCATCAAGAGGATGTCCTATAAGGTAATGCTCCAGTGATGGAAAGCTTCATTGTTTTCAGCATTGGAAAGAAGATATTCCATGCAACAACATGTTTTTTATGCTTGTTGATCTTTTCAACTACCCACATGCATGGAAGAAAAAATAAACTTTTGAGGAAGGGTAGCTACTTCAACAAGTCAGTGAACGGCTTTGTTTGATTTTTTACATCGTAAATACTTGTACATAGTAGAGTAGGTGTCTTTAAACTTTCTAGGAAGTTCACAAGTACAACTATTCCCTCCTAGATATAGAAAATTTTGTAGTTTTTCTGGTTGAAGAGGCAAAATTTTGTGAAGTTTCAAGTGGAATGGCATCTTCTTTATGGTGACTCCATGCCTAATAGATTGCTTAAGGCCATTGATCTATGCTTAGCAAGAAAGAATCCCCTCTAAGTCACTAGGAATATTGACTATTTTCACCTCCATTCAACCCATCATTGATTTTCGATCAGACAAATCTTCAATGGGTTGGATTCTTTATTTTGAGTTAACCCACTAAGTTTAGAAACTAACATTTCAAGTTGACTCAGTTTGTTCTTTAATTGAGCTACAGTTTGTTCTTTTGATCAAGTTAGCTTGGTTTTCTCTTGGTCAGGCTGATTGGCTACAAGATCCAATGACTCACATTTTTTTCACAATACATCTATCCATCCTCATGAGAGCATGAGATGTTTTTGTGTATTGCCACTTTGGCACTTCCTCATATTGCAATGCCTTCTCAAGGCTTCTAGACCTGGAATTGCGCCATGTGGTAAAGGGTCCCATCTTTGGTGCTTAGTTAGCCCAACATGCCCATGTGTAGATTAATGATGGAGATTCAATGAAAGATTAAAAGATCATTGTCCATTCTATCAAACAAAAAAGCACATCAATAGCCTACATGTTTTTGTGAGATGGTCTTCTCATCTCACGAAAGTGCAAGATGCTACCAAGTGTTGCCATTTTGTCATTTCTTCACTCCCCAATGTCTTTGTGAGGCTCCAAAGCCTAGAATTGCATTAAAAATATTGGATCTAGTACATCTTGGAGGTTTCCTTACTACATCTATTTTTTTTTACCTCGAGGGGAAGATCTGTATCAATGGTGGTAACTTAATCTCTTGTTGGGGAGATTCCCTCACCATCTGGGCTATTTGTTTCAAAGAGAATATCTATCTCGACAACTAGCATTTTTCTTTTGGGAAATCAAATTCCCCCATGGCCAACCTTACATGTTGTAGGCAGATAACACATCATGTTATCATTCCTTGTAGTATTTCTCTATGGCACACTATTAGTGCTAGTTCTTCAATGTTGAACAACTTCTTAGGCCTTGTTTCCATGACACCAATGCACTCCATGCCTTTTTACTTCACAAAATGATTAAATTTAGTGATTTGATCTCTTATGACTAGATGTACTCATTTTTTTCTCTTCCTGTCACTTGTAGCATCTAGTTACACTCCATGATCATATTTTCTTCTGATTCTCAATTATTTCTTCCTTTACAACTCAATTCCATCTCAGTTGGGGTTTGAACTCCAGTGTTAAATGAGATTTATGCCTGAACTCTATAAAGGAAATTGTAAATATATTTTTTGGGTGCTTCTCTATTTATATTTTGCAATAGCATTATCTATGCAAATTTTTCCTTCCATTAATGAAATAACTCTATTTCTTACCTCTTCTTGTAATTCATTATTGCGCATGCATTTTTCCTTGTTTTAAATGTTTCTTTTCTACTTCTTAAAATTTTATGTTGTGTTTAATTTATTGGTGAAGTGTTTTTTTGTGAAGATATCCTTCCTTTTAGAATTTAATCAATTCCAAACATACGTGTGAGTTCTTTGAAAGGGTAGTATAGAGTCAAAATATGTGTATTTGGGTATCTCATCTATGTGTTGTGCATTCATGGGCAAAGATTGTAACCAAATTTCTATCTTGGTGCAGGACCCCCTTTCATTTCTACATTTTAATTTTATGCAATCTCTCCCTTTTCCTCTCAAGCAATAGTTTAGGTGCACCCTAATAGTGAGGAAGCTGACCTTCTCTAGAGATTCAACCTCAGAGCACAAGTCCCACACTTGGAGGATATTTCCATGTTACAAAAGGTTGCTTGAGGGTCATACCTTGAGCAAGGGTGCAAACTTTTGTGTCAACATTTTATATGCACCTTTCCAAGATGCTTGCACTTACTATTGAGTAGGAGAGGTTTTCTTAGGGAAGTGTGGCCATAGGAATCAATAGAAGAGATGGTATATAGAGCCATAGTGCACTACCTATGAGTTCATTTGTACTTTCTATGTAGAAAATGTTTCTTGGACCAAATCATATCTAATCAACACTCTTAAGAGGTATTCACCATCAATTGTTAGGTAGTGCCATTCATAGACCGAGTAGGGTGGTCATATATTTGGTAAATCAAGATGGAAATGGCGCAAAATTTATTAAGATTATAATTTACATAAGGGTATTCCATCTTAAGGTGGATAGATATATTTTAGCATAAGGAGCTAGCATAAATCCAGTGCTCCTCATGGAGGATGTGGGTATTGATATGGTTTGGGTACCAATAGTTTTTCGGTTATGCTTGTGATTAGAATGGTCACAAGTGAGTAGCGTCTCCTTGTAAGACATCAATAGGGCCAAATAGTGGTACAACCATGTTAGAGATTATCATTGGGGACTCAGGTAGATCCCACTAAGTGTTTGTGATGATTGATAACCATTTGGTTGAGAACCAAGGCATCATATTCAAGATGACATGTATTTTACATAACATCTCTAGCACTTTTTATTTAATTATGATGTTTCATATTATTTTATTACACCCTCTATTGTTCAAGATGTGGGGTAGTGGTAGTATGATAGGTAGATAGGTGGAAAGCCAAGTTGGTCATGAGATCCAAAATGACCATGCATTCCCTTGTCTATGGTTGTGTATTGGATTAGGGAACACACTATTAATATTTTTATTATAACTTTAGGATCTTATGACATTAGTCCAATAAGGTGATTATTTATTTCTAACATAAGTTGGTATAATGTGTGGATGCCACAAGTGGGAAAGTTGACCTTGTAGGGGTCTAGAGATCGACCTCACTTTAGATGATCCTAGTTAAGAGGCTAAAATACAACACAAACAAGGATATCATATATTTTCAATCTCTAGTAGTGATCTGTCAAGAAGTATCACTTGATGATCATCCACCCCTCTTTGAATATATTTCAATGTGTTTCTAGATGAGATACTCAGTATGTCATTACTGGGAAACATTGATTTATGCATTAATCTCATCCCTAGAGTGGATCCTATTTCTCATAAACCTTAACACATGACTACTCATGCATTAAAAAAATTCTATTATAGCTAAAGATTTTATTGTCTAAGGGCCATATTCATTCTAGTATATCCCTTGGGGTGCACCAATTATCTTTGTTGAGAAGAAGAATGGGTATTTGAATTTGTGCATTGACTACTTATAGCTTAATAAGGTGATAGTGAAGAAATAATTTCCTATACCAAGGATTAATGACTTTCTTGATCAGATGAAGGGAGCAAGAGTGTTGTCAAAGATTGATTTAAAGTTGGGATACCATTAGATTTTTGTATTAGAGGTTTATATTCATCATACATAGTTTTCACATGTTATGGGCATTACGAGTTTATAATTATAACTTTTGTGTGGACCAATGCACCATAATTATTCATTATTTTTATGAATAGGGTGTCATGCATGTACCTCAATTAATTTTTCCTTACTTTTCTTGATAAAATGCTAATTAATTCTAAGAGCATGGAAGATCATGAGGTCCACTTGTTCCATGCATTACAATACCTTCATGATCATGAGTTATGTGACAACTTGGGAAGTGTGAGTTCTAGAGATTAAGGTGAAGTATCTAAGATGCACCATATTAGGTGATGTTATTACAGTGGATCCTTCTAAGATCTGAGCTATCATGGGTTTGGTGGAGTACTAATATCAATACATGAATAATTTATCCCACATTTCTCATCCTATCACTTCTCTTTAGAGGAAAGGGAAGGAGTACATTTGGACAAAGAAGTGTAAGTCATCTTTTGAGGATCTTAATAAATGATTGACCAATGCACCTTTCCTTGTAGTGCTAGATCTTGTAGGTGACTTCTAGGTATGCAACAATATATCATTAGAGGGTGTGGGGGAATACTTATGCAAGAGAGATGTTTGATTTTATAGGCTGCACTCATGATTTGGATTTGGTGGAAGCCATGCATGTACTAGTTTGTTGGAGACATTTTTTTTCTGGGTCATAGGTTTTAGTTTCGTAATGATCATTGAATCTTATAATATATCTTTACTCAATCAAACTTGAATGAAAAATTAATCAGATGGAGTTATTATGTGAGTATGATTTTTATGTTCATTACATCAAGAGGAAAGAGAATATTATCACAAATGTCTTGAGGATAATGAGGCATGAGATTTTGTTAGGCGTGGATTTCCATAGTTGTTTCTTGGAGGTTTTCTCAGAAACTCTTGGTATTAGAAGGTTAAAGTGGATATTTATTCTATATATCTTCTTGAGGTTTTTTTTATAGGTTACTTTTAAGAATCTAATAGGATATTACAATAGTTGGAGAATAATTATATGCTAGTGTAAGGAAAACTTTATTTCTTGATTTTTTTAGAGGCATAACATAAACCATATTCTAGCATTAAGAAGATGCATTCCATGTTGGAAGTATTTTTCAATCTCCCCTTGGGATTCATTACAAGGGCTTAACTACCTCCTGTGTACTATTAGTTGAGTGATTGTATTGGGCATTGATAGATTAGTCTTTTGGTGCAATGACAACCCCACTCTAACAATTGGTATCAAAGCTTGGTTACAGGTTCAAATCCTCAGATCCTTGGGTGATGATGAGGTTAGTTCCTAGGTTACTCTTTAGAATCTGATGGGATATTACAATACTTGAAGCACAATTATATGCTAGTGTAAGGAAAACTTTATTCCTTGATTTTTCTAGAGGCATAACATAAACCATCTTTTGGCATTAAGAAAATTCATGAAATATTGGAAGTTTTTTTAAATCTCCCCTTGGAATTCATTACAAGGGCTTAACTACCTCCTATGTACTATAACTTGAGTGGTTGTATTGGGCATTAATAGATTGATCTTTTGGTGCAACAACAATTCCACTATAACATGTCAACCTTAGAAGGTTATACTTTTATTAAGGATAAGGTGTGATGTTTCTATTTTATTTTTATTCCATGAGTGTTGGAGAGTGAATGTAGAGAATCAACATCTTGTAGGCCTTTTGCAGCCACAACCTATTCTTAATTGGAAGTGGGATACTATATCCATTGATTTTATCATGG
Organism: Cupressus sempervirens; assembly: GCA_028749045.1. NCBI lineage: Eukaryota > Viridiplantae > Streptophyta > Pinopsida > Cupressales > Cupressaceae > Cupressus > Cupressus sempervirens. Next base: position 514,763,566 of record CM053789.1, read on the forward strand.
GGTTTCCTATGTCATCGCATCACCACAATGTTATTATATATTTTTTCCAAGGTAGTTTATTTTTCATCCATAAGAGAATCATATAATACTAATTTGTTTGTGCATGTGTTCTTGGTGGATAATTTTTAGTTATACAGGATTTCACATATGATTGTTTTGGATAAAGACCTTGCTTTCACTTCTACACTATGGATCTCTTCTACATGCTTCGGGTGCACATTTCAATTTTAGCTTTCTTATCACCAATAAAGAGGTTATTGTATCTATCTCATTTTTTATAAAGGCACTATGTTGTATAATTTCATGTTAGGGAAGTGGGCTCTTCTTGCACACATATGTAATTGCATTACGAACTCCTAACAGGGTTGAGGCTTTTAATAAGGTCTAGTCCTCTAACAAGGACTAAGATACTATATGTATTTCGTAGACTCCTAATAGGGTCAATATCCTTAACATGATTCTTTTTTTAAGTGGATCATTTTGTGGGTACCATCTCACCAGGGTTTTCCCTTGGCCAGGGTTTCCCTAGTTAACAAAACATGATGTTATGAGTTCTCTCTATGGATGGATTTATTTACTATTCAACATTATTGGTTTACTTTTATATGCATGTTGTAAAGTAATTAATAGTATCTAGTTATGGACAAAAGTTTGTAGAATACTGAATCACCCCCCCGTCTCAATATTATCTATTTCTAACAATTGTTATTAGAGCACAATTATTCAGAAAAGGCTTAACATCTTGAGTAAGATCCCTATGGATATGGAATAGTTAAAGAGGAACCTTGAATAAGCCCTTGAGAAAACTAATCTTCTTATAGAAGAAAGAGACAACCTAAAAGATATCAAGATGCTAAAGATTACATTGGGAAACTAAAAGATAACATCAATTATCTCAAATCTAGAAAAGAACCTAGAGAGAAGATTAATAAAAAATCAAGAGATAGAAACCATTAAGAAATAAAATGAGATTTTTAAACATGAGTTGAAGATAGTTGAACTAAAATTAAGATTCAAGAAAGATGATAGAAAAATTGACTTAGATCTAAAATTTGAGAATGCAAATCTAAGATCCCATCTAACACAAGTGACATATAAATTAGATTATATCAAAATAGAACATGAAAAACTAGAAAAGTATAATAGTATTGTGAAACAAGAGTTGAACTAGACTAAGAAATAGTTAGAAATGCTATATTCCAATAGTGAGAAAATTGATGAACATTTATTCTATCATAGATCTTCTTATGATAAGCTAGGTCATGGATATTTTATTGGAGAAAAATCAACAAAGAAAACTAAACTTAGAAAGGAACCAAATCCAGTTGTTGAAACCCTAACCCTAAGGAGAATGATCAAAATAGGATTTAACCAAGAAAGTCTATTGAATTACCTAAAGAAGTTGAGCAAGTAAATCAATCTAAGAAATGTAATGAACCCAATCAAATAGAGAAAGTTGAACCACCTAAAGAAGTAATACATACATTTAGAGGTAGATGTTTTATATGCAATGAAGTTGTTCATAGGAAGAGAGATTGCACAATTAAGTCTTTCAAACGTACTACACATTTCTATTGTTATAATTATCATGGGTTTGGACATAAAATAGTAGATTGTAATAAACCTAAGTTTAATAGTAATAATGGAAATAGTAGAATGTTCAGGGATACTAACATTGTAGGTAATGAAAGAAGGAGATCCTCAAATAGATCCAATGATGGAGAAGGAACCAATGGAACAAGAAGAAACATTATATGCTATAAGTGTAATAACTTGAACACATTGTAAGGAATTATAGAGCACATGTCAATCAAAATGAACCTAATTAGAGAAGGAGCACACTTGTATGTTAGTTATGCAATAATTTTGGACACATAGAAATTTTTTGTAGAATGGATATAAGGAACTTCAACAGAAGCCCAAAATACAGAAGCAACAACAACAAGAATGACAGTAGTGACAATAGTTAGAAAGAAGAACTCAAGGAGCATATTGACTACCTTAAGGAAGTATTTTTAAAGGAAAATGATCCATCAAGTTCACATATGTTATTAGAAGAACAATATTTTGATGCACCTGATGAGAGATTGAAATCATCCATAGTGTGTAATTCATCTTACCTAAATTAGATGCTTTTCTATTGAAGATAGAGTATCAGGAAAATGAAACTAAAATTAGAAATTGAATTAGAAGTTATGAAGTTAATGGAAGGTTTAGCAGATCACAAGAAAGATTTGTTTAAGAGTGCAACTCATTTAGAGATTGTATGAGGCTATATGAATGAAGAAAATTTTACTAGTTAATAGAGAACAACTTTTACAAAATTTCGTAGATGCACAATCAATGTGAAGAAAGGATTTAAGAGATGTGAAAAAGATTTTGAATACCATTTGACCGTGTGTAGAAATAAGAGGCAATTAAGAGAAATTTGATAGAAAATTAAAGGTGATTTTGAAGTATTTAAATGCAAAGTAAGAAAGCTCTAGTTACACTATTACCAGGTATTTTATGGAGTTTCTTAGCTATATATTCAAAATTCTTGAATTATTTTAAGATGGAAAATCCCCCTATGTGTGATATGAGTGAGAGGCTGAGGTAAAATTTTAAGAAACACCTGTTTGTGTCAATGAAAGATGATCCTTTGGGAGAATTTTTTCAAGTTATGCCAAACATATTATATGTGGAAGATGTTAGGGCATATATTCACTATAAGTTTGATTGCATTGGCGATAATGATATTCAAAAGGATATCGATGTAGTGTGTAACAATGGTTTATCATTGAAACAAGGTTTTTAACACTTAGAAGAGATAAATATTATCAAGAACATGTTCTATACATAGTTTGATCGGAGTAGAATAATTCTGAGTAGAATCCATGAAGGAATGTTCTAGGTAGGTGACATCTCTGTAATGATTGATAATGACATGATCCACAAGTGAACTAGACTACTTCCAATGAAGGGACTAATCCATTGAATGAGAAGAATATTTTGAAATTGGTTGACAACAATATGAAGACAAAATAAAATGGTAGGAACATGAGAATTGATCTCATTAAGGAAGATGATGTAAGAATAATTAGCAAGATTATAGGCTACAAGATGAACTAGAGTTCAAAATTGAACTTCATACCTTTTGGATTTGTCCATACAACATACCTTATGTTTGTAAACAAGGAAAAGATCAATATGTGTAAAATTGTGAAGCAATAATTGCTTGACAACATTGAGAAGTTGAAGAAGACAAAAAGCACAATATTGAGATTTCAATCTCTAATAAGACACTTATTTTTCCAAGTTATCAAAATGTTTCTAGGTATGCCCAATCATGAATGAAATAGAAACAAGTGCACAATGAGTTTGGTTACTTATCATCATAGGAGACAATTAGAGAAAAGAATTGTTGAAGACATAACTAGAAAGAGAGTTTCTAAGCTGAGATGAAGAAGAGATTTAGGATCCCTCCATCTCTAGTGGAGAAGTACAAAGATGACATATAATTTATGGTTGAAATTGATATCACATGCATGGAGGTTGTAGAACCAAGAGTTAAATTTGTATACCATATGGGCTATGAAATGAGTGTAAATCTTAAATAATCCTATGGAAAGATCATCCTGGAGTCTGATAGGGACAAAGAATACCCTAGATGGGGAACTTATGAGGAAAAGATGAAAAAAGTTCATAGTGAAATCTATAGTAAGGAAATTAAGAAAAATGTAGACAAGAAGATAAAAGTTATCTTGAAAGAATATGGTATGAATAGAGAAGAGTTCAATGAGGTTAAAGGGACAAGGAATACCTTAGATGAGGAACTTATGAGTAAAAGATGAAAGAAGTTCATAGTGAAATCTATAGTAAGGAAATTAAGAAAAAGGTAGACAAGAAGATAAAAGTTATCTTGAAAGAATATGGTATGAATAGAGAAGAGTTCAGTATGGTATGCAAAGATCATCTTGGACTCTGATAGGGACAAGGAATACCCTAGATGGGGAACTTATGAGGAAAAAATGAAAGAAGTTCATAGTGAAATCTATAGTAAGGAAATTAAGAAAAAGGTAGACAAGAAGATAAAAGTTATCTTGAAAGAATATGGTATGAATAGAGAAGAGTTAAATATGGTATGCAAAGATCATCCTGGAGTCTAATAGGGACAAGGAATACCCTAGATGGGGAAATTATGAGGAAAAGATGAAAGAAGTTCATAGTGAAATATATAGTAAGGAAATTAAGAAAAAGGTAGACAAGAAGATAAAAATTATCTTGAAAGAATATGGTATGAATAGAGAAGAGTTCAATGAGGTTAAAGTGATTTCATCAGAAATGAAGGCAAGTGGACAAACAAATATATTGTAAGCCACATCCCTTGCAATAGAAAGACCCTCTAAAGGTATAATAGTAGCAAAATCTATTTCTTAGATATCTAATGTCCCCTATGCCATAGTAGCACAAGTGCAACTCTCTATTGTGCATATGATACAAAGTTCAATGAAGAGGAAGTCACAATTACTAATATCAAATCAATTAATCCTCCAAGGAAATTAGAAAGACTCACAAAGGTGAAACAAGAGGTTGAGTCACTGAGAAAGAAAAGAAAAAAGTTGTTATCAAGTGAAACAAGCATGAGGAGGAAGACATTATAAATGATTGAATCTGATGAGTCAGAGGATGAAGAAGAAAAATAGGACAAACCCACATAATAAGTAATTGGAGAAGCAAGGAAAAACATTAGGAAAAAGCCTTGGAATCCTAAAGTAGAGAATTTGAACATGAAAATCATTAATGATAACAATTTTGTTTAATTATATAAGTAGTATAGTTTGTATAGAATCATGGACAAACTAAAATTAGAAAATGTTGTACTCAAAAATTTGTTATTAGAAAACAAGAGATTTGAAGATATATAGAAAAATATTCCACAAGATCTATATAATAGATTGGTTAGTAGGAGAAGAAGAGTCATCAAAGGGGACAAGAAATTAGAGAAAACTCGATAAAGAAACTCTATGAAGTTAATATTGATGATGACATGAATGGAATAATGAATTGTATTGAGCCCTTGTTGATGAACAAAGAAAGAGAAATTCTCTTGATGGGAGGAAACTATGAAGAAGTTAATAAGGAGACAAAGGAAGAAATTGTAAAATATATGACCTCTATACCTAAGGTCGCATAATAGAGTGCAAAGTTAGGGGGAGTAATCTCTATGTCTATTGAGAAAAATGTACTAGAAATAGCTGCAATAGGAGTCAAGGACACTTAGATGATAGATCTATCTTCACAGATATTTGTTGGGACTGACACAATATAAGTTGGTGGCACAAAGGTAATAGTAAACATCATAGAAGATCCTTTCAAGGATCATGGGCCAAACATTGTTGGCATATCATTGATTACTCAATCTCTGATGAGGAAGAGGAGAAAAGAAAGAGTGAAGTAGAGGGGAAGAAGAGAAAAGAAAAGGAGAGGAAGAAAAAGGAAAGAATAAAAAATGAAAACAAGTAGAAAGAATAAGAAAGAAAGAAAATGAAAGAAGAGGAAGAGAAGAAGAGGAGGGAAGAGGAAGAGAGGAAGAGGAGAGAAGAGGAAGAGAAGAAGAGGAGAGAAGAGGAAGAAAAGAAAACAAAGGAAGTAGAAGAGGAGAAGAGAAAGATGGAAGAAGATAAAATAAGAGAAGATAAGAAAAGGAGAAAGGAAAAGCAAGTAGAGGAGAAAATTAAGCATAGTTGGAAGGTTGTGATGCAATAAACTGCATTCCAACCATAGCTCAAACATGTCAACATAGAGGTGGAAAAAGTAATCTTTTAGCATGACGCATATGAACTAATTGTTACACCTATGACATGCAAATTACCATTGAAACCCACACTCCTAGTAGCATCTGACGATGATGATGACTAAAAGGGTCTCATATCTCCATTGAATAAGTTGTTTCAAAAGAGAAAGAGAGTGAAATCATTGGAGATAACTTTGGGAGAAGTCTTGGAGAGAATGCAGAGTGCAATGAGATTCAAAATAATAAAACCTAATTTTCTAAAAAAAAAGGATATAATGAAGGTTTTTGATGAAGAATTAATCACACTATCAAATATTGTATTCATACATGAATAGACAAGGCATGATGCACAATTGTTTGATACAATTTGCACAAATATGCATAATGATTTAAAAACACTAGATGTTTTTGTGAAGGAAATGAGAAGTTGTCTTTAAGAGGTAAAGAATTTGTATGGATGATGCATAATGTCCTATAACTATTTAAAAGAAATTGATAGTAAGATCTTAGCATGTATGAGCGAGCTTCAAGTACTCACTAACAGATTGTTGCAACCAAATGTCAATATTGAAGACATTGAGGATGAGTTGCAAAAAGTTCATGATGCCATCAAGATCAGTGAACTAGAAAAGGAAAGAGTAATTAGAAGATTCTCTATATTTAGAGAACATTTATCCCCTAAGATTAATATTCTATAAAATTAGTTGGAAGAATCTCTTACTACTAATTCATCTTATGAGAAGTTTTCATATACTAATTTGAATGTAGTGGAAGTGGCATCTTATGCACTATATGCACTTCTGACCACTATAGAGGCATTGAGAAACACATGGAAGAAATGGCTAGATTGGTTAAAGAGATATTTTGCAAATTACATATCCATAATATCAAGTTAGGCCACAAGAGGTAATTCAATTTTGACATGTAAATAAATTTTGATGCCTTTGTCATTGATGTCAAAGGGGGAGAACAGGATAGGAAAATTGTATAGAATAAAATGTAAAAGGAAGTAGTAGTTATATAATAAGGGGGAGTAGTACTATTAGGAGATATATGGAAAATATGGTTATGAGTGTAATGATCCACAAATTTTGTAATTTTTGAAATTTTGTAAAGTTTTTGTAAAGGCCAAAATTTTGAGAAAGTTTTTGAGTAACATTTTTGGACTTAGCCAATTTTCCCATATGTTGTCATCAATGCCAAAGGGGGAGATTATTGGAAATATGGCCAAGTAGGATGAGTTAGGGTTGTCATTTATGGATACATATGATTTTAGAATGGAAGGCAGAATGTATAGTTGAAGATTTCATGCTTAGAAACATAAAATTGTCTAAGTGTTAGACAGTTTTAATATTAGTACAAAGATACTTTTTGATATTACAAAGTCTACAGTGATATTTGGCACATGTGAAGTTAAGGACAAGGACAAGTAGTGTAGATAGTCTTGGTGATGTGGCTAACTATGTAGTATAATATAGTTAGTACATCATAAGCTATATCAAATTTACTACTAAAGGTACTGAATAGAGTAGAACATGACACAATAGTAAAAGATGAATAACAGGTTAAGGAATTATTTTGTTTAAAAAATAATTAAATAATTATTTAGTGAAGAAATAGATGTTAACCCTAAGCTAGCATGGGCTAGTTTTGTATTTAGCTAAATGTGTGGAACCATCAAAGCTGACTAGACAGAGTTTTGCAAAAAAAGGAAAAGTATAAGTAAAAAATAATTACTTGCAAAGTATGTGGTGTGTATGGGAACTATGTATGCAATATGTGAACTTATGTAAAGGCTTTATGATTTGAATTCTGATGTAAGATCAGAGATATGCAAAGTACATCAGTAAAAAAATAAAGAGGTTATTGTATCTATCTCATTTTGTATAAAGGCACTATATTGTATAATTTCATGTTAGGGTAGTGGGCTCTTCTTGCACACATATGTAATTATATTACAAACTCCTAATAGGGTTGAGGCTTTTAACAAGGCCCAATCCTCTAACAAGGATTGAGACACTATATATATTTTGTCAACTCCTAATAGGGTCAAAATCCTTAATAGGATTCTTTTGTTGAGTGGATCATTTTGTGGGTACCATCCCACTGGGGTTATCCACTAGCCATGGTTTCCCTAGTTAACAAAACATGATGTTATGAGTTCTCTATGTATGGATTTATTTATTGTTCAACATTATTTGTTTATTTTCATATGCATGTTGTAAAGTAATTAATAATATCCACTTGTAGAAAAAAGTTTGTAGAATATTGATTCACCCCCCTCTTGGTATTATCTATTTCTAACATATCCATGATATTTCCTATGTTTCTATTTTGAGGTAGTATATGGTTGATGTGACCCATGTAATTGATAGGGATTATTTAGAGGTAGAGGATGGGATTTTTTTGGAACCCATACACATTCTTTAGCATCAAAGGTTGACGCTCAAAGGTTAAGATATAAATAATGTAAGGGTACAATGAGACTTGAATGATGAGACTTCATCTACATGGAAAGATACCACATAGTTATGAGGGTTGTACCCATACCTTTTTGCAAGCTTCCAGGAGTAATTCTATACCTAGTAGGAAAGAATGTAGTTTGTCCCATGTTTTCATTTTGTTCCATGAATATTTTGACCCAAGAGACACTCTAATTCTTATTACTTGTTAATTTTCATGCTAAGATGCTTCGACCACTAAACACTATTTTGATTACTAGTATCATAGTTGCTAGATGTTAGATGACATAGTTTGATCAAATCTACATGATGAGGCTAGTGACATGACATGATTATTTATGATGATACCTATCTTATTTTGTATTAGGAATTGAAATATGATAATAATTTATTAGATGGATGTTATTGGATTAATTTTTTGTGTACTTTTCTATTGTAGATATTTGTCTTTCACCTTTAGTATATGCTCATTTTCCTGAGATTGATTTTTAAAATGATTTAATCTAAATACTTTATCATATGATTTATGTTGTTATTCTGTCCTACACCACTCCTACACATTGTTGTCTATTGGTGCTAGTTATAATTAGAAACAATTTTTTAGTAACTTTCTTACAAGATCTACCTAGTGCCTTGTTCTCCTTCAACATGACTATTATTTGTTTGTGCTTAATCTATTTATATATTAAGAATATGCACTTAATGTTTCCTTTTTTACTAAATAGATACTGGGTACATTCAACTTAATTATAGGATCTAAGTGTGTACCTATATCCCTAGCAATGATAGAAGAGATATAAACCTTGACCATTCATGTTGAGACAATGTAATGCCTATATGAGAGACATACCTATATTATTGCTATTATTGACCCTCTTGTTATTGTGGTGAATCCAAATTTATAATGCATTGTGTAATTAGATCCATGACCATATTTGTACATTTTGGGTTCCCTAGTTTTTGAAGAAAATATTATTAAAAATGATGATTTAATTGAATGAAAGGGGATTTTATTTATATACTCATCTTATTTTATTTAGTAACTAATTTGGCATGGTTCATCAAATATCTAAAATTGTCTCATTTGATTTGGGGAAGGGCCAATTAGTCCATTAAATGATTTATTATTCTAATTTAAGAGTCACTTTAATAAAATCTCTTCTATTAGAAAAAAGTGAGTTTTAATCCTTACATCTCACTTTGTAGATTTGAGAATTGTAGAATTTTCTTCAAAACCTCTTGAGGATTTTATTGATTTTCTCTTTATGGGAGATTTACTCATCCAACCACCATGAACATAGGCTTGTTTGATTCATAGCATGACTCTCCTTTGTCAAGGTTTTCATCATCTTTAGAGTCCTCTTCTTTTTCTTGTTGTGCTTTCCTATTTCTAACTTTTGGTGAGAGGTAAGGCTCACATGTTTTCTTGTTTTAATTTGTTTCTTCTTGTTTTATTTATTTCTATGTGGTTGGAGATTAAGAAATAGTGTTCCCCCCTTTTATTAATGTGATTCCATTTCCCAACTAGTTGGGTATGTTTATTTATATCATTTGCATTTTCAAAATGAAAGTTTTGATAATGTCATGTAGTCAAATTTTGTGTGCATGCTCAGAATGGGATTTTTGTCATATTTTTGAGAGTTTAAATATATTTTAGAGGTGGATTTTCATTTTCATTGAATTTTGAGATATTTAGCTTTTGGGAATTTTTCTTTTGCCTCATTTTGTGTGTCACCTAGATTTGAGCTAGGAATATTTTGTGGCATAATTGAACATGATGAAAATGGATTATCCTCCATGTTTCCATTCATCCCATGTTTCGAATTTTTTACTTTTGGATTTATAATCAATTTGTGCTTCTAACAAATTGATTAGTTGAATGTATTTTCATACTTGAACCTTTTGATTTCAATTGTTGAATCTGACCTTGCATATGGTTTTATATTTTTTTCATGTGCAACTGGTTGCGTCCACCCATGAGCATATGCATGTGCTTATGGTGGGATATTACAAGACATGAACTCTTGGGTTTAGGATAGTTGATTGATTGTTCATTTAGGGTTGGGTTTGGAACTTAAATTACCTTATGAAACTCATCGTATGATGAGAAGGGTATATAGGGTAGATGTGTGGAGTGGATTCGTATGATTACTATTGTGTATTTTTCCCCCATTCAACCCATCATAGATAACCAATCTGAGGAACGTGAAATGGGTTGGATTCTTCCAAAGTGTGATAACATGTCTTAAATGTGGCTAACCTTTGTGTTGTTTGTGTTTTTCTATTTTGTAGGGGTCAGTTTTTCTGCCTTTGCAAAATGGAAAAATCTTCTTGTTGAGGACTTTTTCTATTTTGTAGGAGTCCTTCTTGACTCTTTTCAAAATAGCAACACCAGTTTAGTTTGAATGTTCCATGTGTTCTCCTTCTATTGGACCAATGGGTTATGCCACATGTTGGGGGTTTAACCTTTGTGTTAGACCATTTTGCTATTTCAAAGGAAGCCATTTTGGGAACTTGTATAATGGAAGAATATTTTAATGGTTCTTTCACTATTTATCGAAAATTTTGTGAACTATTGGATTTTAAGAATTTCTTCATCATTTGTGTTTTAATCATTCATTGGGATTTTTTGTAGTATTTGGGCCATCTATTTCAAATATAAGTTTCTTCATCAATGAATCACCTTTTTTTTTGGTACATCAAATCTTTTCCATGCAGGTCAACTCTAAATGTATATGTAGGTGGGTAATTTTTTTTAGAAATATGGCTAAGTGGATGTGTAAGTGTTGTAATTTATGGAAACATACATATTTGGTGTTTCATTATAGAATTAGTGTTAGAAAATTATTTAACTATTGGACAATTTGCACAGAGAAAGATTTGGTAAGTATAGATGATAAAGTTTGAGTTAGCTTATGTGTAGTTAAGGACTAATATGCAATAGTGTCATGATGACATATGTTAGTGCACAAGTCTGTATGGACAATATGATGATAGTTATAGTAGAATACCAATACAAGTAATTAACAAAAAAAAATAGAGCACGCCAGTATAACTGATTACATGGCTTACAAAATTATTTTACTAACAAAATAATTATTTAACCATGATGGGACAACATCCTAGATGTTAACCCCAAAGTTAATTTATAATTAGCTAAGTGTGTGGTAGCTTTAAAGCCAACTGATAAAAGTTTTTTTAAATAGCAAGGTATAAGTAAAGTTCATATCTTGCATAGATAGTGATGTAGTGACATGTGATGCAAACTATGTGTAAAGGAATTTTATATGATATGTGAGCCTTTTATGATGCAACATCTGGTGTATAATTAGAGGATTCACTCAGGGTGACAATATTTTATGTATATCTATACTTGTGAAGAAACTTATTTGCATATTGCATGTTAGGGAATTGGGCTCTTCTTGCATACATTGTATTTGTTCTATGAACTCCTAATAAGGTTAAAGCAACTCCTAATAGGGTTGAGCCTTTTAATAGGGCCTAGTCCTCTAACAAGGACTTGAGACACTATGTATTTGATAGACTCATAACAAGGTCAATATCCTTAACATCATTATTTTGTTTAGTGGATCATCTTGTGGGTATCATCCCCACTAGGGTTTTCCCTTGGTCAAGGTTTCCCTAGTTAACAAATAATGGTGTTATGAGTTCTCTACATGTATGATTTTATTTATTGTTCAACATTGTTGGTTTACTTTCTTAAGAAAGTTATAAACTAATTAACAATATATAGTTGTGGGAAAAAGTTTGTAGAATACTGATTCACCTCCCTCTTAGTATTATCTATTTCTAACAATTGGTATCAGAGCCAAGTTAATAAAAAGAGGCTTAAGAACTTGAGTAATATCCCTATGGATATGAAACATTTGAAGATAAATCTTGAATAAGCTCTTGAGAAAATTTATCTTCTTATTGAAGAAAGAGATCACCTAAAAGATAGGTATGAAGATGAAAAAGTTTACATTGGAAAATTGAAAGATAAGATTGATGATCTGAGATCTAGGAAGGAATCTAAAGACTAGACTAGTGACAATGATGAAGTAGGAACTCTCAATAAATAAAATGAGATCTTGAAGCATGAGTTGAAAATTGTTGAACTTAAGTTGAGTCTGAAGAAAGATGACTAGAAGATTGAGCTAGGTGTAAAATATGGGAATGCAAACCTAAGATCCCAATTGTCTAAAGTAATATCTGAACTAGATTCTATTAAGATAGAGCATGCCAAATTATAAAATTGCAATATTATTATGAAAGGAGAATTGACACAAGCTAAACAACAATTAGAGAAGCTTTATTCTAGTGTGAGAAAATTGATGAACAATTATTTTACCAAAGATCTTCATATGATAAGACAGGCCTTGGATACCTTATTGGAGAAATTTTTTCCAAGAAAACTAAAGTTAGGACATAACCAAATCTAGTTGTTGAGATCCCTAAGCCTAAATAAGTTGATCAGAGTATGATAGAATCAAGCATATCGACATAACTACCTAAGGAAATAGTGGAAATTAATCCATCTAAGAAAGATGATGAACCTAAGAAAACATAATAGTTACCCAAGGAAGTTAGACATGAATTTAGAGGTAGATGTTTTATATGAAATGAATTTGGTCATATGAAGAGATACTACATAGGTAAGTCATTTAAACCTATCATTAATATCTATTGTTATAATTGTCATGGTTATGGTCATAAAGAAATAGATTGTAAGAATCCTAAGTTTGATAATATTAATGGAAATAGTAGAATGTTTAGGAACACTAACCTTGTAGGTAATAAAAGAGGGAGATCGCAAAGCAGATCCAATGATAGTGAAAGACCTAATGGAGGAAGGAAATAGGCTATATATTACAAATGTAGTAGCACTAGACATATTGCAATTGCAGAGCACCTGATAGTTAGAATGAAACCAATCAAAGAAGGAACACACCTGTATGTCATTTATGCAATAACTTTGGACACACAAAAAAGTTTTTAAGAATGGATAAAAGAAATTTCAATAGGAATCTTAATTATAGAAGGAACAATAATACAAATGATAGAAGAAATGATAATGACAGTTATAATAGTGAGAAGGAAGCACTCAAAGAGCACGTTGATGAATTTAAGGAAGCATCTATGAAAGCTAGTAATCCATAAAGTTCTTATACAATTTTAGAAGAGTGGTATTTTGATGCACTTGATGGAAGATTAAAGCTATCAGTTGCTTGTGACTCATCCTATTTGAATTAAGCATTTCTAGTAGAATGAGAGTGTTAGTTTATTAGAATTGATGGTAGTGAGAAAATTAGAATTTTCACATTTAGAAGAAGGTAGGAGATATAGTGAGGAAGATATGGTAAAGTGCGCAAGTGTTTTTGTGATCACAATAAGTTGTATGGAAGAAATCAATCTTACTCATAATAAAAAATAGATTGTGAATATGTATTTAATATGAAGTTAAATTTTAAATGATTTAAGGATTGAAAACAAGATTTTTAGTAACATTAGTTTGTGTAAATAATTTGGAGCATTTGTGAGTGATTTGACAACAAATTGTGAGAAAATTGAAGCATCCAAAAGTGCAAGTTGTAGAAGCCCTAATATGTGATAAATAAGGTATTTTACAAAGCTTTTAGTTGGAATTTTCAATATAAATAGTTAGAATTATGGCAAGTCACTTGGTATGTCATGTTACTAAGAGACCAAGGTACAAGTTTAAGAAGCACTCATTTATTTCCCTTATTGATTATCTTTTGGGATCATTTTCTTGAATCTCGCCTAATGTACTTCATGTAGAAGATGTGAGAAGCTACATTCACTATAAATTTTAGAGTATTGGTGATGAAGATATTCATAAGGATTTGGGTATTATATGTAATGGAAACCTAACCTTGAAAACTAAGTATGCATACTTGAATGAGGTGAACCCAATCAAGTATATGTTTTATACAAAAATTGATAATCATGAGTGGAGTAGGATTATCCTTAGAAGAATACATGAAGAAATGTTTTGGGTAGGTGATATACATGTCATAATTGATAATGATGTAATTCATAAGGTCACTAGACTAAGAAATGAAGGTTGTAATCCAATAAATGATATAAATGTTAGGAAGATTGTTGAGACAAACTTGAAGAAAAATTTTGATGGAAGAAATATGAAGGTTGACCTAATTGAGAACACTAGAGTTAGAGTGTTGAGCAAGATTATTGGATATAAGCTCAATCATAGTTCAAGGGAAAATTCTATGGAAATATGATTCCTACATGCAACATATGTGATGGTTGTTGAAAAGACAAAAGTAAATATGTGTGAGATAATCAAAGTGCAATTTTTGGATAACATTGCTAAGTTGAAGAAATCTAAGAATGCATTTTTTAGATTAGAATCTTTATTGACACATTTGTTATTCTATGCAACCAAGCAATTTCCCAGAATAAAAAATTGGCATGGTAATGAATGTACTATGAAGATGGCCACCGAGTGTTATAGGGCTAGACTTAAAGATGCTAGAGACATTGACTTTGACAAAATGATGAAGAGTTTTCAAGTGGAAATGAAGAAGAGATACAAAATCCTTCCTGCTATGGTAGAAAAGTACAAGGATGAAATATATTTTATGGTAGAAACTGATACAACCTATATGGAGGTAGTAGAACTAAGAGTGAAATTTATAGAACCTATGGGCTATGAAATGAGTGAAGAACTCATTGAAGGTTATGCAAAGATATTATTGCAACCAAAGAGAGATATTGAATTTCCTAGATGGGGGACATATGATGAAAAGATGAAGGAAGTTCACTCTGAACTTCAAGGAAAAGAAATCAAGAAGAATGTGGAGAAAAGGATAGAATCCATTCTCAAGGAACAAGGTATGACAAGATAAGAATTTGATGAGATCAAAGGTATATCTTTGGAAATGAAGTGCAGTTGGCAATCAGAGGTATTGTCATCTACTCCTATTGCCATTACAACACCTTCAAAAGGAGTAATAATAGAAGGATCTACTTCACAGATACCTACTGCACCCTATGCAACAATTGTGCAAGTACAACTAGTCAAAGAGAAACCTAGACAACAAAAGAGGAAATCTAATGAAGATCTAGTAGTTGTAACATCTACACAAATGAAACATGAGAGATTGGTAAAGGTAAAGAAAGAACCTACATCATTCCCTAGAAAAAGGACCAAGAAAATCACCAGTGTCCAATAAAGAGAAGGAAAACACTATAGATCAGTGAGTCAAATGAATCTGAGGAAGAAACTAAAGAAAAATCCATGGAACATGTAGTTGGTGAAGGAAGAACACTGTTAGGTAAGAAATCTTGGAAATCTAAGGTTGAAAATTTGAATATGCAAATTATTGAGAATGGTAATTTTGTTCAGTTAAATAAGTATTATAACTTGTCTAATAACATGAATAGAAGGCAGATAGAAAATGCTATAGTAAGGAATGTGATTCTAAAGAATAAAAGGTTTGATAGCATTTAGAATAAAATTCTAGAAGACTTGTACAATAGACTACTTAATAGGAAAATAAAATTTATAGAGGAAGATATGAAGTTAAGAACAAATATGATTAAGAGATTGTGTCATGTTAGCACTAATGAGTACATAGAAATGATTTTGAAAGGTATTGAGCCTTTTTTGAGAAATAAAAGAAGAGCAATTATTCTTATGGGAGGAAATTATAAAGAAGTAAATATGGAAAGTAAGGAAGCCATAGTTAGTTATATGATTTCTATGACAAAAGCCACTAACAAAAGTGTGTAGCCAAAAAGTACAAGTCATGTGTGCATTGAGGTCAGTAAACCTACTAATGATGAACAAGAGATTGAGGAATCTCAAAAAATTAACTCACCTTCTCATATAGTTAGTGGTACTTGTACACTCGAATGTGTCACACTCTAAACCATTCTATCCAAACGATTCCATGAGTTGGAATGTTCAGATGTCAGCTTAGAGCTCCCTATCCACGAAGTGCAAGAAGCTAGTATTCAAGCATGAAGGCTCTCATCCAAGCCTTAGAAATGTGCTTCTTGCTAGTAAACCATGCAATGGGAGGTTCCAAAGACAAGATGCAAGAATGCAAATGTCTCAAGGAGTTCCTCAAGAATGCAATGCAAGTATGGAAATTAAGCTAAGATGAAAATGCAAAATGCAGCTATTCTAAGCATGTATGAGAGTGTTATAATCCAAATATTAAGCTATGTGAGATAGATTATTTCAAAATAGAAGTTAAACTAACATGCAACATGAATCTAAGCTAAAATGCTATGGTATGAGAGAATGTAGACAAGAAATAGAAGTTCTTCACAAAGCTCCAAAGAAACCTGTTAGAAAACCTGCAGCATAACAATATTCAAAATGAGGATGGATCCTTTGAGGGGGAAAGCTCTCTCCCTTTTAAAGTCATACAGATGGTAGAGATCAAGATGAAGATGGTGGATGATCAACGGTGGAATTTGAAAAGAGGAGTGATCCATGTGCACACACAAGTCAACCAATAGAATATAAGTTGACTTGTCATATAAGACAAAAGTCACAAAGCCTTTTCTTTTAATTGCAAAATAGAAAAAGGACTTTATGTGTGCACTTTAAGTGGGTTAGAAGAATGGGGTCTTTTATTTAATTAAAAGGGGACATGTTTTTTTAATCAAATAATGAACTTAGGATAGCATAGTCAAACTATAGGTTATAATCAAATAAATTGATTATAAGCAATTTGGTCTAGGTAAATGATTGAATTAATTTAGCCAAAATGTTGAAAAGGGGGCTAATAGTCTAGATGACCATTTTTAGGTGATTACAGTACTGAATCCATGCAAGTGGACAATACTCATATAAGTGTAGATGCCAAAGAGAATCCTTTTGGAGAATATGGGACCAACATTGTTGACAATATTATTGCTTATTCTAGCTTAGATGAAGAGGGTGAAAGTGCATAAAAGAAGAAGATAGAGGAAGAGGAAAGAAAGAAGGAAAGAACAAGAAAGGAATAAAGTTGAAGATAAGAAAAGAAAAGATAAAGAGAAAGGAATAGAAAGGAGAGAAAGAAAGCCAAGGAATAAAGAAAGAAAGTAGAATAGATGGAGAAGAAGAGTCAAGAGTAAGAGAAGAAAAGTACTAAACTAAAAGAAGTGTCACCCATTCTAGCAGCTACACCAAAAACAACAATAGTTACTATATTGCCTATAGTATCTGATGAGGATGATGATTAGAAAGGTCTGATGACCTCCTTAAGCAAGTTACTAAAGAAGAACAAGTTTGTGCAAACTTTAGAGAGAACATTAGCAGAAGTTTTGGAAAGAATGCAAAAGACACTACATACCACTATTACAAAACCATATATTTAGAGGAAGGCAAAAGAGATGATGAGATTGTTGGTATCTCTAACCATTTTTGTCTATTAGTATTAATCACTTAGTCATTTACAAGGCAGAGTTAAATGGTCATCACTGCGACCAAGTTTCTCTAAATAGGCTAAGTCATCTACATAATATAATATGTATTGAGTAATTCTATAGAAGTTGAGTAAGTATGGTTAGAGAGAAATTTTCTATATGAACCGAGCTCATTCAATGGTTGGGTGAAATTTCAAGTATATAAGTATCAAGTAATAAAGTATATGTCAAGAATTAGGATGTTAATAAAGGTTGAGAAATAGAAATGCCAAGCACCAGTAATAGTAGAGGCCCAAAAAATGCATAGTCTATATAAAAGTCAAGAATGGAATAAATTTTTAGGCAAAATGATTATCAGGTCAACTTGGAAGGATTAGTTTAGTCTTGTTGAGGTAGTTACCAAATACTTACATGGCATGGATCACATATCCCCATGTGGATGTTCAATGATCAGGATGAAGAGGCAAAACATGAAACCATCTAGAAGACTCTTCAAGGAATCTTTGTATAGTGATGATCTTAACCTAGATCGTGTGTGTGTGGAAGTGATTGTATGTGAGCATGTGAAGATCAGAGAGAAGAAGATTAGAAGTCATTCAAGGGTTCTATTATTATCTAATAAAACAAGTGACCTATTCATAAGTAGTGAAAGTGGAAGGGAAAGACACGAGTATCAAATCAAAGGAGAGGATTAGTTAGAAAGGAGAAGACTCAAAATCAACTTACAAAGAAAATAAAGATTCAAGTACTAAGTCAGTTTTAACAAACTTGAAGTAGGGTAAATATTTTAATAGATTGATTTTGATAGATCTTTGTAAATCCCCTAACAAAGTCCTTACTTAGTTATAAGTGTAAAATCCTCTAACAAGGTGAAACCTAATGATATCTTAAGTCTTTAACAGGACAAACTCCTCATAGAGTAGATCATTTATTATGGTCAAACATTGTAACGTTAAATAGTTAACTTTCTTACTATAGTAGCAAAGATTTGTGGGTGTCATCCCCACCCTAGTTTTACCTTCACCTTTGAGGGTTTCTGGGTAACAAATACTATGTTATGTATTATTCATTTCATGCATGTGATTGAATTGATTTACATATTAAAACAATTTGGCATTTATATATTTGCATGCATAAGTTATTATTAGATGTGCATGAATCTATAAAAACGTATAAATTGTTATAGATTCTAATTTACCCTCCCCCCTCTTAGTATCCAGTTTACTCCACTTTCTCTGATATTGCCTTAGTGCAAGCTCAGACTAAGCATGATGCATCACTATTTGACACAGTATGCACTAATGTCAAGAATGACTTACAAACCTTGAATGTTTACATAAAGGAGCTAAGGAAGAGCTTAGATCAAGGGAAGGAATTGCATTGAAAATGTGCATTGTCATACATTTAATTGTTATATTTTGATGTTCATATTAGAGGTAGAATGAGTGAGATTCAAACACTCGCAATCAAATTACAACCTGACACAAGTATTGAAGGCATTGGAGCTGAAATGGAGATAGTTCACAATGCTATAAGAGGAATTAAATTTGATAAGGAGAAGGTAATAAAGAGATTATCTATTATTAGAGAATATTTGCCTCCTAAAGTTGTCATTTTGTAGTGGCAATTGGAGCTTTGTCTTGCAGCTAAGGCATCCTATGACAAATTTGCCTATATTGACTTGAGTGAAGTTGAAGTTGCATCTTATGCACTTTGCACACTTATTAGTATATCTGATATAGTTAAAGCGAACTATAAGAAGGATCTTGAAAACTTGAAACTTGGTTTTGCAAATTGTATATCAATATTTTAAAGTTGATCAAGGAAGGTAACCCCATTTTGTCTTATTGTTTTGACACCCTGATCATTGATGTCAAAAGGGGAGAAGAATGTAAAGGAAAATTGTATAGAAGATGCATATACAAATTTAATGTCCCATCAAAACTTGAATAAAATTTTGAAGTTTTGAAGGCTAGTTTTGTGTAATTACTTTTTGTATTTATTGTTGTTTTGTATGACATCATTTTGGTGTTGGAAATATTCAATATATGATAGGTTACTAAGAGGGGAGGGGGGAATCAGCAACCTTTAATACTTCTTTGAATTAGTCAAACCAATCTATGCTACTGTATGCATTAATACTGAAAGTTAAAACATTCGCCACAGAAAAGAACACAATATTTTGGTGACCCAAAAACCTTCCAAATAGAAAGTAAAATTGAGGTGGGGATGATACCAACAAAAATTCAATACTACAGCATAAAGTTGGCCTATTAGGGCTTACATTGACCACTTCTGGTGATCTACCCTATTAGAAGCACAAAGGGCTGCTATGTCCACCTTGTTAGAGGATTTGCAAACATACAATGAAGTATGCACTCTATCTGTTAAGAGATTTGTACAAAGACTGTTAAGTCTACCTTGTTAGAGGATTTAGAAAACTAATTCACCCATTAAGGTGAAGCAGTGGATTTTCTTACAACTAATTGTTGATAAGATCCCTTTTTGCACTTATCACCTCATGTGATAGATATAACTTTTCTGCCTTTGAATTGACCTTGTTGTGTTCCTTGAACTGTTGTTGATAATCTTTCGCATATACTTCTTATTACATTGCTATCTCTTCATACATGATATCTTACAATATACCTTACATATATACCTTCCAAATTTACAAATCTACAAGGTCAGCCAAAACATAAGTAAACAAATACATTACAAAGTCAGCCCAATAGTAAATAACTCAGGTTCACTGAACTGACTCGGTGACCTTTTGATACATGGTGTTCACTGCATTACTTGGAATTTTCATGCACTCAGTTGAAGTGAAGGCTCAGTCCATATTAATCACTCAATGTAGTTTTGAACTCGGTGACCACTAGTGACTTGATAGATGTAGTGTCACTTGGTAGATACTGAGTTTACCTTGCTTCACTCGGTAAACACTAATTCTCCCAATGCTCAGTTTACATAGAATCTCCATGACACAAGCTTACTGCTTGGTAGACATTGTGAAGCTCGATAGACACTAATGATCTTCATATTGCCTGTATTCAATTGGTAGCCACTATCTGCTCGGTGTAAACTAATAAACTCTTCAAAGCTTGGTTAATATTGGAATGTTCAGTGAGAGTAGAGAATTAAGTGTTGAGCTCGGTAGCTACAATGATATAGATAAGTGTTGTCACTAATGGAAATACTAACTTAATTCCAATGCAATGCCCCGCTAAGGGACCCAAAAGAATTAACCTAAAGTTTTACTAAGTTTGCTAAACATTTTTTTTTTAAAAGTAAGAATGTATAACATACACATCAAACACATAGTAGCGGAAGCAATAACATGTAATCAACAAACATACATCACAAGTTACATTCCTTAAGGATCCCAAGACGTGGAGTCACATTTAAATTTAATTAATTCTAAGTCTAACAACTACCACATACATATGAAAGAATAATCAGAAAGTCCAATGTCCATGATATACATTTGTTCCGAATGCCTCTTGGCAAATTAATTCGGAATGCTCAATCATCCACTGTACATGTCACAGGGTATGAAAGGCTTAAAAGAATATACATATATAAAGATAAAGATACATCATCCTCAATTCCATGATACAAAGTATAGTAAAATAAATGAAATTATATACCATACATGATACATCCATCCATTGTAAAAAGATAAAACATCTATCATAAAATCTAACCATCCATCATAATAATCTAAGAACATAGTGAAGGTAAATGCCAACCAAGAAAGCTCCAGCCATGGTGACCACGGATGGATTTCAATGGTAAGAGTAAAAAGCACTACCACCCGACCGTGTGGAACCTAAATGGTCCACTCCCACCGCGCTAAGGAGATAGTCTCAAGTCCCAAACAAGGTATCAAACACAAAACACAAGTACTGTCTAAGTCTGGGAAATCCTAAAAGTACACTAACGCAAAGGTTCCAACATAGATAGACATCTAGACCCAGAGGCACCACAAAGACACGTAGGAAACCTGCTATGCAAGCGGGAAAGTGTCATCACAAAAGTCATGTAGAAGTTACCCGAGCAATCCCTTAGGAATCTCGGGTCCCTAGTGATTCCTACGACCACTAGTATCCTCTCGTACTGACGAGGCATACTGCGGAATGCAAGGTCGTAACCAAGCGTTCTCTCTACCCCATCCTAGCCTGTACTAGCACTCAAGGTATGGGAGAGAACATACAATTATCTTATTAGGTTCATTTAAGTCAGTATTTAGGTGAGGTGTTTTCACTTGTTAAAACAACTTACAATGGGTTACTCCAGGCAGCCTCTTAGGGCCCCGACCCCCATTGCAAGCCACTTCCCAATACTACACATAGATAACCTACCCTAGGCTCATGAAATCAAAAATCAAAAAATCATAATAAAATCACCTCAGTCCTATATAAGTGACTGAAAGCATCAAATAATAATCATGATGACCACAACAAATCTCTATCAGCACATGAAGGCATCAATGATAAATCACAATATCCAATGGTTCTCCAACGAGTAACCAGAAAGTATCCCAATAATAAATCACAATACTGATCAAAGACTCCAAAATGGTCAATTCAACACATGACATCATCAAGAACATAATAAACACTTCAGTCCTCTCAAATGACCGAAAAGCAATCCAAGTATAACTGATCGAGACTCAGAAATGGTTATCAAATATAACTGATCGAAACTCAAAAATGGTTAAGTCAGGTATCTTATATACATTCACTTCAGCTTCACACAAGGAAACTGAAAAGCAATAACAAATAGTAAAACATTCATCATAGAGCACTCCATCACATTGCCATGGTTGGGTTTAAAAGATCAAGAACAAATCATCATAACCTCACATTCACAAACCCGGGCCTCTGGTAACAACCTAAACTGGTCAATACTAGAACAACCCCAAAACACAGAGAACACATAGAAAACATCAAAGTCTCACAGATTGGATTTGAAAGTATATTATTGAGTTAAGGTAAGGTTTATGTTCCAGTTTAACGTCTATTTCAAGTAACTAAGTTTTCACAATTACCCCTTACGATTAACCCATTTCTATAATAACTTCCATTAAATCAACAATCCAAATCTACAATTAAATTAAATAATATTCATTATTAATTAACTTTAAATAAACTAATTTTAATTAAATTAATCAATAATTACTATTCTAATTACTTATTTTAATCCATTCACTAATTGTTAATTTATTAATATTTAACCAAAATTATTAATAAATTAATATTACAAAAAAAACTATGTTAAATACATAAATATTTAATTATTAAATATTAATATAGATTAAAATATTATTAATTAAAATATATATATTAAAATATATATATTAAAATATTTATTAATTAAAATTTTAAATAATAATAAATAAATTTATAAATAGTAAATAAATTATGAAAAAATGAAATTAAAACATAACATATATTATATTTATACGTTTTAAGCCCGTCAGCTTTAAGACCGCCTGTGGTCTGCCGTAGTCTTGCAACCGCAGGGCCTATGGCGGCAGGTACCCTGTACCTGTCGTCGCTGCCGACAGTGGGGGTGGGTACGGGGTAATTCCCTCCCCCACACTATAATGTATAAAAATTTATTTTATAAATTTTTTTTTTTTTTTTTTAATACAATTTGTTTATAATAAATTTTTATTAATAAACCAATTAATTAAAGATATATATAAATTTATAAATATATTAAAATAATTTCTTAAATATATATATTTTTCTTTTCAATTAAAAGCTTTTAAATACGTTTCCTCCAAGTATTATATATACTATTTTTAAAAAGGATCTTTGTTTAATACATAAGCAATATAATCACTAAACATGTATAATTAAACATTTTATTTTATTTTATTAACTTTTATAAATATAACTCGAATTTCCAATCAAGATTTTCTTTTCTTTTCTTTCAAAAGCTCTCCCTAGTTTAAATTGTAAAATTCTATCATCTAGAACGAGGGTTTCAAATTGATTTATTCTTCCAATTCTGTTATATAGATGAAATACAATATAGTATCATAAGGTTCATAACAAGAGAGCGAAAGGATCAAATAGTGAAATCCAGACAATTTGGATTTAAAATCCACAAGCACGAAGAAGACAGGATTATCAAATTGCATAATTCAACCCGTGATCAAACACAAGACCCTACCTCAACCTGATGCTATTATGCAATCTCCAAAAACTGTAAGAGAATTTGCTCCTCTTCAATAACCTTCTTCTGAAAATCTTCTTTTGAATTCACCTTCTGAAATTTGCTTCCAAAAGTGTCTCCCAAAATTTCTATCTCCCCCAAATTCCTTATCCAAATTTGTGTCCCCCAAAAATGAACCCCAAAGTTGTGATAAGGAGTTTTCTCCTCAAATCGGGGCACTAATTGTGCGTTCACCCGAGAGGACTCTTTGCTCAACTGAGTTAACTCAAAATTATCTTTTATTAATCTTTGCTTTATCTTTTTAATGCATATTAAATGAATCATTAAATAACTTTATTTAATTTTTCCACTTGACTTCTATTTTTAATCTTTATTACTTTCAAACCCATGCGTACTTTATGAAATTAAAATAACATTATAATTTCCTCTTATTTTATCTTTTTAATAAATTTCTTTATTTTCAACACATGCTCGCATCATGCAATCTTACAACTTTTAATAATTAATATATTTTCACTTTTTAATTTATTTTAGAAACTTAATTGATAAAATATTTAATTAACTTAAATAACAATAATATTTAGCATTTATTTAAAAATGAACTCTAAATATATTATTATTAAATTAAATAAATATTATAATGTTCTAAATTATCCTTAAACTTTTATCTCCAAATTTAATTCTTTTTATTTAATTAATTTCTCAATTAATTAAATATAATCAAATATTAAAATATCATAATAATCTTCTATTAAATTAAATCATTAATTAATTGTTTTAATTAATCCCTTTTATATTTAAACTCATGCTTAGATCATGCGATCTAGAACCCTTTAATAATTTAATATCTTTTCCACTTTTAATTTATTTAAGAAACTTTAATTGATAAAATATTTATTAATTCAATTAATAATAATATTTAGCATTTATTTAAAAATGAACTCTAAATATATATTATTATTAAATTAAATAAATATTATCACATTCTAAAATTATACTTAAAATTTTTATTTCCAAATTTAATTCTTTTTATTTAATTAATTTCTCAATTAATTAAATATAATTAGATATTAAAATATCATAATAATTTTCTATTAAATTAAATCATTAATTAATCCTTTTAATTAAACTTAATTAATAAAAAATACATCAAGGACTCATAAAGCAACATACGAAAACCCATCATAGAAAAATACATACTAAATCAAACAAAAGGGTTATAATCACGAAATAACATCATTTGATGCATTCAGAGGGTAATTAACTCAAATATTTATCCTAATTATCAATTAGGACAATTGGCTAAAGGGTTTAGGATTTGGACTTAAGAGTTTATCTCCCCTCTCTTACCATTGAGATAATGCGATAGGGTATGCTCATCCTGACAATTCAGGGAAGTCGATACCCGGTATCTGCAACCTGCATAAAATCCACGCATGTATAGACACAATATTCTAAGCTAAACAGACAATGGCAGGAAGTGGTGCATCGTGTAGATCCCGACTAGCAGGTGACTACGATTCCCTTCCTTAACCACATCAGAAACACCATACATAAAGAAAACAAACACGCACACCATACACATGCAGTATGGGGTAAGTATCCATAAAAAAGCACATGTGATAATAAACCATCTAACTAATCATCATCGATAATTGAAAACATTGAATAATCATCATACATGCATGAAATATAGAGTACCAAGTCATCTCATCATATAATAAATTGAGTGTAAAACAACATCTGATAATCTGAAAGTAATGCTACTAAACATCAAGTATAAAACTGGCCTAAAAGAGTTTGACAATTAAAACAAAATGTGAACTAGGGGTAGGCACTACATCCACCCCCCCTAGACTTAAGCTTACTCCTGGAAGCATACATGAATGATAAAACTAATGGTCTCACTGGTGTGGGACCAATGGGAACCTTTCCCCTACAGGAGGATATGTCTCCACTGAGAACACTCTTTGGGATCTATCGATATCACCAACCATAGGTTCTGAAGCTGCGGGTCTCTGATCCAAGGGTTGAGGTTTCCTTTGAGGACAATGAGACACCTTGTGTCCATGTTGTCTACATATGAAACACTCTCCATCAAAGCTCCTCTGAACTTTAGGTGCACTAGACTGCAAGAAACTACCCCCACTAGGATAAGGCTGAACACTTCAAGATTGTCGATCATACGGGTTGGGCTTGTTGCGATGAACCTTGTGATAGTTCCTAGCATTGGAACCATCGCCACCACACTGTGTTGGAGGATAAGTTTCCTCCTGCCACTGATTACCCCCAGAAGGAGGTTTCCTATTGCCACCTACACCTTGATTACCCAGATATGGCTGGTAATGCTGGTGGCACTTATTACGCCATGCATTACGAGCTTGACAAGAGTTCATGCTCTTAGGTCTATGCTTAGGTCCTGCTCGAGGTGCTCTATCATGTTCATGAATAGGGGGTAGGCGATCAATGATGGTCTGTAACATTTTCCTCAGATCATCCTCCTCAGAGACAACTTGTTGCTCTCTACAGGACTCTTCCTGATGCTCACTGACATGCTCTTCCCTATTCCCATCTTGGATAGGTTCTTCATGGATAGACTCATGGACACTGATAGCTCTGTCTCATCCATGGCTTTCACCATGGTCTGGGCTATGGCTTATAACAGAAGATCTCGCCCCAGATATCATCCTACAATAATATCCAGATACAAGATGGTATCATAAGCATACATATATAACTTTAAATCACTTAGAGCAATATAATTCTAGTTTAATAATAAACCGAAAACCATATTGATCCAACATGCATCCTTCCTAACAAATATTGAAATTGATCACCTAAACTCTCTAAACAAAATCAACATAATACTCCCAAGGATAATCAAAAGTACATTACTTTAAAACATAGACAACAGATACATGTTTTACAAACAAGCTAGTTTCAATTTCCAGTTTTGCCTATAAATTTGGTTTAAGTATAATTTCAGTTTGAAGTCTAAGTGTTGAAGTATGAAAAATATGCAACTAACAATTTAAGTTATGTTTTAGTTCAACTAGTTTCAAGTTTCAGTTTGAAAGAGATACACATAATAGTTTAAAGTTTTCATTTTTGTTCAACTAGTTAACCCTAGTGGCGTTCCAATAGACCCAGAGGTCCCAATGTAGAAACTCAGGCTCTGATACCAGATGTAACACCCCGCCAAGGGACCCAAAAGAATTAACCTAAAGTTTTACTAAGTTTGCTATAAAAAAAAAAATTTAAAGTAAGAATGTATAACATACACATCAAACACATAGTAGCAAAAGCAATAACATGTAATCAACAAACATACATCACAAGTTACATTCCTTAAGGATCCCAAGACGTGGAGTCACATTTAAATTTAATTAATTCTAAGTCTAACAACTACCACATACATATGAAAGAATAATCAGAAAGTCCAATGTCCATAATATACATTTGTTCTGAATGCCTCTTGACAAATTAATTCGGAATTCTCAATCATCCACTGTACATGTCACAGGGTATGAAAGGCTTAAAAGAATATACATATATAAAGATAAAGATACATCATCCTCAATTCCATGATAAAAAGTACAGCAAAATAAATGAAATTATATACCATACATGATACATCCATCCATCATAAAAAGATAAAACATCTATCATAAAATCTAACCATCCATCATAATAATCCAAGAACATAGTGAAGGTAAATGCCAACCAAGAAAGCTCCAGCCATGGTGACCACAGACGGATCTCAATGGTAAGAGTAAAAAGCACTACCACCCGACCGCGTGGAACCTAAATGGTCCACTCCCACCGCGCTAAGGAGATAGTCTCAAGTCCCAAACAAGGTATCAAACACAAAACACAAGTACTCTCTAAGTCTGAGAAATCCTAAAAGTACACTAACGCAAAGGTTCCAACATAGATAGACATCTAGACCCAGAGGCACCACAAAGACACGTAGGAAACCTACTATGCAAGCGGGAAAGTGTCATCACAAAAGTCATGTAGAAGTTACCCGAGCAATCCCTTAGGAATCCCGGGTCCCTAGTGATTCCTGCGGCCACTAGTATCCTCTCGTACTGACGAGGCATACTGCGGAATGCAAGGTCGTAACCAAGCGTTCTCTCTAACCCATCCTAGCCTGTACTAGCACTCAAGGTATGGGAGAGAACATACAATTATCTTATTAGGTTCATTTAAGTCAGTATTTAGGTGAGGTGTTTTCACTTGTTAAAACAACTTACAATGGGTTACTCCAGGCAGCCTCTTAGGGCCCCGACCCCCATTGCAAGCCACTTCCCAATACTACACATAGATAACCTACCCTAGGCTCATGAAATCAAAAATCAAAAAATCATAATAAAATCACCTCAGTCCTATATAAGCGACTGAAAGCATCAAATAATAATCATGATGACCACAACAAATCTCTATCAGCACATGAAGGCATCAATGATAAATCACAATATCCAATGGTTCTCCAACGAGTAACCAGAAAGTATCCCAATAATAAATCACAATACTGATCAAAGACTCCAAAATGGTCAAGTCAACACATGACATCATCAAGAACATAATAAACACTTCAGTCCTCTCAAATGACCGAAAAGCAATCCAAGTATAACTAATCGAGACTCAAAAATGGTTATCAAATATAACTGATCGAGACTCAAAAATGGTTAAGTCAGGTATCTTATATACATTCACTTCAGCTTCACACAAGGAAACTGAAAAGCAATAACAAACAGTAAAACATTCATCATAGAGCACTCCATCACATTGCCATGGTTGGGTTTAAAAGATCAAGAACAAATCATCATAACCTCACATTCACAAACCCGGGCCTCTGGTAACAACCTAAATTGGTCAATACTAGAACAACCCCAAAACACAGAGAACACATAGAAAACATCAAAGTCTCACAGATTGGATTTGAAAGTATATTATTGAGTTAAGGTAAGGTTTATGTTCCAGTTTAACGTCTATTTCAAGTAACTAAGTTTTCACAACTACCCCTTATGATTAACCCATTTCTATAATAACTTCCATTAAATCAACAATCCAAATCTACAATTAAATCAAATAATATTCATTATTACTTAACTTTAAATAAACTAATTTTAATTAAATTAATCAATAATTACTATTCTAATTACTTATTTTAATCCATTCACTAATTGTTAATTTATTAATATTTAACCAAAATTATTAATAAATTAATATTACAAAAAAAATATGTTAAATACATTAATATTTAATTATTAAATATTAATATAGATTAAAATATTATTAATTAAAATATATATATTAAAATATTTATTAATTAAAATTTTAAATAATAATAAATAAATTTATAAATAATAAATAAATTATGGAAAAATGAAATTAAAACATAACATATTATATTTATACGTTTTAAGCCCGTCGGCTTTAAGACCGCCTACGGTCTGCCGCAGTCCTGCGGCGGCAGGTACCCTGTACCTGTCATCGCTGCCGACAGTGGGGGTGGGTACGGGGTAATTCCCCCCCCCCCACTATAATGTATAAAAATTTATTTCATAATTTTTTTAATTTTTTTTAAATACAATTTGTTTATAATAAATTTTTATTAATAAACCAATTAATTAAAGATATATATAAATTTATAAATATATTAAAATAATTTCTTAAATATATATATTTTTCTTTTCAATTAAAAACTTTTAAATACGTTTCCTCCAAGTATTATATATACTATTTTAAAAAAGGATCTTTGTTTAATACATAAACAATCTAATCACTAAACATGTATAATTAAATATTTTATTTTATTTTATTAACTTTTATAAATATAACTCGAATTTCCAATCAAGATTTTCTTTTCTTTTCTTTCAAAAGCTCTCCCTAGTTTAAATTGTAAAATTCTATCATCTAGAACGAGGGTTTCAAATTGATTTATTCTTCCAATTCTGTTATATAGATAAAATACAATATAGTATCATAAGGTTCATAACAAGAGAGCGAAAGGATCAAACAGTGAAATCCAGACAATTCGGATTTAAAATCCACAAGCACGAAGAAGACTGGATTATCAAATTGCATAATTCAACCTGTGATCAAACACAAGACCCTACCTCAACCTGATGCTATTATGCAATATCCAAAAACTGTAAGAGAATTCGCTCCTCTTCAATAACCTTCTTCTGAAAATCTTCTTTTGAATTCGCCTTCTGAAATTTGCTTCCAAAAGTGTCTCCCAAAATTTTTGTCTCCCCCAAATTCTTTGTCCAAATTCGTGTCCCCCAAAAATGAACCCCAAAGTTGTGATAAGGAGTTTTCTCCTCAAATCGGGGCATTAATTGTGCGTTCACCCGAGAGGACTCTTTGCTCAACTGAGTTAACTCAAAATTATCTTTTATTAATCTTTGCTTTATCTTTTTAATGCATATTAAATGAATCATTAAATAACTTTATTTAATTTTTCCACTTCATTTCTATTTTTAATCTTTATTACTTTTAAACCCATGCATACTTTATGAAATTAAAATAACATTATAATTTCCTCTTATTTTATCTTTTTAATTAATTTCTTTATTTTCAACACATGCTCGCATCATGCAATCTTACAACTTTTAATAATTAATATATTTTCACTTTTTAATTTATTTTAGAAACTTAATTGATAAAATATTTAATTAACTTAAATAACAATAATATTTAGCATTTATTTAAAAATGAACTCTAAATATATTATTATTAAATTAAATAAATATTATAATGTTCTAAATTATCCTTAAACTTTTATCTCCAAATTTAATTCTTTTTATTTAATTAATTTCTCAATTAATTAAATATAATCAAATATTAAAATATGGTAATAATCTTCTATTAAATTAAATCAATAATTAATCGTTTTAATTAATCTCTTTTATATTTAAACTCATGCTTAGATCATGCGATCTAGAACCCTTTAATAATTTAATATCTTTTCCACTTTTAATTTATTTAAGAAACTTTAATTGATAAAATATTTATTAATTCAATTAATAATAATATTTAGCATTTATTTAAAAATGAACTCTAAATATATATTATTATTAAATTAAATAAATATTATCACATTCTAAAATTATACTTAAAATTTTTATTTCCAAATTTAATTCTTTTTATTTAATTAATTTCTCAATTCATTAAATATAATTAAATATTAAAATATCATAATAATTTTCTATTAAATTAAATCATTAATTAATCCTTTTAATTAAACTTAATTAATAGAAAATACATCAAGGACTCATAAAGCAACATACAAAAACCCATCATAGAAAAATACATACTAAATCAAACAAAAGGGTTATAATCACGAAATAACATCATTTGATGCATTCGGAGGGTACTTAACTCAAATACTTGTCCTAATTATCAATTAGGACAATTGGCTAAAGGGTTTAGGATTTGGACTTAAGAGTTTATCTCCCCTCTCTTACCATTGAGATAATGCGATAGGGTACGCTCATCCTGACAATTCAGGGAAGTCGATACCCAGTACCTACAACCTGTATAAAATCCATGCATGTACAGACACAATATTCTAAGCTAAACAGACAATGGCAGGAAGTGGTGCATCGTGTAGATCCCGACTAGCAGGTGACTACGATTCCCTTCCTTAACCACATCAAAAACACCATACATAAAGAAAACAAACACGCACACCATACACATGCAGTATGGGGTAAGTATCCATAAGAAAGCACATGTGATAATAAACCATCTAACTAATCATCATCGATAATTGAAAACATTGAATAATCATCATACATGCATGGAATATAGAGTACCAAGTCATCTCATCATATAATAAATTGAGTGTAAAACAACATCTGATAATCTGAAAGTAATGCTACTAAACATCAAGTATAAAACTGGCCTAAAAGAGTTTGGCAATTAAAACAAAATGTGAACTAGGGGTAGGCACTACATCCAACAATATCCCCCTTTGGCATTAGTGACAAAACACTTATAAGAAAAAACATATGTACATAAACTGACTCACTAAGTTTTGGTTTTTCAAAATTGATCTTTGTAAAGTTGTTGCATATACATTTCTAGATATATCTCCTTGATGACATATAATGTATATACAAAGATACTTATGTACATAGCTATACACATATACATGTTGACTTTATTGAGTGCTATCTCCCTCTTTCACTTATACATAATTTCCCTTTTTACTAAAGTTGATAATCTCTCCTCTTTTTTGACAGTAATGCCAAAGGGCTACATGTATTATCTATATAGTTACACCAAAATGAGAGAGAAATTCTTGATGTACCTTAAGAATGAGGAAAAATGAAGTATCCCAATTCTTTTGCAAAATTTTGTAGGTAGAGAGAGCAATCTACATTTTTGTTGATAATTTGATCAGCCACTAAGAAGTTCTAATTCTGAACCAATATCTTGCAATGAGCAATATGTTTCTACTTTGTATCCATTATTGGCAAGATCAAGTTTTGAATGTCAATCAAGGTTGCTCTTATTCTTGCTTCTTCTCTTAGGAGTTCTACCTGAATTTCTACTAGATATTTCACCTTAGTGTGATGAGAGGAGCTAGAAGAGGGGTCAGCCTGCAACTTTGATGCACTAGATTTCATGTCAACATCAATCTTATTTAGGTTCTCCTTTATTTTATTGGTAAAACTAGACATATCACAAAGTTTTGCAAAAAGTGATGCTGCATTATTAAAGGAATTTTCAAAATTACCCAAAAATGTGGACAACTCCACTTGTTTGATTGCAATCTATTGAGCAATATGGTCTAGCACTTTGGTATCAAACTTCCTTTCAACCTTTTCAATTAGCTTCTCTTGTCCAGAGGAGTCCTCATTATATTTCTATATAGCCTCTTCTAGCTAAATCAAAATATGTTGAGTGGAATCCACTTCAATACCTATAGCATCTGTAATTATATTCTTGGCATTTTCAATTATTCTATACTCCTTATCTCTTTTAGACCTGAGCTACTTCTGCGTAGCTTTCTTCTCTATGAGTTGACTAGCTAATCTCATTTCTTCAATAGTAGCACTCTCATAGTCAATATTAGGTATTATTATCTCTATGTCTAAGTCAATGTCTTCTTCAATTTCCTTTCCAGTGATCAAAGGTTTCAATGGTTGCCTTAGTTTTACTTCAGTGATGATTGGTTTGACTTTTATAATAGACACAATAGTAGAGATAGAAGGGGTAGAAGTGAAAAATGGAATAGGGCTTGAGGATTGCCAATAGAAGTACTAACTAGACCAAAAAATGAAACACTTCCGAAAAATGGTGCCATACTTGATAGAATACTTATAGAAGAGTCTGAACTAACTAGAATTGAAGTACATGTGGACAATGCAAATGAAATAAAAATAGTAAAACTTATTGATGCACAAACTGAAGATGCAGATATAGAGGGAGCTAACTTGGTAGCTGAAGAGGTAACAGTCAGCTTTGTAGATGAAGTGCTTGATACATCTACTATAGACATTTGGTGCTGAGAGCTAACTAGTGAAGATTGAGCAATTGATGTTGTTGTTGTGCTCATAATTTCACTAGTAGAAGTTATCTCCATAGATGTGACATTATGTGGTGGAGTGTGAGGAAGAGATGCAATAGCTTTCGCTACAATTTTGGCTGGGTCATCTTCATCCTTTTCTTCCTCTTCTACTTCTTCCTCCTTTCCTTCTTCATCCATTTCTTCTACTTCCTCCTCCTCTTCTTCCTTCTTTTCTTCTTCCTCCTCTTCCATTAGAGCATGCAATTCACCTTTAGTAACAGTGATGGAAGGAGTGTTGTCATCATCATTATCATCACTATCATCATCTTTAATTACAATAGTTTCTTCTGATGGCTTGTTGAGATGATATACTTCTCTCTAGATGTCTGAGGCATGCTTAACCACTGATTCTATGTTATTCATTAATATAAAGTATGAGTTAAGCTTTAGAATCAATCTGTCTTCATGTTGTTTCATTGCCTTCTTTACTTCAACATTAGTCAGATTAGGTGCTAACTATTTTAGCTATTGTTCAAAGATGTCTTTAATAGTTTGCATCATGTTCTCCCATATGACTTGAATTTTGGCAAAAAGATCTGCATGGATTTGAGGTTGAATTTGTGCAGGGGAGTATTTACAAACATCCATCTTCTCCATGACTAAGTCCTCAATCTCTTTTTTCTCAACTGGAGTCTGAGTCTCATATTTGAGAACTTTGAAGTTACATATTCCTTCTCCAATTCTTAGCTATTTCATCCTTTCCTCAAATGTAGGTGGAGAGTGAATGAATACTAGTTCACTTTTACCTTTCCTACCTCTCCTAGAGAATACTGCAGTAGGTTTCTTTTGAGGATTAGTGATAATTACTCTACCTTTCTTCCTTGTTGGTTCCTCTTTCTCTAATTCTTCTTCTTCACCTTCATCATATTCATCTTCTTCATCCTCACCCTTGCCCTCAATAAGCATTAGAGGACCTTCAGCTTTCTTCAATTTTGCAATCCTCTTCTTTCCTTTTTTGATAGCTTGAGGAATCTTGATACTAAGTTCTATCCTCTTCTTGGCTTCCTCATAAGTGCTGAATGTAGGAAGATTTGGATTGGATAGATAATTTATTAAAGCCTCAATTATATCTTTAGCTTCATCAATGTTAATTTCATAAGGCAATGATTTTACCCATTCCACTCTTGGTATGACTACTTGAATGTACACTCTATCATAGTCCACCATGAAGCATATGTCATCCTTGTAGTCTTCCACAAGCTTGGGTGGGATTCAGAATCTATTATTCATTTTCTCTTTGAATGCCTCAAAGTAATTATCCAACACCCTTTCAAATTTTTCACCCATTTCTTCAATAAATTCATTTATCTGATAAAGAACAGGGGTGTCTTTTCTCCATACAATTGTGCCCTTAGATGGAAATAATTTTTGAACATAAAAGAATAAAAGGTAAGTAATGAACTAAACTTGAAGGAATTGTTCTTGGAAGTCTTCACACTTTCAATGTTTTTGTTCAATTGCTTCAAAAGTACATCTAAAAAATCAAATTCAAGGTTTTTCTTTATAACGTTGTATGCTATGTCAACTACCTCACAAGGAACGTTATTTGACTGACTCGAGCTATAGATTTTATGTGCAATGATATGGATGCTGAACCTAAGCTCTATGTCAGTGACATTGTTTAGTTTCAAACCTCTACCGTCCAATTCGGCTAGGGTTTTCTTTTGTAGTTCCTCTCGACCTAGGGTTTTGGTAGATTTTGCCTTACTTAATATTGGTAGACCCATAACCTTGTGTATCATTTTCTTTGTAATCAGAATGGGTTGTTCCAACCATAATTGACCATTGTGAAACTAACTCAATATGTATCTTATCCACTTCACTTGGAAATTTTGAGGCATGTGAGGGATATGAGTTAATCCTTTGACTTCCAAATGTTTATGCTTAGGTTTCAAAACTTCGTCAACACACATTTCAACTAGGGTAGTATCCATTTCTAGTGTCCCTAATTCTTGAACAGAACATTTAAAGTGAGTTCATATATCATTAATTAGGAGTACCTTTGGAGGGATTTGTGACTAAGCTCCATATGGATCAAGTGACTTAGCAATGGCCGAAATGATTTTGAAGTTTGGTGCTTTCCATTTGACACCTTTAACTAGAATTTTAGAACCCTTCTTTGGTTTAGCACTGCTTCCACTGGTAGACACCATCACTACTTGGTAAATGATCAAATTCATGAGGATCTTGCTACTAAATTTCTCAAAAACACTATAATGCTCTTTCAAATTTCTCTGCTCTTTGAATGTTGTGGATGTGATGAAAAATAAAGTCAAAGTTGCCCCTTTTGTTTAGAAATTTTCATAAATGCTCGATGCCATTATGACATAGTGCGTGACAGACTATCATCCACTGACCTAACTCAGCAAGAGTATCAACTTGGTGAAAAAACCAAATTTACTTTATTCCCAACCTCACTAGGTAAGGTCTACAATCAACTTACCTTGGTGGAGTCTAATGTAGCTCAGCGAAGGATAACTTTTCTGCGATTCCTAGTGTATTTGGAATACTGATTGGATCATTTTGCATTCCTCATATTTCTTGGAACTGCTTATTATTTTCTTGCTAAGTATAGGTCCAACTCTTTCTTTAGGAATTTAGTTTGAGGGGATGGAGTCACCCACTTCTTGAGTGACTTCACTACCATGATTTGAGCTTGTATCCTCAGTAGATTTAGGAATCCATTGCTGCCTCATTTGTTACCTTATATTGTCAACCCTTTCTTTCTTTTCATCTTTAACTTTTCCT
This sequence comes from Cupressus sempervirens, assembly GCA_028749045.1. Lineage (NCBI taxonomy): Eukaryota > Viridiplantae > Streptophyta > Pinopsida > Cupressales > Cupressaceae > Cupressus > Cupressus sempervirens. The sequence goes on from CM053789.1 coordinate 514,799,738, forward strand.
AGACCAAGTTCAGTGCATGTGTAACATCTTATAATAGTTTCCTTCTTCCTTAGGTGATGCCTTGCACAATTTATACCAGTGTATCCATATTCTCCACAATAATGATAGCTACACCAAGTATTGTAGTCCTATCCAAATATTGCCTTTACTAATTGTTCAGCTAGATTGAATGTTTTGGAACTGCATTGAGATACCTTGTGACCATGCTTTTTGCATTTGTGACATTTACCTTCAAATTTTGGTTTCTCTTTGCATTCATTGGCTTTGTGACCATGCTGATTGCAGATATAGTACTTTCCATTGAATTTTTCTTTTACATTGCTCCAACATTTGTTTGATGTATGAACAATTTTCCCACAATGATTGCATGAGGGATTTAGATTCCTTTTTGCACCTTGCTTGGAAGATTCACCTTGTTCTTCATTGTATCCAAGTCCTGCTTTACCTTTTTGCTTATGAAGATTCTGCTCATTTTGCTGGATCAATTGATTCATGTCTTCTTGTGATTTCAATATTCTCTCATTGATTTTTTTTTCAGCATTTAGGTCATTCTTCAATTTTTCAACAATTTTCTTTTCACATCTCAGTTCTCTCATTATTCTTTCATTTATTTCGCTTGCATGATTTAGGTCACTTCTTATTCTTTCATTCTGTGTTTTGAGAATCCTAATTTTTTCATTTGCTTCAATGATTTGATCAATGAGGTCTTCATGTTGGTTGGATTGATTCTATTCTTCATTGTTTCTTGCCTCCAAGTCTTCATTTGCCTTATTTCTTTATTCCAAAATTTCACATAGCCTGATTGATTGGATTTCTTTTTCTCTTTTAAGTTTCCTTACTTCTTCTTGTAGAGAGCCATTCTTTGCTAGGAGTTCTTTGATTGCCTCATTAGCTTCATCTGAGCTACTTGATGGTAAAAGGTCTTCAATATTTTCTTCAACATACTAATGGTCATCCATTTTTCTTGCAAGTTCCTTCCTTCTTTTTAGGGATTGGGAAAGGTGCTCCCTTGCTTCTTTGAGTTGAGCTTTGGCCATCTCCAGATCTAGCTTTTCATTTTCAATTACCTTATCAAGTCTGAATATCTCCATTTGTCCTTAGATCTTTGCTCAAGTTGTCAAGCTTGTATCTTGAGAACCACAATGCTCTGATACCAATTGTTGGAAATATTCAATACATGATAGGTTACTAAGAGGGAAGGGGTGAATCAGTGACCTTTAATACTTCTTTGAATTAGTCACAAACCAATCTATGCTATTGTATGCATTAATACTTAAAGTTAAAACATTCACCACAAAAAAGAACATAATATTTTGGTGACCCATAAACATTCCAAATAGAAAGTAAAATAGGGGTGGGGATGATACCCACAAAACTTCAATACTGCAGCATAAAGTTGGCTTGTTAAGGCTTACATTGACCACTTCTAGTGATCTACCCTATTAGGAGCACAAAGGACTTCTAAGTCCACCTTGTTAGAAGATTTGAAAACATACAATGAAGTGTGCACTCTGTTAAGAGATTTGTACAAAGACTGTTAAGTCTACCTTATTAGAGGATTTTGAAAATTGATTCACCTGTTAAAATGAAGTAGTGGATCTACTTACAACTAATTGCTGATAAGATCCCTTTTTGCACTTATCACCTCATTTGATAGATATAACTTTTCTGCCTTTCAATTGACCTTGTTGTGTTCCTTGAACTGCTATTGATAATCTTTTGCATATACTTCTCATTACATTGCTATCTCTTCATACATGATATCTTACAATATACCTTACATATATACCTTTCAAATTTACAAATCTACAAGGTTGGCGAAAACATAAGTAAACAAATACATTACAAAGTCAACCCAATAGTAAATAACTCGGGTTCACTAAACTAACTTGGTGACCTTTTGATACATGGTGTTTACTACATTACTCAACATCATCATGCACTCGGTAGAAGTGAAGGCTTAGTCCATACTAATCAATCAATGTAGTTTTGAACTTGGTGACCACTAGTAACTCAGTAGATGTAGTGTCACTCAGTAGATACTAAGTTTACCTTGCTTCACTTGGTAAACACTAATTCTCCCAATGCTCGATTTACATAGAATCTGCATGACACAAGCTTACTACTCGATAGACATTGTGAAGCTTGGTAGAAATTTTTGATCTTCATATTGCCTATATTCACTCGGTAGTCACTATCTACTCAATGTAAATTGTTGAACTCTTCAAAGCTTGGTTAATACTAGAATGCTCAATGAGAGTAGAGAGTTAAGTGTTGAGCTCGGTAGCTATACTGATATGGATAAGTGTTGTCACTAATGGAATTACTAACTTAATGCCAACATTTGAGACTTAGAAAATTTTTCCAAATTTTTCCATCAATGTCAAAGGGGGAGATTTTTGGAAATATGGCTAAGTGGATGTGTAAGTGTTTTCATTTATGGTAACATACATATTTTGGTATTTCATTATGTTATTAGTGTTAGAAAATTGTCTAAGTATTAGATAGTTTGTAGCAACACAGAGAAATATTTGGTAAGAATGGATGATAGAGTTTGATATAGCTTATGTGAAATTAAAGACTGATAGATCATAGTGTCATGATGACATATGTCAATGCAAAAGGCTGTATAGATAATACAATGATAGTTATAGCAGAATTACTAGTACATGTAATTAAAAGAATAGTGTTAACAAAGCACAAAAGTATAACTAATTGTACAACTTAAGGAATTGTTTTGGTACCAAAATACTTGCTTAGTCATGATTGGCTGATATCCTAGATGTTAACCCCAAAGTTATTTTATAATTAGCCAAGCATGTGGAAGCTTTAAGGCTGATTGATCAAGAGTTTTGTTAAATAGTAAGGTATAAGTAAAGATCATATCTTGCATAGATAATGATGTAGTGACATGTGATATGAACTATTTGTGAAGGAATTTTATACAATATGTGAGCTTTGTATGATGCGAGATCCGGTGTATGATCAGAGGATTTGCAAAGTGCAGCAATGAGATAGTACTATATACATACATACATACATATATATACACCAAGGTAAACTTTAAGCAACCCCCCTCAAAAAAGAGATATAAAAATATTGGCGAATCTTACATTATTTTGAAAAATAAAAATAATTTCTATCATTAACTGGCGAATCTTTAACTATTTAAATATTTTTTATAATAAATTTAATAAAAATGTGGTGATTTTAAATATTTTTAAGAACTAAATTATTAGCCAAAATTTCCTCAAGTTAGCCAATTAGCGAATATTAGCCACTAAAAAATACCCTGATATACACTTGTGAAGAAAATTATTTGTACATTGTATGTTAGTGTAGTGGGTTCTTCTTTCAGATATTGTATTTATTCTACCAACTCCTAACAGTGTTGAGGCTTTTAATAGGGCCTAGTCCTCTAACAAGGAATCAAGATACTATATGTATTTGATAGAATCCTAACAGGGTCAATATCCTTAGTAGGATCCTTTTTTTTAGTGGATAATCTTGTGGGTATCATCTTTACCAGGGTTTTCCTTTGGCCAAGGTTTCCCTATTAAAAAATATTTGTGTTATGAGTTCTCTATGTGTAATATTTTATTTATTGTTCAAAATTGTTGGTTTACTCTCTTATTCAATTTATAAAGTAATTAACAATATCCAACTATGGGAAAAAATTTGTAGAATATTGATTCACCCTCCTCTTAGTATTATCTATTTTTTCCTAACACTTTGTGTTATCCCTTTCCACTTTTTTTGACAATGGCACAATCTAATTGCCTACATTCACCACACATTTCCAAGGCTAGTTCTTTATTACTAGGAAACTTTTGGGGCTATGTTCAATGATGCCAATGTATCTCCATGATTGTTTATTACTTGTAAGAATCAAATGTGTCAAATTTTATCCTTTTATGTGCTAGATGCATTCCTTTGCCTCTTTGTTGTCACTTAAAATGGCAAAATTGAATTTCACGAACATACTTCTTTTTTATATTCATTTGTTGTTTACTTTGTAACTCAACTCCTCTTTGCTTGGAGTTTGAACTTCATGGAAACATCTAAGTTGTGCCTGATCTATAAAGGCAAATTTATAATAAAAAATTGGCTCTTCTCTGGTTATTTTACAACAACTTATACTTTGTAACTGTAATTTCTTATTTTATGATGCATTAATGAAATCTTTTGTTTTACCTTTTTATAAATTCAACTATATTGTGCATATTCGTATTTCCTTGTGTTGGATGATTCTTGTTTGTGTCCTAATCTTAAATATTTTGGTTACTCTATTCGTATTTGTTCTCTTGCAAATGGTTTTAACTACAACATTTGTTATGTTATAACCTTAATATTTGTAGTTTGGATGGCATAATATTAGGAAATGTATGTGTTCATATATTTTATTTGTAAATTAATAGATATATATAGTAATCATGTTTCAATTTGCTGCATCACCCCCTTTCCCTTCAAAATTCACTTTCGATGCAATCCTTCTCCCTTTTCCCTCAAAGTTTTAGTTCAGATGCATCTTTATAGTAAGGAAGTTGTCCTTTGCTAGAGATTCAACCTTAGAGTGTGAGTCACACACTTGGAGGTTTCTTCTATATCATATGAGGTCTTCTAGGGATAATATGTTGGGAATGGGTGCAGACTTTTGCATCAACATTTTTTGGCATGCCTAATGGGATAGATTCAAGTACATAAATCTTCTAGTAGCGATTTCAAAATATATTCATTGAGGATTTGGCTGTTATTCTTAGTACTATCATCCTTTCAAGGAATTTTTGTCATGCCCAAACTACGAGGACAAAAACACACAATTTTTTTTAAAAAAATTAATAATTAGAATTCTCAAAGTTCGATAAGGTTGAGATCACATTACAAGAAAAGATTATCTTCATTACATCTTAAGTTACATATCATGTGAAGGCATAGATCGTTAAAATTTGATGCTCTCGCTATTGGGATGATATCAACAAAAGTTATGTTCTTACATTTCTTATACTACATTATAGTTAAAATTATTTAAATTAAAAAGTGTAGATGACTTTGAGTTAGTTGGGTCAAAAAATCTAAGCAAATAGAATCTACTTTTAAACTTGTTTTAATTAGCCAATAACCTTTAAATTAAAACTAATTAATACTCAAAAATTAAACTAACTAACTATCTTTAAAATTTAAACTAAAAAAATTCAAAAACTAAATTAACATTAATATAAAAAAATAACTAAACTTTAACTAATCAAATTAAAACTTAACCAATTAACATTTAACTATATAACCATTTAATTACTAAGCATTAATTTTTAACTAAATAATAAAGAAAGCTTAATTTAAAATCTACTTACAAAACTAATCTTACTAAACTAAACTTTAAAATGAACTAACTAAATTATTAACAAATAACAAAATTAATAACTAACTTAAAACTTTAATAAGTTAAACTAAACACTAATATAAACTAACTTTTCTAACAATACTATACTAACAAAATATATTACAATTTAAACTAACTAATTAAAATTATTAACAAATAATAAAAAGAATCTTAACATAACATAACATATATCCTAACACTAACTCCCTTAAAACTCCACCTAACACCTATACTAACTTTCCTACACTAACCCTTTACCCCCTACACTCCTTCCCCCCCCACACCCTACTTCCTTCTGCACTTCCCAATGCCTAGTACGCTATCTTATACCACTGACGCTGTGTCAGTACTGACTCCCCAAGGAAAGAAATGCAAGTCTAATTTAAAAGACATGACATGCCCAAAGTTCTAAGCCCTCCATAAAGAAAAAGGTGAGTGCTTTCAAAGGAATGAAGGAAATGGGGTGATGGGATAGGGGGGACAGGTGACATCACCCTCCCATCAGCAATCACTGATCACAAAACAAAACTTTCTACCATGCATTCCCCAATACATGCGTCCAATGTGGATAGCAGGTGGAAGAAAAACAAGATTAAATTACTTTCTAACTTTGTTTTAAACACAAAACTTTAATGCCTTCCCTCCAAGTTGAGTGCCCATTAGAGGAGGAAGATGGGGATGGGACATGGGTGATGTCATCACATGTGATGAGAGTTTGACTTTGCATAAACATTTATTTTATAAAGTTTTATAGGTAGCAAAAATAGATATTTTAGGGTATTTTTAAAATGTTAAAAGTCTATTTTGAAAATTTTACATCTATTTATAAATTGATTAAATTATATTGATATTTTCAAACAGAATATAAAAAGAATCTTTAAAAGATTCTCTGTTGTCCAAGACCATATAATTGTTTCTCCCATACAAAAGACACAGAGTTTTTACTCTCTTGAAACACATGTTTTTTTTTGAAAATTTTCTAAGTATAGATTTTACAAGGTAATTTATTGTTTTGTTTCTTTTAAGGTGTATTTTTTTTTAATTTATTTAACATTGATACAATAGTTTGTGTCACATTAACTCCATATTAATTTGATCTCCTATACAACTTGAATTGAAACATATCAACCTTAGTCATTATTTTCTTTCCTTAACATAATTTTCATTTGAACATATAAGGAAACTTGAAAATTTTGTCTAATTAAATCAACATCATTTCCATCCTATTTTTGATGTGCATCCATCTAATTTAAAATTATGATTGAATCAAATGATAAACAATTATACTCAATCTCCAATTTTATTGGTAAACCTTATTCAAAGGCTTAGCCAGGAAAGAACCAGGAAGAAAACCCGACTTCGTTGCCATTACAACAAAGTTTTGAAATACAATTACATAAGATTTCCAATCCCAAAATTACAACAATTTAATTGAATTTTCTTCATGACCCTCATCAAGGGATTCATAACAAATTCTGCAACACCTTTCTACAAACCGTGGAGGAAACAAAATCTAATCAGGTGACAACAAGCATGACCAAGAAACAATTCAAACATGCATATTCATACAAGGTTTTCACAATAGGATTCACAATGAATCAAAACTAGGGAAAGGTGGATTTTTCCAACAGGAGATGTCAGACACAACACCAAACCAGGTCCCCAATCGGGGCTATAAATCAAGAACTTCCGTTCTTCCATTCTTACATGCCAAAACTTATATGTGGTTTGTGCTAACAGGTAGGGGCCCATAACACCCTACCCTCTCTCCCTCTTCTCATCCTGAGAAGAGACTCTACACTGTTGGAGTCCAACTAAAATGCCCTTTCTCGAAATTGGCCACTTCTACCCTCTCCAAGGGAGAGTAATGCCAAAACACCCATGCAAGAAAATCTCAAAATTCCAACATATACATGAAAGGAAATCATTCAAAATAACATGGTTTTCAAAGCTTCCCCACATACCCACAAACATACAAACATTCAAACAACAACAAGGTAGCATAAGCATGAAACAAACATGAAATCTAAACAAGGGAGATGAGAATTCCTACCTTCACAAAGAGGTAATGGCAAATGAACAAGTTTGAGTAGACCTTTTCCCTTCCTTGCTTCAATATTCCTAAACTCCTCTCTAAATGTAGAGATTGGGTAACAACCCCCACTAGACCAAGAAGGGCCTCTAAATAAGCCTCAAACTCAACCACCAAAGGGATCAATAAATTCTCCCACCCACCTACAAATCTAGAAGCTCCTCACTCAACCCATACTATGGTTAACCACTAAGTGGAGGTAAGGTGAGACAACTCATGGTAGCCATAGTCAATTTTCACACAAAAGCAAAAAGAGACTTTTTGAGTGGCCTCAAAAGTCAATAAAAGGGGCTTAGGGGTTGGAAAAGACCCCCAACCCATACCCATACCCCTTGGGTATAAATATTTCATGTTTTAAAGCCTTAGGAATAGGTTTAGAGCCAAACAAAAGCTAGGAATAAAATAGGACCATCTAACAACTCTAACAATGTAGATTAAGCACTAATCCAGATTAGGGATGACTAAACTCGATTAAGAACCAAATTAGAAAAAGACACTCACTTAATCTGACTTAGGTCCAAAAGTTACACAGCTAACCCTAACTAGCACATTGACGAACATAAAAAATTCACGAGTGTCAAGCGACACTAAAAGAACATAGTTTACAAACATTAACATTTATTGATCACAGAAAGATACATACATACATCTCACAATATAATACTTGAATTACGAACAACAAGGTTTCCAAAATTAGCACATAGAGATCAGTTCTGTTCCTCCATCAATTTTTTCGGCTAAAATATCTGCACACTCATTGCACACATCAGTAGTCCCATGAAATCACATGTACATATATATATATACGTATCAAAAATTCACATAAATTGAAACATACATCAATCAAGGTTTCTTTCATCCTACTTAATTCTTAACCATTTAAAATCTCTTAAATTAAAGTATCAATCCTACATTTACTGATTTCATCGGCGTACATATACATAAAATATTAAATGACACATCAAATTTCTAAAAATAACATCACACAACATGAAATAATATAATATGTTCTAAGCATCAGATAATGTCTCGACATCTCGAGTCGTGAGTATCAAAATGATAAAGTAACAACTAAGGCTATGAAGGGTTCGGACGAGGCCTCACAATTTCATCAAATACCATGGAAACTCTAAGTACAAATCTACTAGTTTCAAGAAGAAACAATGATGGTATATAAAGATCATTCATGATCTTTTGTGATTTTCAACATTTCTATGAATTTGTAGCTTTTATCAAGTTCTCATCATGGACACATTTCATAGAAATGTATACTATCCCTCCCATATCATGAAAATTATATTCCTTAGCCCTCATACTATCGATTTCAATCACAGCCTCAATTTGGTTAAGACCTAAATTTAGTTTCAACACCATATTACCAACATTTCCAATATGCATATTCCCCTCCTACCCCCACTCCTCCAAACCCAACACCTCCAAATTATGAAATAAAAATTATAAAAGATAAATTTCTAAGATGGATGATAATTTTTTGGGAATCCAACTAATTTAAACAATTGAACAAAGTAGACAGATGGATTTTAGGTTTCTAGAATAGAATGAATAGTTGTTGGCATGGGATAAGTAGCTTGATGAGATTGAGAGGTGGAAAGAGATAAAATGACAATAAGAGGAGATGACATACTATATCCAAGAAGAGGAAGAGAGGGAGAAATAATAGACAAACCTTCAAGATAAAATTTCTAGGAAATTTACTACAACAAATGAAAATGAAATGAACCTTAAGCTAGCTCATTTTCATATGAAAGAATCAGAGACAACCCCTTCTCCAAGATGTGTCATTGCAAGCTTCAAGAAGCCCCCCCCATTACAATATTTTTTTTTGTTTGAAGTCTTCATGGGAAATTAAGACACTGAGGGGGGGGATGAATTAGGATCTAGAAAACCTTTTCCTTCTTGAAACAAAATAAGTACATTCAACATTTTCCCATCTCATATCTAGATCATGTTGGAATTCTTTAGAATAATTGAGGAGGGGAGGTGAATCTATTATCCAAGGTCCAAATATACAATTAAAACTTTTCAATGATTAGTAAACCCATATCCTTAAAACCTTGTCATGCATGCATCCATTAGATCATACAATACTTAAACTTTGTAGGTTACTATCCTAGGTCAAAACAACTTTGCAAAATTATAAACATGAAACATAACAGATTCAAACACACATTTGATACAAAGATTTTAGTTGGAAACCCAATTTTGGAAAAACCACTAGTAACATGCTACTAATTCTCACTCTTCTAAAGTGATGCCCTATGAAAGGCCAACCTTGTTAAAGGTTACAATACACACTGTTAAATGTGACCCAGCTAGAGAATTTCAATCACCCTATTAGGAGTGAGCCTTGTTAAAGGAATTTAGACCATCCCATTAGAATATCACCCAATTAAAGGATTTACAAATGATTGGCAGGTCAAACTTAATCCAAAGGATTTATCCTAGGCTAATACAATGATTAGAAAGTAATAGTAAGGATTGATCTAATAACAAATTACAACTCACTTGTAGATTATAGATCTTTGTTTAAGTCCTCTATTCTACTTGGCATTCCCACACTTTAGCTTTGATATCTTGTTCACTCTTCAAGAATTCATACTCTTAAGCCTTCTTACTTTGCATGCCAATTACAATCATGTCTATTCAACCACCTAATGAAGCAATACCCTAGACTCCTTGTCTTCCTTAGGTTCTCGCACATGACAACCTTTTCTTTTGACAAGATACCTCTATAAATAGAGAATTTAGATCTTTTTCCACTTAATCATAATCATCAATTTTAGGGCTAGGTAGCATACAATGAATCTACCCATTTTTTCATTTGATTCGTCTAGAAACTTCTTATATAATCTTCCTTGAATTCACCTCAAAATGGTTTACCTTAAATTATGTGCTACCAGCTCATCATAGTTATCTTCCACATGCTTCACACAATTTAAAAAAACAAAATAGTTAGCTTTGATTTGTTGAATCTTTGATTTAACATCGTTTATTAGAATTTGACATCAATACACTATCACTCAGCTTCTATACTATTCTTTCACTCAGCCAATACTAGTTTACTAGGAAAACACTAAAGTTTAATGATGTTTGGCATCAACCAAACTTTACTTAGCATATACTGACAATCACTCACCTTGCACTATTTTTCATCTTTGCTCGACACCTCTTATTTTTCACTCGACTTCTACTTATTTCTATTCTTCTTGCACTAAATGCTCGGCAAGGCTTGGCAGACACTTTTCATACTTGATCTTCTTTCAACCTTAAGTAATCTTTCATTTTAGACTTTAAGTAAATAAACAATACACTATAGTACCAATGTTTTACTCATTCTTAGTGCTTCTTTTATGCACCAAATAACTCAACCTTTCCCTAGGTGTTATTGTTATCTCCTCTTCTCAAATCCTCTTCATCAATCAACTAAATAATAGCTTTTAGACCAAAAATAAATTATCTCACCAATAGATAGCAGGTTTGACATCATTGACAAAATGATGATTATTTCATTATAGGTTCTTTACTTCAAAATGATCTTATATCAATGGATCATATACCATATAACCATAAACTGTAATACTGAAATAGATCTAAGTATACATCATATCCATCAACATGAAAATAAATAAAAACACATAACAAAAAAGATTTGGTTATCCAAAAACCTTCCAAGGTGAAGGTAAAATTGGGGTGGGGATGGCACCACAAATCTTCACTACTACAACAATAAAGTTTTCCTATTAAGGCTACAATGTTTGATCACTTCTAGTGATCTACCCTATGAAAGGTCTACCCAATTAGGAGCTGAAAAGACTTATTTAGTCTACCTTGATTAAAGGATTTAAACTTACAACTAAGTAAGGACTCTATTAAGAGATTCAAATATGTCTATCAAAACCACTCTGTTAAGAGATTTACCCTAATCTACTTGTTAGACTATCTCAATACCTTATCCTTCTATTACCACTTTATGTCAGATTATATATCTTCTCTTTCCTTGACTAGTTTGATCTACTAATCTAATATTCTTTGTTTTGTCCTTCACTTCTAGGTTTCTTTATCTGATCTTTGCTTCTAATAATCAAACATAGCCTTTCTTTGCTCTATCCTTAACCTTCTTGCACACACACAATGACCCATGTGATTTAGGGTTCAAGCCCTTCTTTAATAGATAATTGGAGAAGGTTTTAGATCATGATCAATGATTTAGAGTTATCCCTTTTTTCATTTAGACCTTCTAATTTTTTGATCGGTTACTCCACCTTCTTAGGGATTGATGTCCTCTAAAAAAATGCATAATTACCTCCTTAGTAGTCTCCAAAATCCAAAAATTTTGCATAGAAGTAAGCCAAAAATGGTTTGCATAAATGTTTGTTCCATCACAAATACATAGTAAGAAACTAGTTTACTCAACACTTGAATATCTTAATGCTCAGTCATAATTGATATTCATGATATCCCTTAGCTTATGTATGCTTGGTAGTATCTAACTTGACATATACTATCTTTTCTTTGCTCAACATTCTCTATCTTTACTTGACATATGATATGACTCAATCCACATCGAGATGCTCAAAAACCTTAGACTTTCTCAGCTCATATTAAATACAATCAAGTTCATAAATACTCTCCCTTCATTGGGTGGCTTGGTTGTAGTGATAACCAACTGACTATGCCTAGAAAATGACTAAGTATTGGACACTAATAGGCAACATGTCTTAGAGATCAATAATCTCCCCCTTTGATATTAGTGGTAAAAAAAAACTTTTTCATGACTTAGAATTTTGTTCAAAATTACAAAAATTGCACTCCCCCTTAGATTGTGACTCAGTCTTCATAAAGACTTCACTAATATATATCATATGTATATGTCTCTCTAAAAATGAATATTCTTACCTTTGATCTTTCATGGGTGCCAGTGCCTAATTTGTTAGCATATTTTCCTATGTGTAGCTCATATTTCCCCCTTCTGTGTGCTCAATTTTCACTTTGTGTCATGATGATTATTTCCCTCTTAGTTTTGACACTTATGACTTTGGAGTTGTAGGGGTCAAATTATACTTATCCAAAAATATTTTATGATTCTATAAAATCACCTCTAATACATGATCCCAACTCTATCTAATAGATTCCATAACTTGAATCTTGATTTCTAGCTGAGTGGCTAGATCCACTAGACTATCTACAATAGAGAGATGTGGATCTCTTTTAACTAAATATTTTGCAGCTTAAAATTCCTTCTTCATTAAATCCAAATAAGGTAGCAACATGGTTTGAATAGAGATCAATTTGGTTCTAATGTTTCAATCTTTGGCCATCAACTCGACTAACCTTCCTTCAGAAAAAGTCAATTTATTAAATTGAATAAAACTTGAACTTGCATCCATGCTCAAAGAATATATGCATGCCTTCAAATATTCTTGTATTTTATCAATAGATGATTGCTTCTTCGTAGTGAAGAACTCAACCATCACAAATATTTTTATAAAAAGAATAAATATTCTAAAAAATTCCTTCTAAAATATTTACAAGATTTTAAAGTTTAACCTATTTGATTGCAATTTTTGTTGAAACTTTCTTCAAAACTTTGTGTGAACTTAAACTTCTTCTCAGACCATTTCATTAGTTTCTCATTAGTCTCAATATCCTCATTTTTTACCTTATCAACAATATGAACTAATTGTTCTAAAATAAGTTCCTACTCATCTACATTATGGATCTCAAATACATCTCCAAAAATGTCCTTTTTGTCATACAATACCTATTTTTTCTTGTACTCTCTTCTTAAATTTTCTTAATTGATCTTTTTTCTTAGAAACTCTTGCGAACTTTTCATTTTCTCAAATTTCATTGTATGAAGGTCATACTTAGGAAGTGTAATGAGCTCATCTAAAGTCACTAGATTTTTAGGCAACTCAACCTTCTTCTCCATTATCTATGACCTTAGGGTGATAACACTTAGTAGTGTGATCTATAATTATGTTCCTTTAGCACTCAATTTTTGATTTTTTTGTCCTATGGAAGTACTCTTCTTCTAAGTGGGTATGACTTATTCAATAGGTATAGTAGGTGATACTTTAGTGTAGAAAAAAATAACACTCAAAAACTATATTAAGGCTTAGATTTCCTCTTGGTCCTTTGGCTTCTTAGTCTCCTTAGGCTTTGGTTTCTCAACCTCCTTACCTCAATATGAGATCCTAAGGCATTATTTGTAGATTGGTTCGCTTTACTTTTATCTTCTTCATTCTTGTCAATAAAAAGATTGGTTGCATGTGGTGGATATTTAATCACAATTATATCTTTTCCCTTCTCCTTGACATTTACATCTTTTTTACCCTTATCATCAACTATGACTGGAGTGATTTTCAAACTATAGTTGTAGTGATTGTAGTAGGTGTACTCTCAATCCCTGAGTAATCCTAAATTTGTATTAGCACTAGATTGGTGCATGGAAGAGGAGTGTCTTAGGTTGTAAATGTTGCATTTTCAGTTCTTCCTCAATCAAAACATTTTGATTTTGTTGTGTCTCATCAAGAATATCTTCAATGGTGACAACATCTTGTTGTTAACTCTCCTTTACCTTTCTACGTATTTTCTCTTATAGACTATTTGGTTCATCATAATCTTCTTGATTATCTAATTCTACTACATCTTTGCCATCTTCTTCTTTTTGTTCCATTGTTGTTGGAAGTAATAACCCAAATGCCTTTTTTCAAATTGAAATACTTTCCTATACAACATCTTGTACTTTATTCCTCAAAATTTTATAGGCCTTTGTCTTGGGCATAAATTTATTTGCAAAATATCTTAGGGAAATAGACATATGAGTCTTCCCTAAGTCTGGCATGTTTTGGCCTAAAGTAGCCTCTATTATTCATCTCTTTGTGGATAATATCCACATCCATTTTGCATCCAATTTATTATAAAATTCTTCTGAAATCCCTTTGCCTAATTCTATAGGCATGTACTTAAATTTTTTCATCATATCTAACATTGCTTTTTTAAATTTCTCTTTCTTTTCTTTATTTAAAGAATCATTTTTATTTGTTTGAAGCCTAAAATTCCTATTAAATTTCTAATATTCTCACATTTCTTATCAATATTCATAGGAAGTAGTTTGGGAACAATTTGAAGTTTAGTTAAATCATCAAACTTAGTTTTTTCTCCTTCATATTCTTCATCATCAGGCATGACAACTAACTTCCTTCTTGTCTCATTCTCTTTTGTAACTTTCTTAGTCCCTTTTGCAACTTTCTTCCTTTGTTATGTATCATTGCCCTTACTTAGCTTAGTTACATTTGTTTTTCTTTTCTTAGGTTCAATAGTTGTAAGTAATGCTTCTTTGGATCCTTTTCTTTTTATTATTCTTCTTTGAGGTTCAAAGGCAGGAAGGGTAACTATCTTCTTGACATTCTTCTTCAAGTCCTTCTTCACCTTAGGATCCACTATCACAATTTTGTTTTGTTTTGTTTCCTTTGGCTCAAAAACCACTAGCTCTTTTCCTTTTGATTCTTCCTCTTCTTCTTCTTCTAATTATTCATCTTCCCCTTTGCCTTCAATTATTTGTAGGATTCCTTGCCAAGTTTTCCCTCAAGATCAGAAATCATCTTCTCTCTTTTTCTATCCATCTTGAGCACTTTAGTCTACATCATCACTTTTATCTTGGATGACTCATAATTGCTAAATGGTTCATCATTCTTGTAAATATCTTTATATAATAAAGTTGTAATAATTACAATGATCTCATCTACATTGACCTCATATTGCATTGGTCTTAGCCATGCATCCCTTGGTAGTACAACTTGTGCATATGTTTAATCAGTGTCCACCATGAAGAAAATGTATTCATAATAGTGGTCAATAACTGATTATGGACACTATTTAATTAGTGTCCACCATGATCTGAAGGCCTCTATAAAAAATATGAATATCCTTGCAGAATAGGTAGTAGATCTACTAAATACCCTATATATGGCTTTGTGTTATCTTTTTTCTTTCCTTTTTCTATCCTTTCTAGCTTGTTTCTTTTAGCTACTCATTTTAGCTTGTTTTACACTAGGTTTTGATGCACAGTTCTTTTGGGTTTCTCAATTTTTATTTCTCTAATACTCTATAAAAGGTTTCGGGTCCTTTAAAACCTATTTTTACTTAATCAAAACTAACTGTGGAATTCTTAATCTATTCTTCATCTTTCCTTTAAGTTATTCGAAATAACCATCCATGATGGTTTCAAAATTTGCAACCAATTATTTGATTAAAACATTTATTTTCTTAGTCATGGATCTTTTCTTATCACACATTACAGTTCCAATAGTTGGAAATGAATTTTGCACATCCAAAAATATACAAATCAGTAGTGACCCAAACTTACATGATGTGTTTTTGGCTTTTTTTATCACTCCAAGATTCTTAGCTTCGCAAGGTCATAGTTATGGTCTTTCTTCACAATCTTATAACCTAAGTCTATTTCTATGCATGAAATACTATAGATCTTGTGAGCAATATACCATATAATGAATTCAACAATAGGGTCTTTAATGCCATCTATCAACATTCCTCGATCGTTCCACTTGGCCTTTGTTTGATCTTCAATAACATTTTTTGTTGCACACCTCATTGTCTTCACTCAGTCTAGGGTTGAATACCCTCTCACTTGATGGATTATTGCCTTATTGATTTTTATTGGCCCACATTCTAGCCACAATTTCATTTTGTGCACTCTTCTTAAGAAAATATTGATTCATTTTACTTTGTAAGCCTTTAAAAAGGCTAGGGCATGAATAAGCCCTTTCTCAACAATGACCTTATTTTCATCTTTTAGTACTCCATTTTCACACAATTTTTCATAAGCATTTCTTAGTTCATAAAATCCAATCTCTCTTACCTTTCACATATAACATGAATGAATGTCATGTACCATAATGCTTCTAGGAGGGATCAATGACAAAGCACTTGATGCACCACTAGTCATCACAATGTCAAGGGTATGCTTTAAATTTTGGTGGAGGACATTGATCATTCCTCACGATCCATGCATTTCTTTCCTTCAAAATTTCCTTTCTAATTACAGATGATTCCATTATTGAAATAGTATTTTAAAACAAGTTCAACAACTTCAGAAAATAGCCGAACTCAGTTCTTAGTCTTACTTACTTCACTCTACAATTTGCCAATGACACACTATTTAGCTAAAATTTCTCTTTGATTTCCTTGGAATCACTCTTAAGGTTGGAAATCACTTGGTAAATGAAAAATGATCCTCAAAAATTTGATATAAACCTTCAATCTATTAAATTAAGTCTTTAATAAATGCTTTGTACTATGTTAAGTGCATTACATTTATCTTGGCCTTTACAAAAAAAATTGTGCACAAAAATTTATTTCCATCACTTGGTCTAATTACCATTTACATGCTTAGCTTGGTCAGTATATTAACTTGGTTTTGTATGAGAGCTTGCTTCATATAGAAATACTCAGTCAATACAAATACAAATACTAATACTCAACATCTATTATGAATATGGTTTCTTTTGCTCAATTCTTTCCTTAGATATGTCTAAGTGCATCTTGGTTCATGCAAATATGGACTTTTAACATATCTCCTATAAGGAACTAATATATAATTTAGCATTCAAGTGTATAGTTCCTTACATCCCTTCTTTTCTTAGTTAGAAGTGGTGTGATCACCTGATCCATTAGATTAGGTAACCTTAGCTTCACTTGTTCCAGTACTTCCAGCTTCTACCTTCTTTCTCCAGGTTTGATTCAACTCATACCTTCTTTGTTCCACATTGAATTTTTTGTTTCCTTTGATATGGTAATTGGTTAGTGTTGGTTCTCGGGCCCTACAGTTCTTGATTATATGTCCAATCTTGTGACAACTAAATAAAACTAAGCTTCCATTTAACCAACTATTATATTTGCCTCTAAAATGTGTCTTGATATAATTTTCTAGGATGTGACCATATTCTCCACAATAATGATAACTACCATGTTTTATAATCCCAATTATAAGAATTCCCTTGTTTAGGTGCATGCCCTTTCTTCTTGGATGTCCAGTTAGATTTTTCCTTGGATCTACATTCTTGAGCTCTATGTCCATATTTTTTTATAGTTGTAGCAATGTCCTTCAAATCTAGGAAAAATATGTGTATTTCTTTCCTTTGACCTGTATTCATGTGCTAAGTGTCCTTATTTCTTGTAGCTAAAATAATAACCATTGAATTTTGGGTTAGAATTTTGCTTAACAATCTTTCTTATGCAAATGTTTGATGTATGTCCTAGTTTTCCATAGTGATAACATGTAGGTTTACTTTTTGAGATTTCATTTCTTTTATCTCCTCTTGGATGATTCTCCTTCTTCAGTGGATGAAGGGTGCTTGATATATCCTAGTCTAGAGGTGTCATTATGTGTTCTTGGTGATCTCATCAAATCTTCAAAGCATCGTATAGCTTCATTAGGTTTATGTATCCTCTCCATTAGTTTATTTTAAGATCTTAACTCATTCCTTAGTTTATCACTTTGTGATATCATATTTTCAATTTCTATATCCTTTCTATTTAGTTCCTAATTTGTAGGTAGTAGTTGATTCATTATGTTTAGTTGGATGTTTGTGAGATTTTACACATCAAATGTCCTTTCATCAAGTCTAGTAGCCATTTGTGTCTTGTATTCTTCTACCATGACTTTTTTCTTTTCAACTTTCTTTTTATGTTTAGTCACTTTACATAGCATCACTAATTGTATTGCATTTCTCTCTTCAATTCTTTAATTTCTTCATTTGAAATGTTATTTTTCTCCAATAGGTTTGCTATAGATGTGTCACTTTCACTAGAATTACCATCTTCAAGTAGTCCTTATGTGTCTTCTACATATTGTGCGTCATTCTGTTGAATGGCCATATCCTTTCTCTTCTTTAAGGATTTCCTCAATTCCTCTCTTGGTACTTCAAGCTACTATAGTATGATCTAGATATTTTTGTGTATGTCCTAGTTTTCCATAGTGATGACATGTAGGTTTTCCTTTTGAGTTTGCATTTATTTTCTCTCCACTCTTGGATGATTCCCCTTCTTTAGTGGATGAAGGGTGCTTGATATATCCTAGTCTAGAGGTGTTACTATGTGTTCTTGGTGATCTCATCAGTTCTTCAAAGTATCTTATAGCTTCATTAGGTTTATTCATCCTCTCCATTAGTTTCTTTTTAGATCTTAACTCATTCATTAGTTGATCAATTTTTGTGATCTAGATTTTCCAATCTTGCTTCTATAAATGTTTTTGTATGTCCTAGTTTCCCATAGTGATGACATGTACATTTTTGATGCAGAGTGGTTAGTGGAAGTGATGGAATGAAGTAAATGTCTCTTCAATAACCCAATAACCCAACTAGCCCTTTAGGCTCACTAAAGGCTAATTACCCACAAATGACTTAATTGCACCTCCCAATGCTTGGGATAGGTATAAATGATGTTAAAAATGCATATTCAATAGGATTCAACCACTTTTGATAGCCAAAACAATACCCAATGGACCAAATTCTTCAAACTACCTTTTAGCCCTATGAGCCCCAATTAGCCCTCCTGTACCAGTTTTCCCACATTTTCTCTAACTTCTTCCAAAAAACTTGAGTAAAATATTACACTTTTAGATACCCTTTTCAGGGTTACACAACATATCAAAATTTTAACACTAACTCCTTTGGACCAATATTGACCTCCTTCACAAAGTGACCTTCAAATGGCATTAAAAACAAACACTTAACAAAGCAACTGTACTTTCTTTCAATCCTTTCCACTCAAAACTTCTAAGAGAGTTATAATATGATGAAATATGACCAAAATCAAAGGGTTTAGAATTACTCCTCTTAAATCCCTCAAAACATCAATTTAAGACCTTGAAACCCTTGATTCATGGGGTTTTCACAAACACCTATCTCCACACCTTTTGGGAATAGACTAATGGTTCATAAACCTTCTCTTTGATGCCCTAGGACATCTCAATGCATAAAAAAAATCCTTCTTCAAGACAATATGCTGCTGCTACACCTTAGCCATTCATCCCTTAAGGAACACCATCACTGTTTCATGCAAATCATTGTCTTTTGTACTAGTGCTGCATTACAGAGGTTAAATTGCTAATGTAAAAGTTAGTTTCATGTCTCCCATGAATTTTGGGCCCTTGGAGTTCATGGGAGGATCATTCCTTTAAAGAAAACTAAAATTGTCCTAAAGAAACTTAAGTAAATAGGTTGTTCAGGACAGCAAGCATATATATTCTTTCAAATAGAGTTAGGATCTTTCCACAGTGAGTGAAATGTATTTAAATATCCTTCTAATTTATATATATTAAATTCCCAAACAAAAATAAGTTCAATACATTAATGGAACAACACCAAAATGAAACTTTTATTGCTTACTAAATTGTCTGTACAACCAAAGTTAAATTTCTTTCTCACTGCTTCATGCCCGTACAAAGGGTTCCTTGAACATTTAATGACCCCTATCTACCTGCCTCAATGAACTTTAGATAGTTGTTGACTTAATTAATCCCAAAAACCTTTTAAAACTAATTTCCCTCCAAAAGGCTATGTAACTGTTTACATTCAAATTCAAATTTATAAACTTTGGGTTTATGCATTTTAAGACTATTTTGACTGCCTAACTGACCCTACCAACCTATGAAGGGTCAAGTGAACTTATTGAACACATTAACTATGAAAACTACCCAAATCTACCCCCATATGGCCATTACATGGCTTTCATCCTTATTACATTATATTTGTTCCTTATTACATTGCCCATTGACCTTGATATATTGTATTGGGACTTATCAAACTCATTATATATTTTATTGAATCTTTCATGTTCATAAGCCATTATAGGCTCCAAAAAATGCCAATTAACCATCTTCACATCTTGGATTCCTGGAGGCTTCTTTTGCATTGTTTTCTTCCTGGATGCCCCTGCATTAGTTTGCCTTTTGAGTTTGCATTTCTTTCCTCTCCACTCTTGGATGATTCTCTTTCTTCAATGGATGAAGGGTGTTTGCTATATCCTACTTTAGAGATCTCACTATGTGTTCTTGGTGATCTCATTAGTTCTTCAATGTATCTTATAGCTTCTTTAGGTTTATTCATCCTCTCCATTAGTTTCTTTTTGGATCTTAACTCATTCCTTAGTTGATCACTTTGACATCTCAGATTTGCAATTTCTATATCCTTTCTATTCAGTTCTTGATTTGCAAGTAGTAGTTTATTCATCATGTCCAGTTGGTTTTTTGTGATATTTTCTACATAAAATATGCTTTCATCAAGTCTAGTAGTCATTTGTCTCTTATCTTCTTCTATGATGACCTTGTCTTCTTCAAATTTCTTTTTCCATCCAGTCACTTTACATAGCCTCACTAATTGTATTTCATGTTATCTCTTCAATTCTCTAATTTCTTCATTTAGAATATTGTTCTTCTCTAATAGGTTTTCTACATATATATATCACTTTCACTAGAATTACCATATTCAAGTAGTCCTTATGGGTCTTCTACATATTGAGTATCATTCTATTGAATGACCATATTCTTTCTCTTCTTTAAGGATTTCATCAATTCCTCTCTTGCTACTTCAAGTTGTTGTAGTATTTTTAATGATTTTTCCTAGTTTATAATCTTCCATCTCCAAGATATTAAATCTCAAGATGTTAGACTTATTCTAACAAAACTATGCTTTGATACCAATTTTTGGATGTCTTAATGTTAAATCTAGACTCATTTGTATTATGTTATTAGACCAATGAGCATGTTTGTGCATTTAGAGTTTGCATTGTGATGAAGTTGTTGAGGCCTTTTGTGATTTTAGTTTTAGGGTTTTTTGTCTTTATTTAATTGAGTTTTAATTTATGGCAGCTTTGCCATAGATGAGTTCCTATTACTAGGAATAACTTGTTTTTGTTTGGGTCAATTTAAAGTCTAGTTAGTTTAACTAGCTATTTACCCTAATTGATTATTCACTCGAAAAGTGAATAAGAATTGAAAGAGGAATTTAATTCCTCACTTCTTACTTTTTCTATTTGGAAATTTGAGAGATTTTTATGAAATTTTTTCTTAAGGATTGGTTTTCTATTCATTGTGAGAGCTATGGGTGTGGGATCATCATGAGGATAGACTTGTCGGATTGAGCTTGGGGATACCTTGCTTTGCTATCATTTTTAGTAGTATATGTGGATTATTTATTTTACCTAGCTATTTTCCATTTTAGTCCTTTTAGATTTCAAGTAGGGCTCTCCCATTTTCATGATTAAGCTCTGTTTCTGGTTTTGTTTCTAGTAGCTATTTGTTTAGGGGCTAAGAACTAGTGTTCCCCTCAATTTTTGTTTGTTGGTTCTGCTCAATCGGTTGAGTATAAATATTTTCCCTATTTTTGGGATGAGGGTTTGGGTTTTCCCACCATTATACCGGCCATTTTTGCATACGGTGTCTAAACTTGATTTTTATTGGACTTTCATGGCTTTTATGCCCTAAGACCAAATGAGTTTTATTTTCAAAGTTTTCCAGTTTTAGGGTTTTTACCTCACTTTGCATGCTACCCTATTTTCTCAGGTTTTCTTGGCATAATGTTGGTTGTGGACCTAGATCATCCATTGGGATGCCAGCTAGATCACTATTGCACTTTTATGTTGCATTGGGATGTATGTTGCATCTATTCTCTCAAGTTATTATGGTTGAATATTTTATTTCTTTTCCTCTCATCCATCTCTTGTGTTTTGATATTTGTGACAGTGGTGCACCCACTCACAAGAACCTATGTGTGCATCTATTAGGTGAATTATGAGGCCTAAACTCCTAGTGGTAATATAGTTGAGTTATATCTTTGGGGTTAGGTTGGGATTATGCATGCCTAGGTGCTCATCATTAGATGAGTATGGGTAGGGTAGGGTAGCTTCATTGAGGGGCTTCTATTGCATCCTTGGTGACCTTGCCCAGGTTGACAGATAGAAGGTTGAACTAATTGATAACTAAATAAAATATTGGGTGGTAATAAACTTAAGATAATTTAATATGTAAGCACTTGATTATGTTTGAGGACATAGTGCATAACCCTTCCATTGCGAAGGTGATTCTACACTATGCTAGCTTAGACTACTTGATGCTATGTTATTTCCCCTCTAGGTGAGTCCCTACATAGTAACCCATTGAGTGTTTGACTAAGACCTATTGTACTTGCACTACCTCATGATCTTGGTTACAATCCTCTTACTATTTGGCATGAGTGTTAGCCATGGATATTTATTTTATATGAGTGTGGTTGGATCATTATCTCCATCAGCATGGTGAGAGTGGACCTATGGGTTTCACTTGGTTGGGAGGCATAGCAACCTGCACCACTATCGGGGACTTGTGTACAAAGATGGTCTATTGTTCTAGTGTGACTGTTGCTAGATGTTTTCATTTGACATTTTGGGTTCTAGAGTATGCTTTCTTGTGATTTATGCTTTCATTGGAATGCTTAGATATCATGTTTAGATGATGTTAGTTAGTTGTTGCATTCCCTTATTATGATGTTTATCATATGATTTAGATGATGTGATTTTTTTGGTTGGAATATCTAATGCTTTACTTTTTAGCATTTTAGATTTCCTTATTCTTATGATGTAGCACATTTTGGTAGTGACATCCTAGTAAGATAGCTCCGACAATTTGGTCAGTAGTTTTTGATGTTATGCATAGGGGATGGCTAGCACCTTCAAGGTCTCATGATGTTATTCTAGCTAGGAGGAACTGTGTATGATCTTTGCTATTCTTGTACATTGCAATGTTGCTTCTATACACTACAATGTTGCTTCTATACACTACAATGTTGCTTTTAGTGCCTTCTTTACTATTATGTTTCATATGGTTATTGTAGTTCTATCTTGTAGTTATAGTATTCGAGTGTCTATGCCTCGATATGTGCATCTGGTACTCCACAATGTGGAGAAAATTCATTTCCTAGGTTTTTACCTTTTTAGTTTCTGCCTTTCTTTTTTGGATTCTCATGCAAAATTGTACTTTCTTGTGCAAGAATACAAAAGTTTGCATGGTATGTTGGGTTTTCTCACAGAACTCCATGCAATTTCTCATGCCAAACCCCACACCAATTTTTTGGTACTTTAGCTACTAGATTGAGTACTTTCTCGCACCATTTGGTGCACTTCCTCATGTGAAAGGTTGTTTCTTGTGTGGTGTGTTGTACTTTCTTGTGTGAGATTTCTATCTACTATTACCCTCGCACAAAAAAAAGGGGGCATCTCTACTAGTTTTTGGGGAACACTTTTTATTCTTTTAAGTACCCTTTTGGTTTGCTTAATTTTCCATGCTTTGAAAGATCTTAGATTCTTTGTTCTATTTTCATCTTTGGTTTTCATATCTTTGTTTGTGTGTGTCAGTTTGGTAGTGGCATTTGGAGATTTTTTGGTTGCTGGGATTATGGTTAAGTCTTTCATTGCAATCTTTGTGATCCTTTTATGTTGAGTGTTGTGTACATATATACTTGTTTATATTTTTTTTTTATCTTGGCTTGTATTGAATCCTTGTTCCAAGGATCTTTGGGCTGGGCATTACATCTAGTATCAAAGCCCATGTTAAAAATTTGGGATCTCTATGTTATGCTTCCACTATGTGATCATTTTTAGTGTGTATTGTATCTTATGTTTATTATTGTGATATCTTGTTGTGGTTCTTGCTTGTGACTCTTATGATTTTTTCATGTGATTTTGACCTTATCTTGTTGTTTCTTTTGGCATGTAGACCCTTTGGTTAGGGTGGTAACTGATGAGTTGTTAATGAATAAGAACACCAACAGGAAGAATGTTAGGTTGGTGGGGGAGGACAGGGTAATAAAAATCTTGGTGGCATTGAGGTATTAATGCTCATGTTGTAAGAGATTCTTTCTTGGTTGGAACCTTGTGCAGAGGGATCTCATTATGGAGATTCCCACATGTCTAAGCATAGAGAGGAGGAGCATGAATAGGAGCATTCTCATACACCACTGGGTGGCTAAAGGTACCACCGAGTGGTAGGAACTGCGATGATGAGGATTCCATCCATTTGGAAATTATGAAGACTCTTCAATAGTCCAAACCACCATACTATGATGACAAGGGAGGTGGCCTTAGGGTGGACACTTGGTTATTGGACATGGCTTTACCATGTATCCTTATGTAACCAATCTAAAGGCCTATTGTGCAGTAATGTAGCTGAGAGACCATACATCCATTTGGTGGAATATAAAGAGGTAGAAGCTCTAGATCAGCATCACAGATCTCACCTAGGAGATCTTTGAGGAGAGGTTCTAAGAGAGATTTCTATCTCCTCAATTTAGAAAGGCTCATGTTGATGAGTTCCATTAGATTAGGCAAAGGAACATGTCAATGGATTAGTACGAGATCAGGTTCTTTGAGCTTAGACAATACTCATGCTACAATCATGATGAGGTACTTCTAACTTAGCATTTTATCTGAGGCCTAAAGGATACCCTTATTGGAGAGGTTTGTATGCATCAACCTAGGACTCTTATACTTGCTGTAAAGAAAAGATAAAAATTGCTAAGATTAATCTAGCTAGAGGGTTTAGTGGTAAATCTAGTTCTTAGAACTATGATACACAAAATTCAAGACAAGATGCACAGGGTAACTAGTTCTCTGGAAAAGGGCCAAACTCAATTAGCACCCTCACAAGGGGGCAAAGGGTGCCAGAAGCAGTAGGGCCATAATCAGTGGGCTAAGGGTGGGTAGAGTTCAAGTACTTTAGGGAAGAAGGGAGATGACCAGAACCATGGTCAAAAGCCTCAACAAAAATTGCCCTTCTCAAAGTAACCAACAAAACTCTAGGAAGGGTAGTGTACCTTATTCTGGTACTACCTAGGGTGGTTGTGAGACTAGTGCCAACTTTCCTAGAGAATGTTTCTCTTGTGGCCAGCTTGATCACAATGCATGGAAATGTCTAATTAAAACTTTGATAGGACCTAGTAAGGGTGCAGCTAGATCCAAGCTTATAGTGGGAGATGCTACAAGGAATCATCGAGTATTTATAGTGGTTGATAACCATCAAGCTTAACACCAAGGTACAATAGTCAAGGCTACATGTACACTGCATGGTATTTCATTTTTAGTGTTATTTGACTTAGGTGCTTTAGATTCTTTTATTACACCATCTGTTATTTGATGATGTGGGCTAGTGGCAGTACTTTAGCTTAATAAGTGGTAGGTTGAGTTATCCACTAGATCTAAACAGGATGCATAATCATTAGTTAGGGGTTCTGTTTTAAATTTTGGTACATTCACCACCATAGTGGATCTTCATATCCTACCTCTTGGATCATATGAAATTATGTTAGGCATGGATGGGTTAGCCACCCATCAGGAAAATATGCATTCCCACCATAAGTTAGTACAATATGTTGATGACATAGGTAGGTGGAACTTTTATGGGTCCAAAGACTAGTCTCACTTCAAATGATCTCAGCTAATCAATTGAAGCAGAGTATACGAAAGGGATGTCACATGTTTGTGTTATCTGTTAGTGATCTTGATGAATCTGAGAGTCAAATAGTGACACTTATTGATCATCCACTTCTTCATGAGTATGCACATGTATTTTCAGATGAGATACCTAGTATGCCACCATCACATGAGATTGATTTCTGAATTGATCTTGTACTAGGAGTGAAGCTGATTTCATGAGCTCCTTACCACATGACTACTTAGGAGCTGAGTGAACTCAAATTGTAGTTGGAAGAATTATTGGCCAAGGGCCAAATTCATCCTAGTGTATCCCCATAGGGTGCACAATCATCTTCATGAAGAAGAAAGATTTATCATTGCATTTGTATATTGACTACCAATAGTTGAATAAGGTGATGGTGAAGAATTAGTATCCTTTGCCAAGGATAGATGACTTGTTTGATCAGATTAAGGGAGTGAGAGTATTCTCAAAGATTGATCTTAAGTTAGGATACCATCAGCTTCGTATCCAAGAGGATGGCATTCATTGGACAACTTTTTGTACATGGTATGGGCATTATGAGTTCATGATTGTACCCTTTGGGTTAACCAATGTGCTATCGATGTTTATGAGTTTGATGAATGGAGTACTTCTCACATACCTCAATTAGTGTGTCATTGTGTTATTGGATGACATATTGATCTATTCGAAGACTATTGAGGAGCATGAGGTCCATTTATGTTAGGTATTGTAGTGCTTGAGAGACTGGCAGTTGTATGACAACTTGGGTAAATGTGGATTCTTCCAGTCCAAGGTGAAGTATTTGGGACATCATATCACACCTAATGGTATTATGGTGGATTTGAAGAAAATTTGTGCTATCATGAGTTGGTTGGTACCCACTAATATCTCTAATGCTCATAGTTTCATGGGATTGGTAGGTTACTACCATCACTTCATGAAGGATTTCTCATGAATAGCTCATCCCATCTCTTCTCTTCAGTAGAAAAGGAAGAAGTATATTTAGTTAGATCAATGTGCAATATTTAATTCTCTTAAGGAGTGTTTGACCAGTGTACCAGTCCTTGTAGTGCCTAATCCTATAGGTGATTTCATGGTTTTCTTACATGTTTCATTGGAAGGTGTGGGTGTTGTGTTGATGTAGGATGGTCGTGTGATTGCATATGACTCTAGGAAACTCAAGGACCATAAGCTTAACTATCCCACTCATGATTTGGAACTTGTAGTCATAGTGCATGCCCTTTTTCATTGGAGGAATTTTATTTTGGGATACAAGTTTGAGTTGTATAGAAATCATAGGAGCTTGTCATATATCCTTACTCAACCAAACTTGAATACATGACAATGCCACTAGATGGAGTTCCTATGTAAACATGACTTTGAAGTTCACTACATTAAAGGGAAGGAGAATGTCATCATGGATGCCTTGAGAAAGAGGCAACATGAGATATCAGTATTATCATTGGGGGTGAATTTGCAAGGCTATATCTTGAAGGCTTTGCCTAGTGACACTTGGTATCAAGAGATGAGGGCAAAGATCAAGTCTAGATGCACCCTTGAGGGGAGGTTTTTAGGTTATTTTCTTGAATTTTATGGACTACTATAACACTTGGGGTACATTTATGTAATCGTGTCAGGTAATCTTTGTACTTAGTTTTTTCAAAAGCATATTGTGCACTATATTCTGCACATCCCATTGTCAAGAATATGCATACTGATTTTAAGCAATTGTACTTTTGGGAAAGGATGAGGCATGATGTTGTTGATTTTTTTGCTCAATGTCTTGAGTGCTAGAGAGTGAAGGAAAAAAATCAACATCCAATGGGTGTTTTGTAGCTACATACCATTCTAGAGTGGAAGTGGGATATGAAATCTATTTATTTTATCATAGGGTTGCCTATGTCATCACATCGACATAATTTTATTATGGTAATAATGGACAAGTTGTCCAAGGTAGCACATTTTTCACCCACAAGAACATCCTACATGGCTTCTTCTATAGTGCATGTTTTCTTGGAGGATATTTTTTGTTTGCATGGGATTCATGATAGGATCATTTTGGATAGAGATACAATGTTTACTTCACTACTGTAGACATATCTCTAACATGATTTTTGCATGTAGCTCAATTTTAGTTTCATGTATCACCTAGAGAGTGATGGTCAGACTGAGAGAGTGAACTAGGTTCTAAAATACATGCTTTACATGTATGTTATGGACTAGTAGGTGAAGTGGGATGATTATTTATACCTTGTTGAGTTTGTATACAACAATGGGTATAGTTCTCTTGGCATGTCAACTTTTTAGGGCTTGTACAGTAGATCATGCCACACCCCTTTGAGTTGGGATTGATTGGAGGACTAAGTACTTTTAGGTCTAGAGATGCTTCAAGATATGGAGCAGTAGGTTTTTTGTATTAGAGACCATTTGGTTACAACTCTTGATAGGCAGAAGAAGTATGCAGATGCCCATAGGTTGGATCGTCACTTTTATGTTGGTGATAGGGTGTTTTTGCAATTGTGTACAAGGAAGAGCCCCATCTATTATGGGAAAGGCTCTAAGTTGGCACCACATTTTTTCAGACCATTTGAGATCCTCAAGAGGATTGGTCCTATTTCTTATTGACTAATGTTTCCACCTAGCCTATCACACATCCATGATGTCTTCCATGTTTCTATTTTGAGATAGTATATTCCTAATGTGACCCATGTTCTTGATTGGGATGCTTTACAGTGGCAGAAGGGAAGCTTTCTTTGGAGCCCATTCATATCCTTTAGAATTGGAGGTTAATCTTGAGAGGGTGGGACATAGAGTAGGTAAGGGTCCAATGGGACCCCAGTGATGAGTCCTCTACTACTTGGGAAGATGCTACATGATTGAGAGGATTGTATCCCTATCTTTTTCTTGGCTTCCAAGAGTATGCCTATGCTAGTGGGGGAGGATGTAGTGCCTCTCATGTTTGTAGTCTATACCTTGTTCTTTTTTGATTCAAGAGATACTTGATACTCTTGTTATGTTACTTTTGAGATGACTTGAGGGTCAAATATTATAGTTTGATTTCAGTACCATAGATGCTATACTGTTATGTTGTTCAGTTTATCATATTTTCATGTTGATTCCATTTGGAGATGATAATAGGTATATGGTGATATTTAGTTATCTAGTATTTTGGACATATGTCTAATTTGGTTATATGTAGATTTATGTTATGATGATTTACTTCATTCTTGTTTCATAATGCTTTATGCAAACATGAGTGATGTAAATGAATTATTTTAGCATAATTGAATAAATCATTAAATTAGGTGATTTAATGTGTTTATTGCTTCAGCTATGTTATTATATACAATTACACTTGATTGTGTGTTTTAGTGTGCAGGATGTATATCCCTAGTAGTGGCACATGGATTTAGTGATTCAACTATTCATTTTACCAATTTTGTCCCTATATGGTCAACATATCTTATTTAAATGTTTAAATTAAACCTCTTGGTGATTTGTTAAATTTGGTCTCATTTTCTTTATGTTATTAGAAGTGACTCTATCTATACATTTAGAGTTTGCATTGTCATGAAGCTGTTAAGGCCTTCTATGATTTTAGTTTCAAGGATTTTAGGCTTTATTTAATTGATTTTTAACTTATGGTGGCTTTTCCATAGATGAATTCATATTACTAAGAATAACCTATTTTTGTTTGGGTTGATTCAGAGTCTAGCTAGTTTAATTGGCTATTTTCCCTAATCAATTATTCACTCAAAAAGTGAATAAGTATTGAAGGAGGAATTTAATTCCTCACTTCTCACTTTTGTAATTTCAAAATTTGAGAGCTTTTTATGAAATCCTTTTCTGAAGGATTAGCTTTCTATTTGTTGTGAGATCTATAGGCATGGGATCATCATGAGGACGGACTCATTGGATCCAACTTGAGGAGACCTTGCTTTGTTATCATTTTTGGTACTTTCTATGGATTATTTATTTTACCTAGTTGTTTTTTCATTTTAGCCCTTTTCACTGTCAGGCAGTTTTCTCCCATTTTCATGTTTTAGCTCTATTTCTAGTTTCATTTTTGGTAGCTATTTGATTGGGGGCTAGGAACTAGTGTTCCCCTCTATTTTTTCTTGTTGATTCTACCTAGTTGGTCAAGTACAAATATTTTCCCTATTTTCGGGATGAGGGTTTAGGGTTTCACACCATTATGTTGATCATTTTTGTATATGGTGTCTAAACCTAATTTTTATTGGATTGTCATGGCTCTTATACCCTAAGACCAAATGAGTTTTATTTTTGAAGATTTATAGTTTTGGGGTTTTTACCTCATTTTTTGTGCCACCCTATTTTTTAGGTTTTCTTACCATGATTTTGATCATGGACCTAGATGATCCATTGGGACGATAGCTAGATCATTGTTACACTTTTATGTTTCATTGGGATGGATGCCACATCCATTCTCTGATGTTGTTTTAGTTGAGTATTTTATTGCTTTTTTTCTCATCCAACCCTTGTGTTTTGATATTCATGATGATGGTACACCCCCTCACAAGCACAATGCGCACATGTGTTAGGTGAGTTACAAGGCTCAAAATCCTGGTGGTAATGTGATTGAGTTATATCTTTGGGGTTAGGTTGTGATTATGCATGCCTATGAGCACTCATTATTCGATGAGTATGGGTAGTGTAGAGTACCTTCATGAAGGGGATTCTATTGCATCCCTGGTGACCATGCCTAGGTTGACAGATAGAAGGCTTAACTAAGTGGTAACTAAATAAAATATTGGGCGGTAATAAACTTAAGATAATAAAATGTGTGAGCACCCAATTAAGTTTGAGGACATAATGTGTGACCCTTTCATTAAGAAGTTGATCCACATGATGCTAGCTTGAGCTACTTGATTCCATGCTATTTCCACTCCAGGTGAGTCCCTACATAGTAACCCATTGAGTGTTTGCCCAAGATCTAGTGTACTTTCATTGTTTCATGCTCTTGGTTGCAGTCCTCTTACTGTTTGGCATGAGTGTTAGCCATGGATGTTTATTTTATGTAAGTGTGGGTGGATCATTATCTCCATCAGCATAATTGGATTGGACCTACAAGTTTCATGTGGTTGGGAGGCATAGCTACCTTTACCACTATTGGGGACTAGTATATAGAGATAGTCTATTGTTCTAGTGAGACCATTTCTTAATGTTTTCACTTGACACTTTGGGTTCTGGGGTATGCTTTCTTGTGATTTATGCTTTTAGTGGAATCCTTGGATATCATGTTTAGATGATGTTCGTTAGTTGTTGCATTCCCTTATTATGATATTTAGCATATGATTTAGATGATGTGAATTATTTGGTTGGAATATCTAATGCTTTACTTTTTAGCATGTTAGATTTCCTTATTCTTATGATGTAGTGTGTTTTAGTAGTGATGTCCTCATAAGATAGCTCAGATGATATGGTCAGTAATTTGGGATATTACACACAGGGGATGGATAGGACCTTTGAGGTCTCATAATATTATTATGGTTAGGAGGAACCGCACATGAGCTTTGTTATTCTTGTACATTGCGATGTTGCTTCTATACATTGTTATGTTGCTTTTAGTACCTTCTTTACTATTATGTCTCATATGGTTATTGTAGCTCCATCTTGTAGTTATAGTATTCAAGTGTATATTCCCTTATTATGATATTTAGTATATGATTTAGATGATGTGAATTATTTGGTTGGAATATCTAATGCTTTACTTTTTAGCATGTTAGATTTCCTTATTCTTATGATGTAGTGTGTTTTAGTAGTGATGCCCTCATAAGATAGCTTAGATGATATGGTCAGTAATTTGGGATATTACACATAGGGGATGGATAGGACCTATGAGGTCTCATAATATTATTATGGTTAGGAGGAACCGCACATGAGCTTTGTTATTCTTGTACATTATGATGTTGCTTCTATACACTGTTATGTTGCTTTTAGTACCTTCTTTACTATTATGTCTCATATGGTTATTGTATTCAAGTGTATATGCTTTGATTTGTGGATCTAGTACTCCCTAGTGTGGAGGAAATTTATTTCCTAACTTTTTACCTTTTTTGTTTATGGCTGCTTGTTTTAGATTCTTATGCAAAATTGTGCTTTCTCATGTGAGAATACAAAAGTTTGTGTGGTGTGTTGGGTTTTCTCATGTAGCTCCTTGAAATTTCTCACATGAAACCCCACACCAGTTTTGGGTTTTTTTTTGTTGGGCCAAGTACTTTCTTTCACCATTTGGTGCACTTGCACATGCGAAAGGAAACTTCTTGCATGGCATACTATACTTCCTCGCATGAGATTTATGTCTATTGTTGTCCTCATGTAAAAAATAAGGGGCATCTCTATTTCTTTTTGGGGAACACTTTTTGGTTTTTTTAAGTACTCTTTGGGTTTTCTTAATTTTCCATGCTTTGACAGATCTTATATTCTTTGTTTTGTTGTCATCTTTTGTATCTCTATTTGTGTGTGTCAATTGGGTAGTGGCATTTGGAGATTCGTTGGTTGCTAGGATTGTGGTTGAGTCTTCCATTGTGATATTTTTGATCCTCATATGTTGAGTGTCGCATACATCTATACTTGTTTAAAAATAAATAAAAACTTGGCTTGTATTGAATCCTTGTTCCAAGGATCTCTAGGCGGGGCATTATAACTATGTGAAGAGATTTAAATAGGTCTATTAAACCTACTTTGTTAAGAGATTTACCCTGATCCACTTGTTAGAATGTTTCAATACCTAATCCTTCAGCTATCACTTTATGCCAAATTATAGATCTTCTCTTTCCTTGACTAGTCTCATCTCCTAATCTAATATACTTTGTTCTTCCCTTTACTAATAGGTTTCTCTATCTGATCTTTGATTTTTATCATTAGTGACCTTCTCACACACACATAATCATCAATGTGAATTAGGGCTTGAACCCTTCTTAAATACATAACTAGAGAAGGTTCTAGATCATGATCAACAATCCAAAGTTCTCCCTTTTTCCATTTAGACCTTCTAATTTTCTAAATGGTTACTCTATCTTCCTAGGGATTGGTGTCCTCTAACAAAACATCTAATTATATCCTTAACTATCTCCAAAATCCCAAAATATCACATAGAAGTAGGCCAAAAATGCTTTACATAAGTTTTTATGCCATCACAAACACATATGTTAAAACTGATTTACTCAACACTTGATTATCCTAACACTCAACAATAATTGATATCCATGTTATTCCTTAAGTATTGTATGCTTGGTAGTAACTGACTCACTTGACATATACTATCTTTTCTTTTTAGCATTCCCTATATTTACTCGACATATACTATGACTTAGTCTACAATGGGGTTCTCAAAAACCTTAGAATTTCTTGAATTTTACTGAATATAATCAAGTCCATAAATACTCAACCTTCATTGGGTTGTTCAGTTGTAGTGATGACCAACCAATTCTTCCTAGAAAATGACCAAGTGTTGTATGAATAGGAAACATGGTTTAAAGATCAAGATCTTGTTGTGGATTCTCCACTCCCTGTGAAAAAATTGTGCCCCTATCAACCTTCTATACCCATTACCATTTCACTATTTAAGGGTGGAGTGATTTTATGGACTCCTAATGGTCCTAATAGATCATTTTGGGAGAGTGAAACAAAGACCAAAAAGATACCATAGGAGGAGTTGTAGCCTATTTAGGAGGATAAAGAGGTGGAAGGTGAACATAAGGAAGATGATCCAATCCTCTTATTCAAAGAGCTTCCCTCTTTTTTGGAGGAAGAGAATGAAAATAATATGTTTAGGGGAAGATAAAGATACTTTAATAGGATTGTACATCTCCACTTTTCTGGGCCACTAAGCCAATCAATTATGTATGTAAGGGAAAGAGAGAAATTTCCAAATATTATTCCTCTTTATAACCCAAATTATATTATCTAAAACCAAAAGAAGAAAGGGTGCCAATACCAAATCAAATTATAAAGGAGAATAAGAAAAAGGGAAATATGCTCTTTGACCCTTATAGGACAATCTATATGTAAAATTGAATCAATTGCTTAAATAATATAGAACTAGATGCTATGTGTATACAATCAGCCTAATTAAGGTATAAATATAGAGTAAAGATATGAGAGGAAATGAAATGTTAAAGACTTGCCTAAAAATAGTAGAGGAATATGCATTTTAGCTCTGAAAGTCATAGATCTGAGCTTGTTTCTGAATATCTGATTACAAATTCTTGAATGAAATTATGAAAGGAATAAAACCCATAAATTAGTCATCCAAAAAAATAGGAAGGACTAGGTCATCCTAGAAGAGGATTAGGTAGACATGGAAGGACTAACTCCAATAAGTTGACGTAGTCTGATGATAGTGTAATAAAATCAAAAAAAGTTCTCCTAAAAGCTTTCAAGGTGCTATTTATAATTATGCATGCAAAGTTCTTCTCTCTTGATTCAACACACACAAAGTGAAGCATTTTTACTTCTGGGTTGACAAGGTCTTGCCTTGGCCAATCCCTAGGTTAATCAATTAACCATAACTGATAAATGCAAATGTAAATGACTAAAAAAAAGAAGATAAATTTTAGGATTCACCTTACTTAAAACTCTTGTAAATAAGGATTTTATTTTTCATCATGTTGTAGATCTTGAATTAGGTATATGAATGTAGGGTGTCTCCATAATTTGTAACGTATCTACCATAATCTCATCATGGTGCTATGTATGTAAATTTGCATCAATATAGAAGATAATGAATGCTTTAATATAGATATCCTCCCTTGATGGTCAACAATAAGCTAGATCTTGAAGAGGAAATTCCCACAAAATATCATTCAATGCTTGATAGAAATTTTGCTTGCTTAAATGCTTCAAAATTCTTAATTGTCTTGAATGCTTGAACTCCTTGAATGCAAAAGGCATAAATTTGACTCTTGTGAGATCTTGAATGATTATGGATTGAATTATATAGAAATGAAGCCTCCAATCCTCCTTATATATGATTTTTTGGGCAAAAAAAAATATGTCATCTGGAGAACAAAGTAAAACTAATTAAATCCATGAGGCCTTTCAAACCTTGAGCCCCAAAATTTACAAGGGACTAGGTCAACCTAGTCCTAGACTAAATCAACCTAAGTTTCCCTAGTCCAATCAAGGTTTACCTATGTCAACCTAGTCCAAGAGGTTAGGTCAGGAGAGCCACAAAGACCTTAGGAAGTTACAAGAAGAAATGGAGGAGAAAGTGGAAGAAGATAGGGAAAAGAGGACATCGAGTAGACATTCATCCATGGTACGTCCAACAAATGAATTATGGAAAGGGTGCTAAAAAATCTTACAAGTAAAGTGCATCCATTTTAAGATGCTACATTTAGCCTCCACTCTAGCAAGAGTATGGGTTTCCTCAAACTCATGGTAAAGTCAATCAAGAGAAAAGAGCCATTCTTTTCATGATCTAAGAAACAAAGAGATCACCAAGCCTCCAAGAGACTTGATTTTTTGTTATATTCAAAATCATATTAAGAGAGATAAGCACTACCAAATGGTGTAGTTTCTTTCCTAAAAAAGTTTTTTTGCCTTATTATGAACAACAAAATAAAGGGGAAAGAAAAAAAAGGGGGAAAGATATCTTAAAAAGGGGATGCCATTGAAAAATATAGCAAGAGTGTGTGGCATGCTAGTCAACTTATCAAATATGAACTAAATGGTCTAACAATTGTGTGTGGCATGTTAGTTAGTCCATTAATGGATCCAACTTCAAGGTAACTACATGTCCCAAAAAGAAGAATCAAAAGTGACCCAAGCATAAGATTGTATATGTCATTGATGGATCAAAACAAGACCAAGCTTCCTAGATTGTCAATAGTCAAAAGAAGAGTCCAAAATAATGATCGTGCCTCTAAAATTGTCAGTACTTTAGAGACAGATCCAAAAGAGAGTGAGAGAGTGAGAGAGAGAGAGAGAGAGAGAGAGAGAGAGAGAGAGAGAGAGAGAGAGAGAGAGATGAAGTTACAATGCATATACTTGAGAATAACTTAGAAATCATTCCAAGTTCTTAAGGCTGAAGTACTCCAAGCTATATATAGAATCTATATTTCCACTTCATGGTGAAAGGATGAGTTGAGCATATTTTGTTAGGATTAGCCATAGACAAAAATAACAATTACATGAAAATATAACCAATATCAGAAAATAGTAAATTACAGAGAAGAGAACACAAGACACCAAGATTTAATGTGGTTCACCCAATCCTTTGACTACATCCACCAAATAGCAAGTCCAATATTATTACAATCCAATGACTACAAGTTGATTACAATCTATAATCCCTTATAGCTAAATACCACCACAAGAAGCAATTTTCACATCACACCTTATGAAAATCCCTAACCCTAAGCTCTTTTATACTAGTACTTTTATTGCTTTAGGGTTATAATTAACTATTACATGTTAGCCAAAAATCTTGATAAAATAGGGCCCTTTTTTTTGTGTATAGTACTTCCTTGATTAGTCACCACAAACTAACATATTCCCCCATGTTAAGGTGATTAAAAACACCTTAATGGGAGTAATGAATTTAATGAAAGTGTACAAGCATCCAATAAAGAACATTTCCACTATGAGATGCCCCCAAGAAGCTGATAAACATATCAATGGAAATAAGCACATGAAAAAAGGGAGAACATGAAGGGATCTACTAATTTTAGAGTTAGTGGGATCATATGATAATATTTAATATTATATCAAATATGAAATACCATCATTCCTCAAAGGAAGTAGAACTAAGAATCATTGGAGGAAATGATACGTAAGAGTTACAAAGAAGAGTCTTTTTGGAACCATATCATGGAGACCAAAAAGAATCATTGCTACCATATCATAAGCAACCATGAAGACTATATGAGATCATTGGTATATTATGCATGCCGCCCCTCCCCTCCCCCCCCCCCCCCCCCCCATCTTGGTTAGAAATTTTAGGGGAAGGATGATGACTCATGAGAGGAATGACATTCATCATAGTATAATAAATCATAATGAGTTCTAAGCAAGGACTTTGAGATTCACTATGCCCATTACTAGGAGTGATTGTAAGGTGTTTAGAAAGTATGTTAGGAAAATCATTATCCATGACAATTAATTATGCATCACTAATAACATATTTATCATCTAAATTATCTTCCATATCAAGATTAATAGGATCCAAAATACTAACATAATCACTAGGTTTATCCATATGCATAGTGTTACCTTGTGTAGCTTCCTCCAAAGAGACACACATTGATTGATCAAAGGAAGGTAAAGATTGAGATGAAGATGTAGGTTGAGAAGCAAAAGCATGAGCTTTAACCTTAACTTTATCTTGACAGTTCTTGAAACACTAATGAGCATGTTGGTTATTAATAGTCTTATGGGATAAACTAGAAGGATTAAGATCAACTACCATAGGTTCTAAAGAGGGAATAAGAATGGGTTTAGATATAGTAGATGAAGGAAAAATGTAGAAGGTAAAGTAGATTCAGAAGAATAAGGAATAGATGGACTAAGAAAGACAAGAATGGGGGAATAATCCTTGAGAAGACTAAGTTCCATAGTATTAGGTACCTTATATTTTTATAGTTTCTATAAATATGATTAGGAAAAATAGGTGGTTTTTTAGCATGTGATGGTCAATAAAAATTAATCTTAAATATAACCTCTAGGACATGACAACTTATAAAGGGAATTATTAATGATCACAATCTCACCATCATGGGGAAATTTAATATACTTATGAATAGGAGAAGCTACAACTTGCATGGAAGAAATCAATGGAATACCAAGATTAATTTGAAATTGATGAGAACTAGGAATAACAAAAAAGTTTGTATAAACTACCTTTCCTAAAAGAGAAACAAGTAATAGAACCTTGAGGACAATAAAGAAAACCATTACAAGTTTGAATCCATACAGTAGTTGTATCATATGTATATCTAGGTAGCCCTTTATTAAAAAGGTTTTCTTTACTGATAACATTCATAGTAGAAAAAGGATAAAAAATAGTACCACAAGAAGGAATATGAGAAACTCTGCTAAATATGTAAAGATGACCATTAGGTGCCTTAAACATATTAGACTAACTAAAGCTAATAAGAGGTATTTGTTTAGTGTCAAGTGGAGAAGAAATTGGAGATTGAGGTTCTAACTCAACATGATTAATTGCATGATTTTCTTCTTCTATATTATAACCATATTTAATATGGTGATTGAAAGAAGAAGTTTGATTAATGCCATTCATTGAGTGTGAATTTGAAGGATTAGTGTAAATCTACAAGTTTTGATTAGGCATTGTAATAGATTTATTCACATTATTAACTTGAGCATCAATATAGATAGCATTAGAGTCAATAAAATCCTTAATAGCATTATTTAAAGCATAACACCTTTGAGTATCATGACCAAGTTGACAATGGTATTGACAGAAAGCATTGGAATCAAAAGACTTAGGAAACAATTTACTAGTATCAATAGGATGAATAGGAGGATGTTTCAGAATTTTAGCATGAGTTAATTTAGTCATCACTATAGTCAAAGGTTTAGATAATTGAGTGTGCTTACAATTAGGAGGACAGATAGAGGAAAAGGTAGCCATACCTTTAGATGTAGTATCCACTTAATTGGTAACTATATTGGTTGACTTGATTTTGATGAAATTGTTAGCTTTAGAGAGTTTATTTTATTTTCCAATGGCATTACTCTTATCACTAGAAAAAGGATCCATTGGAGTAGAGATCTTGAGTTGACTTAGTAAAGATGAGAATCATATCTCTAATGTCTTTATGTAAGTTAGAAATAAAGATACATTGAATATCATGATCAAGCACAAGATAAGAAATCTTAGCATACAAATGTTTAAATCTATAAATAAAATCAATAACTTTCTCTTTAACATTTTTCTTACAATGCATTAAATTATATAAATAAATTTGTGGACCAATAATATTATGAAATTTTTGAGTGAAAGAATTATAAATTTTTTGAAAGGATTAAATGGAATAACAAGGTAGAGAGAAATACCATTGCAAGGCTATATCCCTAAAACTACAAGGAAGCAACTCATCTGTAAGCCTATAGTTATAAGTGAAATCAATACATATAGTCTGGAAAGTTTTAACACTAAACATGAGATATCCCTTACCATTATATGTCTCAAGATGAGGTAGCTCAACATGTTGTGGGATAAGATCATGAAGGATATCTAAGGACAGTGATGGTTTTAATCAAGCTGCTAATAGTAGGATTAGAAGATGCGATAGTAGGAATAGGTATACTAGATGTATTAGGAAAGTTATAAGAAGTGGAAAGAATATGTAAGATGTTGATGGAGGATTAGAAGGAAAAAATAAAGGGTTCAAATAAGTAAAAGGAACCATATTATATGAAGGTAATGAATAAGGGATAGAAGTAGGAGAAACACTCATGGGAAGTGAAAGGATAGGAAGACCAACACTTAAAGGATTTGACACTCATGTAAAAGTAGTCATAAGTGGTGGAGCATATGTAGGTATGCTAGAAAGAGTGGTGGAAATTTGGATAGAAGGTTCAATGCTTGTGGAAGGAGGAGGATATCTTAACTCTTGATCATATTTCATCAAAGACTTAGCACTAGTATCAATAAGGTGAGATATACCACGCAAGATAAAAATATTATTATCATAATTTTTAGCAAGATTATTAAGAGCTTAAATAGCAACAACACTATTGAGATTCCAATTTTCTTCTGCACTCTGAGTTTCCAATTTATCAAACTCATGAGAAAGCTTATCAACTTGCAAAGGAGGAACTCTTAAAGCTTTATCTTTATCATGAGATGAGTAAGAATATTTATTCTTTGTTATAGGTTTAAGATCATGAGAAAATATGGTGGTGTCATCATGAGTCCTAGGAAGAAAAGAGGAATCATGATCAAAGAAGCTCATGAGTCTATGACTTTTCCTAATGGGAATGTTATAGGTTGGAATAACCGAATAGCTAAAATAAGAGCATAAAAGAGAGATCTAACCACACACAAGATAGAAAAATCTAACTCTATGATAAAAAGAAAGGAAAGGGGTTCGCCGAAAAGAAGAAAAATACCTAAATCAAACAATCTAACTCCAAAATGAAAATATCCAATGAAAAGGACTGATCTAACACCACAAAAGAAAGATTTAATGGCATTGGGTTCACCAAATATTTTAGGGGGAAAAGGGAAACACTTTAATAGGATTTTAGATCTCCTCTTTTTTGGGAAACTAAGCCATTCAATTATGTATGTGATGGAAAGAGGGAAATCCCAAATATGATTCCTCTTTATAATCCAAATTAGATTAGCTAAATCCTAAAGAAAAAAAGGACAACAATAACAAATTCAAATTATAAAGGAGAAAATAATACAAGGAAATACACTCTTTCTCTTTATAGGATAATGTGTGTGTGTAAACTTGAACCAATTGCTTAAATAATGTAGATCTAGATGCTAGGTGTATACAATCATCCCAATTAAGATATAAATCTAGGGTAAAGATATGAAAGGAAATGAAATGTGAAAGAATCACCTTCAAATATGTAGAGGAAGATATATTTTAGATTTTAAATTCATGGATTTGAGCATCTTTCTAAATATCTAACTATGGATTCCCAAATAAAATGAAGAAAGGAAAAAAATCTAGAAATTGTTCATCCAAAAAAGTAGGAAGGACTAGGTCATCTTGGAAGAGGACTAGGTCAAATTAGAAGGATTGATTCCCACAAATTGACATTGTCTGACATCACTCTAAAAAAATTGAACCAACTTCTCTAGAAATCTCTCAAGGAGCTATTTCTAGATGTGCATGAGAAATTTTTTGGTCTTGATCCTACAAATAGAAAATGAAGAGTTTTTGTTGTTAGGTTGAGGGCTTGCCTTGGTCAAGCCCTAGGTTAAGGAATTATTCATAAATGATAAATATAAATGTAAATGACTGAAAAATATATATAAATGATAGGAATCACCTTTCTTAAATCCCTTGTCAATAAGGATTTTGTTTTGTATCATGTTATAGATCTTGAATTAGGTATAGGAATGTAGGGTATTTACATAATTTGCAACAAATCTACCATAATCCCATTATGGTGTCATGGATGTAAATGTGCATCAATGTAGAAGATAATGGATGTTTCAATATAGACATCCTCTCTTTATGGCCAATAATAAGCTAGATCTTGAAGATAAAATGCACACAAAGGATGCTTCAATGCTTGATAGAAATTTCCCTTGTTGAATTCTTGAGAATGATTGAAATCTTTGAATGCAAAAAGTACAAATTTGGATCTTGCAAAACATTGAATGATGATGGATTAAATCATATATAATGAAGCCTCCTAATATATGGGTTTTAGGAAAAAAAAACAATACAAGTTGAAGAGAGAGAAAAGAAAACCTAATTAAACCCTTGAGGCTTTTTGAGCCTCGAGCTCTAAAATCACTGGGGAATACATCAACTTGGGTTGACCTCATCCTAGACTAGGTTGACGTAAGTTGACCTAGTATACTCTAGGTTGACCTGGGTCAACCTAGTCCTAGAGTTTAGGTTAGGGGAGCCATAGAGGGCTTGAGTAGTTACTAGAAGAAATAGAGGAGAGGATGGAAGAAGATAGGGACACTAATACATTAGGGGTCAATTTCAGACATCAATTTGTCATGGCAAGAAAATGTAATGTGTTTTCAATTTTTTTTTTCAATTTTAGCCCGATGCCATCGCAATTGTGATGGAAGACGTCGCAATTGCAATGCCACCGGGATATAAGAGAAAAAAAACCAAAAAACCTCATTTGAAAGAAATCGACACAAGGTTCTTCGAAAAGGAAAGGCGCGCGGGAGACTTCAGCAGCATTGAGAGGGGAATTGAAGCACTAACTCGAGGCATTGAGAGGGGCAGAGACCCGCATCGGCTAACTCGACGTATTGAGAGGGGCAGAGACCCGCATTTGCTATCTGCTTGTTTGACCTACTATATTCTATGGGGATCTCTGTGATGAAAGTTTCAAGGGCAACATTCCGAGGAGGATGATGGAAGGTTGCAAAAAAAACAAACCCATTACTCTTAGAATCCTTTGTTCTCCAATCATTATTATTATTATATATATGAAGTAGAAAATGGGAGGAGACACAACCATACTAGATGTAAATTATCTCCTAGCCGCCAAAAATGCGGTGGGCTCAAGTTATTTGCAATTTATCTTCCCATGTCCCACAAATGGTCATGCATTCTCATTATAACTGTTAATGTTTCTCATGAATGCCCTTTCATTTCTTGAACAAGACACTTGTTTTTAAGTGTTTCCATTGCATGTCGAGAGCTCCATGCTGATGCCTCCCATACTTCCATGGCAGTGTGCTTGGATTTGTCAACAAAAAGTCATGCGAAATCCATGAAAATTTGTTGTTCCTCATAGTCCAATGCATCAAAGCTTATTTTATTTTGCATAGCCTTGGGTGGTAAGATCTCACTCCCCAATCCCATTATGGTAGGATGGTAGCAATAGATTTATGACTATATATTAAAAATTTGGTATACAAGTTGGAAAATTGTTACAAGTATCCCATTACATGAGATCAAGATTCAAGTTTAAACATTCATATAATGAATAAAATTCAAAAATCCTTGCTCAATATTCATTAATTCAAGTATAAAAGTAATAATAGAACATTATTTTCATTGGAAATGAAAGGCCCTAAGTCCACAAAATGGCCAGTAATAAAAAGTACATTTGGTTGCATGTATCTTACATAGAAATGCAGTGGTATTATATATCTGGCATAATTATGAAAGTATGGCCCTCATTGCCAAGGTCTATAGTATCTACCATAGTAGTAAAAATCTTCTTAGTAAAAAAAGGCAAACCAAAAGATTCAAAAATTATTGAACTATCATGAATCAATCAAGAAAAAATCATATTTTCAACACATGTAAAATAAAGATGAAAAAATTAACAAAACATCGTTTTATAGAATAGAGATACAAAAAGAAAATAAAATGAAAGCTTATTCCATAAACTATGAGATACATTTTTTCTTATTTATGTTCATATTGTATTTGATTAAATTGTATTGCACAATACATACTACACACTGCATAAATGATAACTAATTGTTGATAGTTTTCAATTACAATTTCCTTTGTATGAAGTCAACCTAAAAACTAAGTACAAAGTTGCAAAAAATTCTATTTTCCTTTAGAGTCTTGAGAAGGGTGGGACCTAGGATCTTGATTTGGGGATGGTGGTTAGCAAGGGTTGATTTGGGGACAATCGTTGGCACAAGTTTAGAGATGGAGCACCTAAAAGGGTCAAGAGGCAATGTCCTTTATAGGGATTTGGGGTTAGTACCCTCAGAAAGATTGACAAGCAACATCCCTTTTGTAATACATTGTAGAGTCAAGGGACAAGTACCTTGCCATCGAGACCAAATTGAGCCCTTTCAAACCACACACACCCTCAGAGTACATGCCATTCATTATTTCATCACTACTTTGTTCAAAATTGAGTTCTCAATATTTCATTAGTCCAAACCAATATATTTATTCTTCAAAGAACTAATATTAAAGTTGAAGAATCTGATTGGATTTAATGAATGGGGTTGAAGGTTCTAATGATGGAGCTCGAGTCAAGATCTTTTGAGTTGTTCAACCACGTCACTATCATAGTTGCACTCCCTGAGGAGATAAAGATCATGATCATCAGGAACATCATCATTTGTAATCCACATAGAATCTAGATTGATCTCATCAGGGTCATTAGCAGTCTTTATTTGGAATAATATGTTATCAATATATTATAGTTTACTAGTCAAAATGTATTAATTGTTTGATAGCTAGGTAAAAACAATTGTGCCAAAATGCCTAAAGTTCTTATAAGTGCATGAAAAATCTTACGATGACTTTGGTAGCCACATTGATAAGTTTTTGTTGGACTTTTTCTCTATGAGGATGGATACCTAATCTTTTGCGTGATGTCTCATGCTTTCTTCTTCTTCTTTGTTTTTTGTTCTTGTTCTTTTGTGGTCACCATTTGGTACTCTGTTGTCTGTTATTTTCTTGATGTAATCTTCCAGTCCCATAGACCCTCATTTTGGTCTTTTGTTGGACATTAATAATATTATCTTATCTTATCTTATCTTATCACTTCACAAGACAAATACATACAGTGATAGGATGAAGATCACACTACCATTTTTCATAGTGATAGGATGAAAATTGATTGTAAATAAGAGTAGATACAATTCAGACATGTCCTTCACAATTAAATAATCATGAACATTGGCAATTAGTGATTAATCAAAAAATCACATTTTTTGGCTTCATCAACACATTCCTCGTAGCATCATATGAAGTTCCTTAC
The DNA here is from genome assembly GCA_028749045.1 of Cupressus sempervirens. Classification (NCBI taxonomy): domain Eukaryota; kingdom Viridiplantae; phylum Streptophyta; class Pinopsida; order Cupressales; family Cupressaceae; genus Cupressus; species Cupressus sempervirens. Next base: position 514,844,105 of record CM053789.1, read on the forward strand.
ATAGTTGGCAAATGTGGGCTTAGCAAAAACTTTGGTAAATTAAAAATTGCTTAAGTTTATTTAAAAACAACTTTCTGTTATACATAACAATTTTTCTACTATCCAAGATTTTACTTGATGTTGTTTCTAGAAGAGATTGTATATGTTTTTTGAATCACAATGTTTCAGATCTCACTCCATGATCTATCATCTAGATGTTAGAGAGCAGAAGGGATAGAAAAATATATTTTTTACAAAATTAAATGATAAAATATATCTAATGAGTACAAAAGTGTTTTCTATCAAGGTTGACTCGTTTAAATTTAATTGAGAAGACTAAATCCAAAAATGCATCAATGCATTCCTTGCAGCATCATACAAAGTTCCTTGCATGGTTGGCATACTTAGGACTCAACCAAAATTAGGATTGTCTTTACAGTGATTATCTTTAAAAATCATCATCATGATTCATAAACTGCATTACAACATTTTAAATCTTCATCTTCCCTAGTCTACTAAAAACTTAGGGAGAGGTTCTAATCCTTGCACTCTATTGCAGCTCCTCACTTCACATTAAAGGTTGTATTTTTGGCACTAAGTTGGCCAAATAATATGTGACAACTAATCATGCTCTTTTCTCTTTCTTGTTTAACTCAGTACCAAAAACATAATATAGAGCACTTGTGCTAATTTAGAAGCATTAGTAGTGATGGCAGTGAGTTGATTGGCATCCTTGTATTGAGTTGATATTGTCATTATTAAACTAAGTATGAAAATATGAACAATCACATTATATCTATCTCTTGGATCGAGTAGTATATCCCTAATCAAGATGGATTGAATGACAATCATATGGGATTGAGTTATGATCCTCTATATTCATATTAGAGGCTTTGATGTTGAAATTGGCTTAGCAAATAATCATGATCATGACCATAGGGTCTCTTGATAATTTGTTTGGTGACTAATCATAATTGATAACCTTTGGATTTGTTGGCTAATTAAGTTTATGCCTATGTGTCTCCTCAAGGAGACATGTAGTTGAACAGTTACAACTGCCCCTCATATGCCTCTTGGTTGCACTAAATAAGATGACCGATCACAAGAGATGGATTATTGAGATTCATAAATGATTCTATCTCTTTAGATTGGGAATTCTAATAAGTGATCTAATTATATATTCAGACTTGGCAAACATTTTCAATATTGAATTAATTCATATCCATTCTATATTGATTATCACCTAGAGAGATCCATTACATTTACAAAGATTCTTCATTATTTAACATGGTATCAGAGCCAGGTTAATAAAGGTATCACTTTAAGAGAGGAAGGCTGCCAGCTATGAAATCAATACCATATGCCTTTGCAATTTTGTGCCCGAGATGGTGAGAGATTTCAAGTCACCTCATTTTTCATCCTCTCTAATGTCTGAAACAAAAGAGTATCTATAAATTTGTAAAATGTTCTACACAGATTTAGTTTTGATAACACTCATTGAGTAGCATTGGCCATGAAAGAGAAGAGGCAAAAATCAAAAAATTAGTGTTTAGGTTGTTGTGCTTGCTGGCATGTTTTGGCATGAGGGAACAAGTACCAAAGTGTTGGGCCTATCGTTCTCGCAGAGGGTGCTCCTGAGCTTCCCATTTCTACAAATGGTGTAACACTTGTTTAATTGCATGTTTAGTTTGGCATGCAGATGAGCATGTGTAATATTTTTCTTGTAGATTTATTTATTTTTCTTGCAGGGAGACATAGCATAATAAAAGGAAATATGGTTAAAAGTATTTGTTTAGAGCTCATTTTCAAATTGTTTGAAAGATCACTCAAGTCATTCTTTAAATGTATGGATTTGTGGTTTTTTCTATCAATGCAAATCATGCTTTTGTTAGTAGGATTAATTCCTTTTGATTACTATCTATGGAATTTTTTCATCTTCTTCATAGGGGCAGGAAAAGTCATACAAAAAGTTTCAAGTAGTTAGCATAGCTTCTGTTATTGCTCAACTAGTTAACAATATACCAAACAAATGCATCATTTATCCATCTATATATTTTTACTATTTTTCTTAAGTTGAAAATGCTTCCTTTTGAATCTATTTATGTTAAAGCAGGATGTATCAACATTGATTGTAGCAGAAAAACAAGTTACACAGATGACAACTTGCATTGTTGCACTTACAGTTCACATTTGACACTTGGAGTTGATATGCACATTTCTTTGTGGTGGGTGATAACAAAGAGCTCATCAATTTTCACTGTGTTATCTTCTGGCTACAAGTCTACACCATTCTTCACTATTTTTTATTTATACCTAATACAATTTTATTTTTTAAAATGTTTATCATTGCCACAGTTTTTTACAGTTGGCTTCTTTGTATTAACGCCTATAAGGAGCCATTGGATATTGGAAGATAAAGGTTATAAATCTCAGGTAGTTTTTCTATGAGATTTCTTTTGGATTTGGCTATGTTACATGAAATGCTGAAGTAATATGGATATCAAATATATAGTTGTGGCTTTTGTGTTATGTCCAACTCAGACATGGGCATTTCTGCCTGTGGTTACGATTCTGTGCATGATGAGCTTGACTTTATTTTTCATGCCTGGCAATGGGAATTGTTGTATGTGCCTCATAGCCTAAATTTATATTTGGTTTAGGAATTTGACAAGAGAATTGTGCAGAATATTACAACTTTTGAGTCTGTTGTACTTGGCCTCGCTAAGGCTGATAAGCTTATGAGATCTAGGCCCTCGTGCCCCAAATTTTGGGTCCAAGATTCTGAATCATTTTCCAAACAGTAATGCTAATTAGGGTTTTGTTGATGGATTTTTTGTAAAATATTTCAACGGAAACACGAAGAAATTTTTAGGTGGCTGGAGATGAGCAATTAATCAATTCTTGTTTTATTTCATGTTTTCTCTCCTGCTAGTTGGGATTTGTTTCTCAATAGATAATATTGTGTTTTTCAATTCATATTGGATATTACTCTTCATCTTTCTTCATATATCAATTTCTCACATAGTCTTTTTTAAGTTGTTGCTTGAATTCCTATTTATCTATTCGTAAGTTGCCTTTGCCTTTCAATTATGTAACACTTTTTCTACCTTTTCATTTAGTTATAATAAACTAGAATGTCTCCTATGGACCTTATATTCAAGCCTCAATCAAAGAACACATTAAAATAATTTTCATGCCACTAACATGACATATAAGTGATGTGAAACTGATTATAATTTAAAAAAAGAATCTGTGGTTGCCCTTCTCTTTTACGTACTCTCTGAGTTTTCCATTATTAATAGTCATATTAAGTTCCTTGGGATCCTAGCAGGGTATCTTCAAAAATGACCTGTATTTTCACAACAATATGCCAGCTAACTGATTCGATTATAAGTTCTAAGGAGAACATGAGAAGAATATATAATCCAATAAGGAAAGCTTAAAGGAAACTAAAAACTTTGTCAAAAATAAAATTAAAAAATCATCTGAGTTCATCCAATTTCTAGATTTCTTGGGAATTTGGTAGAAGCTCCTCTATTGTCTTGAGTATTTCATGCCAAATTATGGGCTCTCTTGTTAAATGAGCATACATAGTTTAAATGGTATACTCTTACAAACTATTAGCTCTTTTGTTGCTTGCTTAGCTAATTTCCCTACAGCTATGAGCAGAAATTAACAATAAATATTTGACATATTAACAATGTTGATCTTCTTAAGTTGGGCACTAATTTCAACCCATTCTGATTGATTTGTATAGATTCTTATAACTAGTTCCATATATTTAATTACATTTAGACATTATCTTTTAATGCTTTATTTCAGTGTGCTATTTATTCTATTTCATATTTGTGATATATGATGAAAGTATTATAACATATGGAGGAACAGTCCATGAGTGGCGTGGCCAATTGAAATGGTTTTAGTTTCAATTTTACACCATTTGATACAAATAATCAGTTTACCAATCAACCCCTAGGTTCATTCCATTTGTAGTAAAATCTTCATTACATAGAAAATGTTCACAAAATCTATGTCAATGCTCACACATCTTCTTGGACTTACACAAATCTATGTCAATCCTCACACATTTTCTTGGACTTACGTAGGAACTAGGCTGCCCTGTAGTTCTTGTTAACTATGTTATCAACTTGACTTTTCTATTAAAGGTTCTCATGCTGAATTGAAAGCCAGGTAAAGAAAAAGATATTATACACTATTTTGTTGGTACCCTATTCAGCACAACAAACTTGTGCTTACTATAAGAAAATTTTCTTTTCTTTTGTTTCATTGCAGATCTTCTGCTTGCACGGAGGTCTCTCCCCATCATTGGACACACTTGATAACATTTGAGCTTTGGATCGCATACAGGAAGTGCATCTATACACATAAGTATAGATTTTAAAAGAAGATCACAACCATAACATTCAGTTCTATGCATGATAGTGTCTTAGATCTGGTTCTATGTAGTGTTCTCTATTAGAAGAATTTTTTTTCCTAGTTACTAAATAGTTTCTATTTGAAAGTATTTTGGTTGTACTAGCTATGTAGTTCCCCCACCAAGGAACCCTTGGAACTAAGCATAAAACATGCAGGGGATTTTGTTAAAGCAATTGCATCATTACACACTTAAATTAGGACAACAATGCTAACAACATGAACAAAAATGAACAACAAATCACTATCACTTTGTGCTTGTGCACAAACAGTTGTAAACACCAGCATCTACATGTGAAAATCTACGATCTCACTTGTTTCCTATTAGAAGAGCCTCCTATACATTCACCATACCCTTGATGGTGTGTTAAATTTTGTGCAATGATGATGAAATCACTAGAAAAAAGAAGCTGAAACAGTGGCCTAGAGATGATATGTAAATCTTTGGGTCACGTAATAATAAATGTGGCATGGATGAGCATCGATTTTTTGTTGACTTCATGCCAACCACATAAAGGACAATTTTCTTGGAGCCTTCAAATTGAATCTAGTAGTTGTAGGGTCAAATCAAACTATTAATGAAGCTCTAAGTTGTTTAAGAGGATAGGTGGGACCTATGGTGAAAAATGTCACAATTCTGGGTACATTGGTGCATTTGGGAACTTTCTGCATGCTGAAATGAAGATTTGAGGGATTTTGGAGTGCATTCAGACCTTTGTGGGTGAACATAATACAGACATCAACACCAAGTAATATAATCAAATGAAACTCAGATGCAATCGATGAATAATGTAGATGCTGAAGTTCTAAACCATCCAAATAGCCCTAATAATTGTTGGATCTAATTTATTGCCAACCACTATAGTGTTCAGCATTTAAGGTTTGATTCTTCACAAATGGCCATTCACATCAATGCATTTAAAAAAATATATCATGCCTCCAAGAGTCTACCTTCGATAAAATGTGACTGAAATGTTTCTCCAAATAATAGTATCTCCAATGTTGTCAGACGTTGAATACAATTTTATGCTACTAAAGTTATCAACTTGCATAAATGCCAAACATTGGAAGTATGGGGAAAATATAACAAATCACACCTTAATTCCTTGCCCCATGCAGAAAAATCTAATAATGGACCCTTCTACCGTCTCTTGCCTCTTGTATTCTGAGTTTAATGGAAAATCAGTTTTATACATATCATTGAAGGAAAAGAGCTTCTAGAAGTCTTTTCACTGCCTACTCTAAGGAGCATGCTCAACATGTTGAACAGTCTCAAACTCTAAGAAGTCAACATCCCCTTTACCATTGTTAACATTTATGCCACCAACTATGAAAAGAACATTGTTGGAATCTCTTCAAGTATGCTAAAACCGTCACATGCCTAAATAGTTCTAAAATTTTTTGGAAAAAAGGAAGTTGTCAAGTGAAGAATCTAAATGGTGAATCAGTGGCAAATATTATGGATTAATCTAAACATGGTTAAATCCCTCCTATCAAAGGAAAATATTCTTGGACCAGTAGAGATCTGGCAAGCAATTCATTGCCAAAAGACTTGACAGATTTGTGCTTGCTGAAAATCTCACCTTCTTCCCAAACTTGTTCTCTAAAACAAAATACACAGCTCACCGTTGTTGAAGATGTGGAACAAGCTTTGGTGATGATGAAAGAATAATATTGAGGAGACCGTAGAGCATGGATTGGAGAAAATATAATACAAGGATACAAATAAGAGATTAAGTCAGAAATAAACGATGGACCCCTAAATCGGGTTCATTACAATTGCTAAAGCAATTGCATCATTACACACTTAAATTAGGAAAACAATGCTAACAACATGAACAAAAATGAATAAAAAATCACTATCACTTTTTGCTTGTGCATTACAACCAAGGACCCCTAAACTATTCCCACATTCCATTGTTTTGCCTAATAGAAATGGCATGTTCTCAGACCAGTAGGGATGAAGGTGCCAATTACCAGTTGGAGGCACTGATTAATGTATGTGTTGAAATATTGGTGGAGACATTAATATTGTTGAAATATTGAATTATTATGTGTATTTTCCTCACAAGTCACCCATAGCCTAGAGAAACTGCCCACAGCATGCTCGTAGATTCAATCGTATAGCTACCCTCACAAGTCATCATAGCCTTGTGAAAGTCAGCATACTTTTGAGATGGAAATAGAGACCCACTTCTTTTTTTGTGTCCCCTCCTACCATGAGATCAAAGGGAGATTTCATTGTCTTTTTAGACACTGTACATCCCTACTGACCTTCTTTAGATACATTGATCAACATTGTCTAGTGCTTTACCTCCGAGAGACTACTCATCTTCGTGATCACATCTTATAGTTGCTGTAAATTTTGGCACATTTAGAGTCCCTTTTACCATGCCAAGGGGAGAATATTCATGTGTGACTATGTAAATCCTCATTTTTTTCCCATTCTAAATCCTAAAAACCAATTTGATGCATGCACTCAATGATCAATTTTTAGATCTTACCCACTACTTATGTTCAAACAATATACTGATTAAGAGAATGTTAGAGATTCATGATTAAATATTGCTATTAATGTTAAAAGTGTGAGCCAGATCACAAGTGTCAGCATCAATGTCAAAATGAGGGCTAGAAGAGATGCAATTCCTATATTACAACTAAGCATAATTAACGATGGAGGATTCATGTTAAGTTTTTCAAGGGGTGGTCTATTGAAACATATGTACTAGCATAGTATGGCAACATATTATGCAATTGTTCATACAAATCAAATTCACCAAAGCAACTATTAACACACAGTCAGATATTGGAAAGAGAGAAACTTAAGGAAGAAGATTGTGAACTTCCATTTTGGTATGGAAAAATTGGCAGCATGAAATTACATGCTCAGGATCTCTTACACTAAAGTTAGCGAATATGGGAGTTCAGTTTGCCATTTGACTTTAATTCAATCTATTCTAAAAATTCAAGTGGACATACATATAAAAGTGTGTAAAAGTCTTAGATGATACTCATCAATGGCAAGTTAAAGCAATGTAAAGTTCTTCTTTTCCTACAACACATATAATAGCAATGTAAACTTATCTTGAAACTTCTTCTTTTCCTACAACACATATAATAGCAATTTTAAGTGCTTGAAAGGTATATACTTATGAATAAATATTACATCATGATTTAAATGTATGAAAACAATTTTCATTCCTTTTAAGCTTCATTCATCTTGAGGTGCAATTCACAAACTCAAGAATAGTGGCTTTTGTTCTTCAAGATACCTTTAGGGGAAGAGTATGTGAATTCCCCCTTGTATTTGGAGTCTAGTTTAGAGGAGATGGCTATTTACACTACTAAGGTTTGTTGAATGTAATTTTGAATAACATTGCTTGCTATTGTTGAATCTAATCTAATGTATATTTTAACTAGACTTGTAGCTTATATGTTTTGAAATTGTTGTTAGGCCTTGTAGTTTGTATAATTTGATTGCTGGAGAGCTTCTACAGCTAAGCAAGAATGCCATTGCATGAGTTATAGCCACGCGCTCGGGTATAAAAATTGTATATTTTTTATTCTAATGTATATTTTAACTAGACTTTTAGCTTATATGTTTTGAAATTGCTTTTAGTGGCTTAATGTTGTAAGGTCTCTTGAAATAAGACCTTTAGGCAATTGGTCAAAGTTTTACAAATAATCTTAGGAATAAAGTCAAAGAAAGTATTTTTAAAATATTAAAGTATTTAGCTAGGTCTAAGAAGATTTGTGTACTTTCAACAGTTTTTCTTAGTTTGTGAAAGTTGTAGACCGAAGTTTTCATAGCCCAATTTTTGCTTCCTGCAAAGAACGATCATGTGAGATAATATAAGTGAAGAACAAAACAGGGAGACAATCGCTAGATTGTGGTCTAACTTGAAAAGAAAAGGTGATGGAAAATTTTATTTTCCTTGCAATATTTGTAAGGGCTTAAACCGTAGAAGACTACTAATCAAAACAGTTAAGAGACATTATAGAGAGAATGGTCACATTGAAGGGGGGCATGACTATCATCCACTGGTAATTCGTTCATTATATCATTTTAACAATTTATATACATATGAAATCACTTGATGATGAGTTGATGATCATGGTTTATTTATGTTAATCAATTTTATATAGGTTGATCTTCCCAGGGAAGTACATGATGTGAACCACAACAATCTGAAGAATATGGTTTTCGAAGTGGAGGAACATGGAGGTGAAAATATCCAAGGTGAAGATAATGATCCCATGGAAGATGACAATCATGTGCCAAAAAACACAATTGAAGAGGATGGTATAAATACATTGATCCATGACACATCTAGTCCAAGCGTATCTGATCATGATGATGATGATAGCCTCGATGTACCTCTACTTCAAAAGGCATACAAGCCTCTATACAAAGACTCCCAAACAACTCTTCTCTTTGTTGTATTGTTGTTGTTGAACTTGAAGGTTATGAATGGTTTATCCAACATAACAATGTCACATATGTTAAGGTATGTCATATATGTCTTTATAGTTAACAAAGGGTGAATAATGTACCACTAATATTGTTTATATTAACAACTTATATTTTTTTTTGTAGATTGATAGGCGAGTTTCTATTACCATCATCAAATATTCTACCTTGCTCATATTGAGAATTAACTACTGTTATGAAAGATATTGGAATGGAGTATGAAGCAATACATGCTTGTCCCAATGATCATATTATATATTATAAAGAACATGAATTTGCAACACAATTCCCTGAATGTCAATGAGTAGATATCGAACAGATCAACTAACAAAAAAGGTGCCTCAAAAGGTTCTTCGTTACATCCCCATTATTCCGCAGATGCGACAATTATTCAAGTGTAGTAGCTTGGCTCAATTTATGGATTATCATGCACGCAATAGAAGTTGAGATGACATTATTTGAATCCCTATGGATGGTTCAGCATTTATGCACATAGAGGAAAAGTGGCAACACTTCAAAGAAGAACCTCATAATCTCAGGCTTTCATTGGCAGTGGACGGTGTCAATCCATTTGGAGAGATGAGATCTATTTACTCGGTGTGGCCTATTTTTGTTATCAACAATAACATTCCTCCATGGATGTCAATAAAGAGGGAGCACATTATGTTGGCAATTATTGTTCCAGGTATCTTATCATTTGATAGTTATTAATTTACATGTACTTACAAATCTTGCAGCAAAATGGTCACAATAATTATGTAATGTTACTATTCATTCAAGTAGGTAAATATCAAGTAAAAGATATGAATGTATATATTGAGCCTCTTATTGATGAGTTGGTGGAGTTATGGAACGGTGTCACTATGTATGATGTGTCTAGACCAATAAGACAAAGACAATTTCAATTCCATGCAATACTTGCATGGACAATACATGATGGCCCAGGGCTAACACATTTTTGTGGTATGTTATAGTGAATTCAAGTTGCGCACAATAATTCTAATTACAAAAATCAACATATTTAATAATCCAATTATATCATTATCTTGTAGGTCTTCAAAGAAAGGGAAAATTTGCATGTCTAGTTTGTGGTCCGAAGATGAAATCTCGTCATTCAAAAAGTTTAGGAAAGCAGGTGTTTGATGAGTGTAGACACTTCTTCCACAGGAATCATAAGTATTGAAGTACAGAAAAACATCTTTTCAATGGGAAAGAAGAGACTACATCAAAGCCACGAAGAATGACACCTTGCCTATGGAAGTTGGAATATAATAGAATTAATCGTCGAGGTAATGCCATTCCACCTAATGGTTTATGTTTGTAATTTATATATTTCTATTGTGATATTTGTTTACTAATTATGTAATTGATGATCATGAAAGTCGTCAAATAAATACTGATAACTGTCCAAAGGGACTAAAAAGCTATCCTAGACAATTTAGTAGGTTTCCCTACTACGAGCACTTACAATTTGTGCATTTGTTTGATACTATGCATATTGGAAATAATATAACAGAGACATTGTGGAAAATATTGGATGGAAGGTGTGACAAAGGAAAAATTGTCAAAATTTATAATGAAATACATGAATCTAATCATGCATTGAAGAATTTCATTCACTCAAATAGCAACAGAGATTAGATTAATATAAGTGCCCTTCCATGGTTATTAACGGAGCAGCAAAGTGATGCCATAAAAGAAGTCATACGAAAAATTTGATTTCCCACAGGATTTGATGCGAACATAAACAATCTCATATAAAAAAAAAAAGAATTTGGGCCAGGGCTCAAAACGCATGATTGGCATACTTTCATCAAGGTAAGTTATGTTCTTTTGTATTTACAATATATTCATAAACTATGTGTACTGTTTGTTATGTTATGTTAGAAAACAATGAAATGATTGGTTTATAATTACTACAGTACGTGCTTCCTCTATCTCTCCCAGAGCACTTCAATAATAACATCAAACAAGTGATATACGATCTTGGAAAATATATGAGGTAAGCAATAATATCTGTTCATTTTGCTGTATATATTTATTATATTCTCGATTTGTTTTTCTTGCTATGTAATCTATTGTATATTATTTTGTAAAGTCTCATATCTATATATTTTTTGTGACTTGAATCTGTTAATGTAGGTGGTTGTCATCTAAAGAAATCTATAAAGAAGATATAAACTATTGGAAGAGAAGAATTCCTCATTTACTGTGTGAAATGCAAAAGTGTCTACCTCCAACTTTTTTCAATGCACAAGAACACTACCTCATACACCTAGTTGAGGAGATTGAATTGTGTGGACCTGTACACACTAGGTCAATGTGGATGGTTGAGAGGCATTTGAAATCTTTGAAGGCTTTGGTTCAACAAAGAGCACATCTTGAGGTTTCTATGGTAGAGGGATATATGGTATACCAAACTATGGTGTACATTACTAAATATCTTCCTAAGTTTGCATCAAATATCCATGTAGATCGCATTTGGGATCTCGAGCCTTTTAAAAAATTAGAAGGGGAGTACTTGATGGGGAAAGGTACATTGAGGAAAGTGAGAGGTAATAAATTATAAGATGTTATTGTAATAAATTATTTCTTAATCTTCAAAATAAATCTGTTGTAAGCTGTCTAATTTTTTTTGTACAGGTGCTCGAGAGTGCGATGCACTACATTTGTATATTACAAACAATCTTGATTGGATGACAGTATGGATTGAACGATGTCAACATTCTGGTCGCACATTAACATGGGAAGGTGTATCTTCATTGGTTAAAGAAGCTCATCGTAATGGAGATTACAATGTTATGCAAAGGGAAATAGATTTAGCACGTGGTTCAAGAGATTTCTAGGTAAGTACAAATTTATTAATCAGCCGTATGTTTATCAACTCATGATAAAATAATTTTGACATGTTTCACATATTATTGCAGGTTAAACACCAGAAGGCTATGTTCTGTAATGGTCAAAAATTTTGCGTCAAAGTGTTGGATGACATGAAGAAAACTTGTGATTCAGGAATAACTGCATTCTTTCAAGTGACTAATATTTCATCTAGAAATGACTTACATCCTTAAGAGTCTAAAAATTGATACTATGGCATTTTGGATGAGATACTTGAGTGTGACTTTAGTTCCTTCAAATTAGTACTCTTCATTGTCAACTGGTACAGGTTATGACTTAATCCAAATGATCCTGATAGAACTATTATTGAACATGATAATGGATTTACAATGGTTAATTGGGGACGAGCCTTATGTTCTTCCAAGCCAATGTGAGCAAGCATTTTACTCAGAGGTTCCACATAAACCAAGTTGGTCATTTGTTGTTAGACATGAACTAAGAGTAAGTCCAATAAAGTATAATGTGATGGAAGAAGAAGATACCGAAGAAGTAGAAGATGATGTAGATGGTGATCACGATCGATAGTTATTGGATGATGTTCCTGACACAAATTTTCATGAAGAAGAAGAAGAAGATGATGACGATGATGCTGCTACTAATGATGATGATGAAGATGATTTTGATGTTGATGATGATGTTGATGAGGACGACGATGACGATGATGATAATGATGATGACGATGATGGTGAGGATGATGATGATGATGACGATGACGATGATGATGATGATGATGACGACAATGAGGATGATGATGATGGAATTTAGAGGTATGCTATCAATCCTTAATCTATTTAATATTCATTTCTTGATAGAAATATATTTGTCTTATATATATGGTTACATAGTTTATTCATCATCTATTTAAAAGCTACAAGTTTCAACTACAAATAGAATACTGCTAATCTAAATTAACTATTAATATAAATTAATTAAATAAAACTATTTAAAACACATATTGATGCATGAATGTATTGAGCCTTATTTTCTTTTAGGTCAAAAGCATTTGTAAGTGTTTAGTTTGGAAAAGGGAATTCATTAAATATCTATAAAAGGGAGTTGTACCTAGAATAAAATTCATAGGGAAAACATAATATAAGTGCTTACCCAATTTTTTGGTTAATAATTCTACCTCTGTAGGTGATGCAAAGACCCTAGGTGGACTTGCAATCATTCATAACAAGAGGGACTTCCATAGTGTTCTCACAACACCAACCAAGCATCTTCATAACATCCCTCTCCTTAATCCAAGACAACTCCATAACCTATTAGAGTGCACACCAAATCCTTATGCCACCTTAGGTTCTATATCTTTGGAATAATCCCATGAATGTCCCTCAATCCATCCAATGGATTCATCCAAGCAATCTAATCAACAAACTATCAAATGCTCACAATGCCTCAATAGGCGCCAAACTTGACTTCACCTTAACTAGGTGTTTCCTCCACCTCCACACACATAAAACAACTTCAAATAGCATGTCCCCAAGGTGACTAAGCCCTCAACTTATCAGCTGATACAAAAACCCAATTTTAGGCCTTTACTAGGCCTACTTCCCTAGTAGGCTTATAATGTGAGCCTGATTTAAGTGTTTTATTGTGTACCTTTTAATGTTTTTAATTTTTATGTGATGCTAATTATGGATGTGATTATGCTCATGATAATTGAATTACATTTGCAAGAAACTAAACCCCTTTTAGGAGCATCTCGCACAGTCTCATGGATCGACAGGTATAAGTCAATACTCCTTATAGATAGTCTATTTAATACACTTATCAATAGTAGGATTGATGTCTTCTAAGATCTCTCCCATTTGCAGGTACCAGCGAATAGGTATTTCTTAGAAGTGTCTTCCTTGAGTGAGGGAAATATAGGAATAGAAGAGGAAAGTGAGACATGCAGTTTATCTAGAATAGGGAGATCAACTAGAGGTCAAACGACTAGAAGGAAATTCAATAAATGCATGAAATTTTTCCTTGCTCAAGGGGGGTCATGCTCTTATGATGATGAGATGGAAGGTGACATCAAGGTGCCCTTGAGGTACCAACATCTACAGAAACATTGGGTACCCAAGGAACTTCCTCCAATAAACACCGATTTTTGTGTTAACAAGAGGATATATTGCATAGCACCATCATCACTACATGGTTTGGGCCTATTTTCTATGGATGGCATAAAGGTGTCTTACAAAAAAGTTTTTGAATTCATGGAGTATGTTGGACCATGTTACGATTACACAATTTGGATGCATATTGTTCAATATAAAAAAAGTATGTGTAGGTATGCCCTCTCGGCAAATTATATACAACAACAAGACAATAATCAAAGTAAAAGTGTCTCTATATACATTGATGGAAGGCCAAAAGAAATAGGGAATATTGCGGGTTTTATAAATAGTACATGACCTGGGTCAACTATAAAGCAACCCAATTGCATATTTGAGGCATGCGAGAGAAATTGTGTATTCATCTGTGTGATAAAATCAATACGTGTAGGGGAAGAGCTTCTTATTGATTATAATTTGAACTGCATAGATACAAACAAGGCTACTATCATGGGGGTGGTACATACTATTAAACCAACTTCTAATCAATGACTCCAACATACCATTTAGTCAATAAATTTTTGGCTAACATTTTTATACTTGATCTTTGACACAGGGGCACAATATGGAGCAACTACCCGGAGGGGATGTTGGCGAAGTTCCTGTCTCATCTACACATGAGCAAGTAAAACTCATTGTAATTGTGCAAACTAGATAGAAGCAAAATGTTATTTTTTTAATGTTGTTTTCTTCATTGTTTTGGAGTAATTTTGATAATAATAATACTATTGTTGTCACAGAGGGCCAGTGGTCGAAGGGAGGGAAAGGAACTTGTAGTCCCTGATCAGCAGCCCCCCCTGAGGAGGACCCTTTTTATATTGATTTAGCAGACATCAATGACCTGATCGATTTGACTAGAAAGTTGCTAAAGAAAATTGGCAAAGAAATTTTATGTTTGGCAACCATAAAGCCTACTACTTAGGAAATAAGAGAAAGGGGATCTGAATTGATGCACACCTCTAAAACCTTAAAAGTAAGTATTAATGAAATTTTTAATTATAACAAGAGTTCAATAATGGTTTTTATGTTATGCTCTTTTATGGCATTAATTAAAACATGGATGCGTTGTCTTTACAGAGTTTTTTGCATGATTTCGAGCCCCATTCCCATGATGAGGGTGTTGCAGGTGGTTTAGGTAGATCGCATGTTCCATTCCCCACTGAATATATATAGGAATGATCATAATCATTGACAATACATGCTCGAACAATCCCTTTTTTTAATGCTCTAACAATCTTATCCATGCTAGTTCACACATTTTATATTTATGCATGCTCTAACAATTTTATTCTTCATCTTCACATCAATTGAATCCTATGACGATGTCGCCTCCATCCAGGACAACCACAAATCTCTTTCTGACTGCTGAGTCAGCAACACACAGCTTATAGGCATCGACTATTGCACCATCTACTGATACACAAATCCCTTTTTTTCTCTCTTATGATAGCAACAAACCATTTTTTTTTACAACTTTTTAACATCAATTATCATTTGTTCTTTTATACTTCGTGACAAAGACTTATGAAACTTATGAAACTTTTTGCAATAGGAGTTGCAACATCATTTCCTGGATGTTTCTAGTACGGAAATGGTGAAGGATGTCATATTGATTGTCAGTGACGATGAAGGCATTCCATTAAAAGTAGCCAAAGTTCCAAGTACTTTAAATTTATTATTATTCTATAGTGATATAATAGTAATTTAGTTTGATCACTCTTTATCGACTAATGATCCCATGATTGTTTTGTAGGGAATGATGTTTTTTTGAGAAAACTTAGTGATGAGTGTTTACAAATATTCGGGCCCACCCTGCATACCTGGTGGAACATCATATCCTACCTAAAACCCCATACCACTATTTTGATTTCATATCATTGCTATAATAGTTTTCCTTTTCATCCATTTCTTGAACTATATTAAAGGTAGCTTCACTTCATTTATGAGTCTAACATGTTTTTTTTTTACTTAAAAGGTGGAATAACCAACGCAAACTGTTAAAGGATGATCTTATAGAGAGCATGACCCAACTCTTTGGACCTCGTGCATTCGAGAGAAACAAGCTCCTTGAAAAAGCTGGTTTATGTTTGAAGTATATTAGGGACCAGTACAAAAAAAAAAAATTATGGGATAACCCCAAGTACGAGCGTCTGCCCTATGTTCCTAAGGCTGAGTGGCAGGCTCTGATTTTGGATGGAAAGTATAAAGCTGACAAGAAAAATAATATTACACCAGTGGAGAGTATAGCAAGGTACGTGATACTGTTGAGAATATAATTATGTACTAATTAACCTCTATATTTATACTATCTAACATATTTTAAACTTTTCATAGATTCCCTGACACATCAAAGGCAACAAAGGCAAAACTAGAAAAGCACGGGACACACAAGCTCGGCTCTGGTGGTTTTTCGAAACTTCAAGAAAGAGTTGTAAGTATTAGTAAATGAGAAATTGTATCAATTTTTTTATATAATGTGATGGGAAATGCTAGGATAGACTAGCTTGTCTATGCTCCTGATCCTCAACTTGGATCTCAGTGTTCCTCCACACCAATATATGATGCAGAGTAACACACTTTGGAAGCACTGGTGTAAGATAAAACTCCTAGGCTTAGTTTTCCACTTCCACCAAGAGATTTCTCTTATCTCCTAGTATCCTATGCTTCTATAGGATCTCCTAATAGGATTAGATCATTAACTAAATCCTATTCACTCTTTACTACAAGAGTCACACCTTGGAAACTCCACCTTGGATAATCCACAACTTAATTTTGGTTCTCTTTCTCACTTTCACTTAGATGGATCTAAGTGCCAAATCCACTAAAACATAACAAATTTCAAACTTCATTGTGGGGACCTTCTTCACATTGAATTCATTCAGATTCCATCCCATTTTACTGATTTGGGAAGGTTCTTGGCTCTTAGGTTTATCATATTCAAGATTTCATCCAAACCCTTAACACATAACATGAAAAAGTCTTCAAAATGACTATAGAACATGTCTCAACCACTGTATCAACACATTTTAGGCTTCAAGTATGACTGTTCCTTCAAAAACAGAAATATCACTTCAAAAATAGAGTTTTCTAGCCACTTCATCAACTCAAACTTTTTACAATATGAAACCAATGCTTGGAGATTCAAGACATCACTCCATTAGGTGTCTTCTCCACCATTCTAGGGCCTATTTGGTCAAAAATAACCTCCCACAATCAAAGGAATCCAAGGCTATCCATGTTGCATGGAATATTTGCAATAAGTGCAAAATGTTGTTATGACAACATTCTTACAACACTTGGAAACTTTGATAGATGCCTTAATCCTATATTATAGGCTTCTTATCATCACATATTTTAAGGATCCAAGATCATTCATGGTCATCATATTAATTTAATAACCATTAACCATTCTTAGGCCTAAGAACTAATCTGTTGTTACAACGTCTGCTCCTTTAATTCATGGACCCAACTCATCACATAAGGCTACATACTAGTTACTTCTCCCTTGTACCATTCAAGGCCTCATACACCCAACCTTGACACCAAGTGTTTTGGACAACTCCGACATAAATGGAAACCAAAAAAAACATCAACACAACCCAAAACAAATCAGGTCTAAGGAAAACTTGTTGTTACCAGTGACACAGAAGATTGCAGCACTTGACCTTTATTCTACACACCCAACCAAGAGTGAAATTGGATCCTCTAGGACTCCCAAACACAAAAGATAGTTTAGAACAACTCCAACATGACCAAAATAAGGTGTAACAAGGGTTGGAAACCCTGCTAACTATTTACCATTTCCTTTTGATATTTTAACTACCCTCCATTGGTTGATGAAACAATGCAAGTAAAATTCACCATACCATGCAAAAATGTAGGACTCAGAGTTCAAGAGATGTCTCATAGAGGAGGATAAGAGAATTGGCTTCTAACAAGGCTATAGAGCCGTGGCTGAATGGATATGAGCTGAAATTAGTGTGGAAGGTTCTAATAATGATGCATCTGAGCCACAGGTAAATAAGCTAAATAAAATTTATTTCAAATTGAATACTTTACCAATTAGTCTATTTGATGTTAAGTTCCAATATAATGTGAGTATATCTATTCTAAGCAAGCAATGATAACAATGCATAGGATGTTGGAATGCAGCTTGACAATCCTTCTACACAATCTGTGGATGCTGAAGGTTCGCATGATGTGCATCCCAGTGGTGGAGGTATACATTTGCTATTAATTTTTTTATATATAATTGAAATTGGTGTTTGGATTAATGTAACATTTTGTATAGCAGCTGTAGAGGATTGAGGGGTCGATGTTCATGACCATGTTGACGTTGAGTCCAAAAAAATGATGTGGTCAGATCAGGTAAAGAGTGCCACAGTTATGTTATTTAAAATAATTAAATACCTGTAACAATTATAATAAATTATTTTTAATTTAACTCTTTTATTTGTTATTGCAGAGGACCCCCCTTTGCAACAGCATAGGAATTTGAGATCATCAAGAACAAAGAACAGAATAACTAATGAGGGGGGAATTGATGATGACACTGATGCTAATCTTAGAGCTTACATAGAAAAAAGAAATAGAAAGAAAAAAAAAGAAATGATTGTCATCTACATACCGTAATTGATAATGACTGAATTTTATGTCTCAATGAATTTAATTATGTGCTAATGAATGTTCATGAATTATGTGTTAATGCAGAATATTTATGAATTTTGCATGCTAATGAATCTAATGTGTTAATGAATGTTATCATTTGATATTGATTGAATGTTACATTTTATTAATGGTTGAAAGAATGAATGAATGTTAGATGTTAACAGGGAATGTAGAGTGATGTTGGGGGGGGGGGGGGGGGGGCAAATGAGCTTCCACCTTCACGTGGTTGGCCTTGTTTAGTAGAGAATATTAAACTATTCTTGAAACAACGTGAAGCTCAATAAGATACTAAATATTTATGTATTATGTCCTATGTTTAGACTATTGCCCTATGCATATAAGGCTTCATGCTTTGACAAGCTAGACAAAGCTTATAGCTAATTGAGTATAAAGATGCCTTGAACAAATAATATACCAATTTTCAATGGAACCAAAGAAATATCAGCCAGGCCGTGGGTTCATAAATAAAAATCTTTATTGGCACTCAAGCCTATAGAAGAGAAGGCAATACAATTTTCTACCATGCTCTTGATGTTGAAGTCACACCTCCTTCTGAGCAATACAATAAGAACTTCAGGAATCAAAAATCAGATGATGAATCAGATGTGAAGGCTCCTAATCAGCCTAAAGTCACATCTCCTAAGTTAGGAAAAGAATCAAGTAATGAGTTAAGAAGAATGAATCTTTGTTTTCATTGCAAATAAAATTGGAAACTAGACATAGGTCTCTTGGTAAGGGTAAGGCATACCTTATTGAGGTGAATTCTGATGCGGGCAACGATGAGGATAAATGGGTGGTTTTATTGGCTTCATTGTCCATGAAAACCTTTGGTCATTGAGTTTCTCCTAGATTCCAAGCGAATTTAGACATTCCTATTATTTGATGGTAAATATATGTAGACATAGAAGATAATAAGTCAAGTTAGTTCAATTCATATGTATCTACAAATGACCTTTTTGATGAAATGATTGCTCCTCTAAATCTCGCTTCACTTGTTGAGAAGTGGTGGCGAGCCCATGATTTGTGAGACGATTAGACAAAAGGAATTTCTGTGCCAATTTGGAGAACTTCTTGGAAGCTGTCAAGGATGAATGATATCTTAAAGATGTCTATGATGATTTCTACATTCAATGGTGCAACTGCAATAAGAACATTACTAGCTGACTTGTGTGTGAAGTTGGGCACATTTGAGTTAGAGCAGTTGGTAGTTCTCAAATGTTCTAGCTACTTGTTCCCATTCATTCAATTAAAATTAAAGCTATGCTATAGATTATCATTGAGGATTCAACACTTTTGGGCAAACAAGACAAATTTACTCATGCCAAATATTGGTAAGTGGTGTAAAAAGTACAAATCTAACTTCCACTCCAATGCATAGTGCTATGTACAAAAGACTGATTCGTGCATATGTAGAAGCAAAGGGTTTCCATGAGCTAGAGGTGGAGAATTTAAATCCTAAAGCTACTTGTCTCCATAAAACAACCACAACATTTAAACTGAGAAAGAGGAAAAACTGAAGCCTCACTTGAAAAAGGAAGAACGAGAAAAAACCAAGTTAGGAAGTGAATGGGAGGAAGATTTTTAGAATCTAACCTTAATAGACCACCAAAAATAGTGGTAACAAGATAAAATGAGAGAAAATAGTTTTTGACACGTGGAAGGAATAGAAGCAATTAATTTTTTGAGTCCTCCTTCTGTCACAAATGAAATGAGTACATGGATTGATGATGATTATGAGATTGTTCTTACTGCATCTCAACATCATACATTGAGGATGACATAGTAGGGATTGAATCTAGGGGTCATCATTCAGATTATGTGAAGTTTCTTGGAGATAAGGATGTTGATCAAAATTATCCTTCACCTTTTAAAAAGTACATGACATTGACTAGCATGTCAATGTTTGTGCATGAGAAGAGTAATATTTCTAATGTCAGTCAATCAAAAAATACATTGTATGTCAAATCTAATCACCTCGAGGAAGATAAACAAAGAGATGTGATAGTGAAGGATAGGAACAAGTAGGTGAGAAATTTTTTTGATGAAACTATGGCAAGTGAGGAACTAGGGAAATTAAGGGATCGTGCTAAAGATGTTGAAAGAGCTCTATGATATCTAGGCATGCCAAGACGATAGCTTCACAAGAAAGAGAGAAGTTGCAGAAAATTAAATAGGAGAGATTGTTCAGACTAAGTATTGTAATTCAAATATTGCTTCAAGAACTTCACTCACATTAAATCTCAACTTATAGCATTGAAGTCCTTTAAGGATGAGGTAACATGACAGTAAGCAAGAATAGATCAATAGCTATATATCGTAGGACCTTGGATTGATATAAGTGAAAAAATGATAAGTTGATAGATGTTCATGAAAACATAAAAAATAGAAAATCAAAGTGTAGGAACAAAAAACTTCAAGGAACCAAAAGACAAAGGAAGAAATGATAAAGTGGACAACCTAGCTGAGACCTATGACCTGAAACGTTGTCTAGAGAAATCAGACAAGGAAAGTTTGGAAGAAGAGAGATTTGACTTCAAAAACAAGGATAACTTTCAGCTTGTTAATAATCCCTTATTTCAAGTTAGAGCTAATGTTTGATGTTCCCTTATATGACTCCTAAGGGTCTGTGACTAAATCCTTATATTTTAAATCACAATAAATTTCTTTCTATTATTACTTATACTTAAATCTTTATTTTGCCACAAATAAAGGTATTAATAACAATATTTTTTTAGGGTAGATATATCAATGCAATTGTGCATGTATCTTGATGTTATGTACCAGTAATATCACCCATGCTTCAGATATATTCTTTAATTCACTGCTAGAGAGATGCAACTGATCTTTGGTAAAGAATATAGATGAACAATATGCAAATGTCTTTTTAAGTAGTTATGATATCTTCAATCAAACTTTGATAACCAAAAACACTTCCAATAATGATGGAAATGACTTTGTGAAAATTCCCAATCCAATCAATATCAAAGACTAAACAAGGATTATATATATTGAAGTTGGAAGTATAGTGATAGTCAACTAAATGACCTAATGTCATAGATCCTAACGATCTAATGTTGATTACTAATCTGCAATAAGTATCATTAGAATTTCTGTAGAGCAATTTGCAAGACCAAGTAATCACTGTTACAGATTTATCATAATGTAAAAGTGATATGTACCATACTGGTCTGAAGTTATTCACTGTATCTAACATCTGCCTTATTGAAATGTGATATGATTGATTTTGTTTGGTTTGTAAAGACATTGGATATTTATTTGATCTCTGTCTGATACAATATCTTTGTAATGGTGATGACCCAATGATGGGTGATCTATATTGTTGCAATTTTTGATGTAACTCTTGTTACTTATGTGATATATATGTCACTATTCCTGATCTTAATCATTGTACTCATGGGATCTAGCTTTCTGATGTCTAGTGGATTACTACCACTTATGTCTGTATAGAATATAAAGTAATCTTCTATCTGAATAATGTCCTTAGACTGGTTATTGATGCCTTTTTAATATCATTTGAAGAATTGCAACTCTTCATTGCATCTTTTAGTATTTGGCTCCTCTATCATTATTGCACCCTTTTGGATAAATAATCTATGATTAGTATTTGTGATCAGCATGATATTATTTAAAGAGAAAACACTTACATTTTAGTATTAAGCTTGTTTTCTGAATGAATGGAGAAAAACTAGTGACATATCCATTTCAGCTTTGTGTTTTTTACTGTTAGTATTTGATTATTAGAACATAACTATACATCCTTGTGAATTGGACTTTCAGCAAAGATCTAATATTATTTGGATTTCTTTCTTATTGTAGCAAAGGTTATGGAGGCCCTGAACATTCCAAGAGGTGTCTGACGTGTTCTTTTTTGAACACTTAATACTGACAGGTATTTTAAGTTTTAATAATATGGATTTGAATAATTCTAGTTTTAATACAATCTTATTGAAGGTTGATAGATTTTCTTAACAAGTTTTCAAAGTGTTTTCTGTAAAGTCATTGTTCACTCCAGTTCGATCATCCTAACTTTTAGCTGCAGGTGCCTTGCCTTTCGTCAAGCACAAAGCTTTCCTTAGGCCCATGTAATATGGTGGGTAATTTTTTGGGTTTCTCCTTACCAATGAAAACTTTGATGTGACCCTTACTGTATGCTTTTGCCATGCATAACATGAATAAAAAAACTAGCAATACTACATTGATGTGCAATGGGTACACTGAAGAGGTAGAAAATCAAATAGAAAAAATACATTGTTCTATGTTTTGCATGTATTTATGTAATACATGATTACTAGGCACCATTATGAATATCTTCCTTATTTGTCCAATGAGAAAGGACTCTAATTGGAAAATTTAGGAGCATATCTCATGATTTATGTCTTCCTCTTGCTATCTCTCCCTATCTCCATCTCTGTTTTAGCTCTCTCTACTTATTTTATAACCTATTTATCCCTCTATCCCTATCACCCTCTTTCTATATCTCCTTATATCTTTCTCTCTCATTCACCATCTATATATCTCTTTATCACCCCTTCTCCTTATTCCTCCATATCTCTTTATATGTTCCTCTCTATCTTTCCCACTTTATCTCCCTGAACATCTCAGCTTTTAGAGAAGCAAAAAGCTTCTACTAGTCAGGATCGAGTGAAGCAAAAGGCACTACAGATTGAGAGCATGTGGGCACGAGTAGAAGAAATGGAGAAGGTTGGCAGGGGTACCAGTGGTGTCCTCAAGGAAATGCAGCAGAAGCTTCAAGATATGGAACAAGAAACATCAAGACAAAGACAACGTGCAACAGAAAATGAGCAGGAGCTCTGCAAAGTTAGGCATGATTTTGAGGTTCTAAGGTCTAGTATTGATAATTTAGTTGGTGCATGGGAGTCTCTCTTGTCCTCTGAGAAGTGAATCCAAGAAATGGAGAAAATTTTGGAAGGGTAAGCCTGCTCATCATCTGTTATTTATGTTTTATTTGGGCCAACTATCATGCTTTTTTAAGCTAACTTTTGACTGATCTAAATTTACTAGGTACAGGTTTTCATTGAATTTTCTCATTTTTAAAGAAATCTTAATGTTCTCTTATTGTATTTCATTCACCGTCATCATTTTATCAAATGTCAAATAAGCTATATCTTCATAGGGTAGACATCATGCAATACAGATGAGAATGTGTAGTAGGAATTTAGAATTTAATGATATGTACAGGCCATCAACCAATTCTAAATACCATGTTATTTCTTTCTATTTTAATATAAAATGGTATGTTCAAAAAAAATAGAATTATATTAAGGAGCACTACTCTTGATTGATTTAAAATAGTGTTTACAATGAATATGGTCCATATAGATTTTTAGTCATGAAAGTTAGCCACATTTTTAAGATATCAAAATATGTAAATATAGGTCATGGAAGATATTAATTTATTAAAAGAACACTAAGCATTCATTTTTATCTCTATATTTTCATTACCCGGATTTATCAAAAGTTCCAGGTCAAAAAAATTCATGGAGGGGAAATAGACTTTGCTAATTATTTATTTATGAAATTAAGGCATGATTGAGTGAATGATGTAAGTCTATCCATCAACACTAGAATATGAGATATTAATCTTCTACAAAATGATATGCATGATGTAGAATTACATTTTTATACATTTTCTAAACAATTATTTACTCAGATGCCAGGTTAATTTCATTTCTCAGGTTGAACTAACATATTTTTGTTTTTATAATTTCAGTTTTATGCGTGTACTTATTAAAATTAGTAAAAGGCTATTGAAATATCCCAAAAATCACACTTTTTTTTTAGAATTACAAGCTTATATTATTTTTCCATTCTTTTTTCATTATGCCAAGCCAGCTCAATTCTGTATTATAACATTACATTTGTTATATGCCCAGCTAAATTTTTGAAGCAGTTGGATTTCATCCCTTTAGCCATTTTTTTTCTTAAATGATTAATCGAGATTGCTCTATATCCTAACATATTACATATGATGAGAGGAAGCTTTGTGAAAGCTTTATATACTAATAGAAGTCAAGTCACAGAGTTTGTTGTATATTCTAGTTCAACACTGGAAACAATTTTTATGACTGGTAACAATATTCACTTTGTTTTCACCAATCAAAATCATCCACAAATAGAATGACACACTACATGATAAACAAAATAAAAAGATGTTAGAAAATGATTGATTGTGGTGTTCTTGTTCATGATGGTTGGAGCACATATTCTCGTCATTATTTCTACTTTTTTGAGTCACTTAAACCTTTCAAAATTATTTTTATGCTGGGAACTTTAGTTTATAGTCTTAGAAAAGTATTTTATTCATTAACAATTGCTTCAACTTGGCTTGTAGGTGAAGTGCACACAATGTTCTTATTGCTCAAATAAATTTTATCCTTTCTTAGATTTGAGCCTAGAGATCATTCGAGCAGATTCCTTGTTGAAAGCATTATCCCACTACATGGTAGTGGAGCAGTTAGATGGGGGTGTGAAAAGATATCAATGTGAACAATGCAAAGTAAAAGTGTAGGCTCTAGAACAACTCAAAATTGATAAAGCACCACATGTTCTTGCAATTCATCTCAAGCTCTTCAGTGTAGTTGGATCTGGAGGAAAAATTGACAAAAAAGTAGACTTTGGTTGTACGTTGGATCTCAAACCATTTGTTAGCAGTTCACATGTAAGTAGCCCTTAAAATATTATTTTCCAATGGATCACATTTTTAGTGGAATCTAATAATATATTTTTTGTAATATCTACTGGCTTTTTAATAAATTTTGTACATTTGAATGATATTCTAGTTTCTTTGTCTATTGATCAATCACAGGAGGGCAATTTTAAGAACACTCTTTATGGTGTTCTTGTTCATGATGGCTAGAGCACACATTCTGGTCATTATTTTTTCTTTATTCGTTCATCCATAGGCATCTGGCATGCTTTAGATGATAATTGGGTATACATTTGCTACAGTTGTGAAGACATGTTTAATTTTGTGGAGCAAGCTCATTATAATTTATGTATAACAGAATACACAAAAGAACTACAATTTTATGTAGAACCTTTTCTTTATATGGTAACACTAATTATACTGAAGCTGCTTAGACTGATTGAAGTTATTCTTATGACATTTTGTACTCTAGGTCTATTCAGTCAGTGAGAAAAGTGTGCTTTCCCAAAAAGCTTACATTCTATTCTATATACGAGATAAGAAAACTAGCATTCAAACAACAGGTGGGTCTAAATCTCAATATAATGGCTCTAAACTAAAGAAGAGGGTGTCATTGAACATTGGACATCCAAAGGAAAAACACTTACAAGATTCATATGCCCCCCAGGTGACAGAAAACATGCATTCTTTCCAAACGACAGTAATCTCTTTTAGTGTTGCAGGTGTAAACAAGATATCCCAATAGGTAGAAAATTTGTCAAATGTCAATTTCATTTCAGAAAGTCTAGAAAAGAACACAAGTTCTGGCCAGTCATGCAGTAAATCCAGATCATCAGCAGATCATGATGCTACATTATAGATGGTGCCTCCAAGAACCAATTGTATTCAAAAAAATAATGTCTTCGAGTCAAGTCATACCATAAGTAATGGATGCACATCGAATGGGTCTAGTAATAATGTTAAGAAGTAGGAATTTGAAATAAAGGGAACTGATTCTGTGAGTAATTTTAATGCTATGGTTGTTAGACATTCTCAGAACTATGATGTGAGCAATGATAATGAGAACTATATTGGTAGAAACTCTGAAGCTTATTCAAAAATTAATGCTAACAGATCATGAGAATGTCAAACATTCTAAAAATGGTTTGACAAGTATTATTACTCTGCATCATGCTACTAAACTTCCAAAAAATGATTTAAATGGTAAACTTGTAGCTAGTGAGCATCTAGAGAATGGTAGTGTGGTCCACAATTCTATAGATAATGAGAGTGAGGTTGCTAAGCTCCTATCTCTGGAAGATGGTTCCTTATTTCAAGTGCTTATTTTTTGTATTAATTTTGCAGTGTATATGTTTGTTTTTAAGAAAATTGCTTTTAGTCCTAATGAATCTTTATATGTTCCTTTTGGTAGGAAGGCAAAAATGGTACTTTTCTCTGTAAGGGAAGGGAAATGAATGGGTCATGTGTAAAAGCTATGCATCCACATAGGTTGTAGAAATATAGTTAAGAAACTAAATGTATTTCCAGCCAAAAGTACCAAAAACACCATGGTTGAAGGCACAGCAGGCTAAATATGCTTGCAGCGGGGTCGCTGTGGCGGCGATGGTAGTTGGCATCGCTGCCATAGCGGCCCCACCCCAGTTCTAGGCACCAATGTCACAATTGCGACATACACACAACCATTGCGACAAAACGTGCATTACAGACATAGCGTCACCATCGCAATTCTTACATCAATGTTGCAATTGCAATGCCATTGGAAGAATTGTGATGGCTGGCGGCGGTGATGCCATAGCTACCACGCTGTTGGGTGTCGTCGCGTCCCTGTCGCAATTTGAAATGGATGACAAAATTGTGACATCCAAGGAAGTAATGGGAAGGCTTCTACCACAGCGACCCTGTGGCCAGATGCTGATGCGACCACATTGCAATGCATGGGGAGGACGTCAAAATTGCGACGGAGGTCGCATGCATTACGATGGGATTTGTGCCAGAATAGAATGGTTAAATTGCGATGGACTGGCATCAAAATTGTGACATTAGAGGATAGACGTCGTAATTTGTGACTAAAAAACAATGATGTTTATTGCCATCGCAGTGGCGACACATTGCCATCGTAATTGTGACACTTAGCCATCGCAAATCGATGCCAAATGTATTAGTGGGAAAAGAAGACATCGAGCACAAGTTCATCCATGATCCAATAAAGGCATTATGCAAATGGTTCTAAAATTTACTTAAAGACAAGTGTTTCCATTTTAAGATGGTACACAAGGTTGTTCCTTCTCTTGATGAAAAATTGATGGATTTTAAGCCTTTATAAGAAAATGAGGTTTTGTTGCGAGAGAAGTAAATAAAAAATCAGCTATTGTAGTAGAAAATCCTCCATGATATGGAGAATAATAAAGAGGATCCCAAGGATAACTCTTTTCTTGAGGAATAAAATACTAATATGCATGAGGCTTCCCCTTAACCTATGCATATTACAACAGTAGTGCAAGAGGAACCTAACAAGGAGAATTTTGGGGATGAGCTAGAAATGTTTTTTTTCATCCATGGACATTAAGAAATATCTTCCCTCATTAGAAGACCATAAGTTTTAGCAACAACAAGTGGATATTCACACGATACCAATATCTCCCAAGGAAGTGATTCATGAACATAATGAGGACATGGTGGAGATCATTTCTTCACAAGAAATGATAGAGCCACTTTCAAGCCATTAGGATATCATCATTCTAGATTCCATCGGTGTAGTCAAGGTTGATTTCTTAGACCCAAATATTTTAAGAGGATGCCCCATAAGGAATTTATCTCTGCATCAAGTCAACATGTCTCCCCTAGTCATGCTTACTTTCAAGCATGAAGATGAGCATAAAAAAGAAGAGAAAGTGTGTCTATCTCAACAAAGTGTCCCAGTGCTAGAGAGTTTCCTTTCTCACAACATTGGAAAGGTATTTCAAAGAGAAGCAGTATTCTTTTCATGTTGGTTGTTCTTTTCAGTTGTCTTCATACATGAAAGGAACAAAGAACTTGTTAGTTAGGACAACTATCTCAATAATCTAGTTAATGGACTTATTTCATTATTTTTTTATAAATATTGTACATAGTAGATTAGGTTTTCAATATTTTCAAGAAGGACATTCGTATAGATTATCCCTCTTGAAGATGTCAATAGATTTTACCTTTTTGTTGAGGTCATATATTTTGTGAAGTTACAAGTGGGCTAATGTGTCATTCTATAATAGTGACTCCATCCCCAATGGATTTATTCAAGGCCATTGATCTTATGCGTAGCAAGAATGTATCCCTCTGAGTTGTCAGAAATATTAGCTATTTTTTCCCTCATTCAGCCTATCATAGATTATCAATTTGATAAATCTTCAATGGGATAGATTCTTCCATAGAGGGCTAACAAGTTAGAACTACAACTAACCTTCATGTTGTCTATATTTCTCTATCCATAAGAGGTCACTTTCCCTACCATTATGAAATAGTGAAACCTACATATTAAGGCCTTTTTCCATTTCACATGAGTCCTTCTCGACCCTTTGCAAAATAGTGACACCAATTTAGTTTGAATGTTCTATGTCTTCTCCTTGTATTGGACCAATGGGTTGCTGATGCAAGAGCATCTAGAGGTATAAGGGTAATCATGTGTCACCCAAAAATATGTACCTAGACATAGTTTATGTTTCATGTGTTTTCATTTCTAAATACCCATTTGGGTCAAATAAAGGTTCCAACTCTCACAGTTCCACTATTAGTGTTCTAGGTTAGACTATTTAAGTACCTTGGGATACATGTAAATGCCAAAAAAATAGGACTATATAATTGGACCATAATTATGGTGAATTAGAAGGTGTAAATTAAACGAAGGATTAAAATTGTAATTTAGAACATTCTAGAAAAAGAATCAGGTCAAAAGGATGCATGGTTTGAAAGTTATTATAGTTTTTCAATTTTTGGAGACCTAAGAATGCTTCAAAGTCAGGTTTGAGGCATTAAATGACCTCGTATAGGGCCAAAAAATGGGGGATGACTGAAGCTGGTCCATAGGGCTATAGAGCACTCTTAGAGCTTTTCAAAAATGTAAACGATTCGTCGATCAGAGCTACAGTTCAAAAGTTATGCCTCCCGAAAGTTTGGCTACCATTTCTGGATTCTTCTAATTTTGTACCGACTTCTAAAGTGACTTCTAGAGTCTTCCATTTTGGCGGTGGATGCCAACTAGCACTTTCTAGAATGTATTCCTAATCCTTAACCCTTTGGGGTCTATTTAAGGATATTTCTAGCATTGTAAAAGGCAGTTCGGAGTGGAGCTTGAGAGAAGGTACTGGGAGAAGAAATTATGTCCAGATTTATGCTATTGTAAGCCCATAGGGCATGCCTTTGAGCTTATTTCTCTGCACTAAGTGTACTAGCATATTTTCATAGTTAATAACATTTTCTCTTTCCTATTGTGTCCATTCTATGCTTGGGGTTGTGTCCCCATCAGTTGTGCCACATGGTAGGG
Source organism: Cupressus sempervirens (assembly GCA_028749045.1). Taxonomy (NCBI): domain Eukaryota; kingdom Viridiplantae; phylum Streptophyta; class Pinopsida; order Cupressales; family Cupressaceae; genus Cupressus; species Cupressus sempervirens. Next base: position 514,873,861 of record CM053789.1, read on the forward strand.
GGTTAACCTTCATGTTAATCAAGTTTTCTATTTTGGAGGAAGTCATTTTAGCAACTTGCACAATATAGGATTTTTTTATTGGTTCTTCCTTTAGTAATGAGAAATTGTTCCAATCATCAAATTTTAAAGGATTTCTTCATCAATGATTGTGTTTTAATCATTCACTGGGAATTTTTTACAGAATTTGGGCCATCCATTTCAAATGAAAACTTCTTCATTAATGGTTCACCCTTTTTGTGGCAAATCAAATATTTTGTTTTACAAGATAGAGCTGTCATTGCACCAAAAGATCGCCCTATCAATGCTGATACAACTACTAGACTTAAAGAACATAGGAGGTAGTTAAGCCATGTCACAAATCCTAAAGGGGAACATTGGAAGTTAGTCCAACAATCCCCCCTCAGTGTTACTTGAGGAGATTTGAACCTATGACCAAGTTCTAATACCATTTGTTACAAGCTAGAGTTGTTGTTGCACCAAAAGATTGACCTATCAATTCCTAATACAACCACTAGACTTATATAAAAAAAGAGGTGGTTAAGCTATATCACAAATACCAAAGGGGAATGTTGGCAGTTAGTCCAAAATTTTTCATGTGGGTCAACTCTATAGGTGTACTTAGGTGGGTTAGAACTTTGTGTTGTCCCTTTCTAATTTTTTGATAGTGGCACAATCTGATTGGTTTCATCCACCATGCATTTCCAAGACCAATTCTTTATTATTGGGAAAATTTTGGGGCCCTTCTCCATGACACTAATGTAGCTCCATGCTTGTTTATTTCCTGTAAGGATCAAATCTATTAGATTTATCCTTTTATGTTTTGGTTGCATTCCTTTGGCTCTTTGCTATCACTTCAAATTAGCAAGTTACATTTCAATATCATTTTTATTTTTAATATTCATGTATTGCTTCCTTTGTAACTCTATTTTACCTCTTCTTTAAGTTCATTAAAATTTTCATGGCTATTGACTTGTGGATGATTCTTGTCTTTGTCCTTATGTTATATGTTGTGTTTAATCTGTTTGCAGTTGCTGGACAGTGAAAATCTATTTCCTTTCAACATTTGATCAATTCTAACCTGCATGTGATTCCTTGGAAAATAGATTAGAGATGAGAATAGTATATTTGGGTATTTCATTGATGTGTAGTTCATTTATAGGCAGAGGTAGTAACCATGTTTGAATCTAGTGCATCACCCTTCTTTGATTTTAGTATTTACTTTATATGTAGTTGATGAGACAAAAATTTGCCTTTATTTCATGATAGTTTTAAGATACTTTGTTGATGCTCTATTTTATCTTTGTCAAAACATTTGTGGACCTATGTTTATTGAACATATGATAATCCTATAGGTAGAAATTATGCCATCTTTTCCTAGTATTATATATATTATGCAGTATTTCATATAGTTATCAAAATGTGTGTTCTTATATTTGAATTTAATTTGATAAATATTTATTAGCAAACATGTCTTTGTATTGAAACTAACCTGTTAATGAAGATTGAAAGATGATTGGAGGAATTCAAAAGTTGAGTGCCAACAATACTCAAGGAGAAGAGAATGTTAAGGAGTAGCCAGGGTGGAGGAAAGTTGCAATGGTTGCAGAAGAAATGGTAGTGAGTAAGGAGGAGCTATGAAGACTTATTGCCTTCTTTGCATTTATTCTATGGTGAGCGAATGTTCAAATTTTATTATTCCCACCTTAATCTGTTATTCCTTCTTCCCACCTTTAGTTGTTATCCTTCTATTTTCTCTCTTGCAAATTTAAAGTTAGGTCATTTACTTTTCTATTATGGAATAAGTGTTGATTTCCTATATAGGAATTGACCCAAGTGTGTTATTTTTTAGCTAGTTAGAAGAAAGAGTTTATGAGAACAGACTGCTAAATTTTACAGTTTTGTATTATCTAATAAATTTCTAAAATCTAATGAAATAGTTTTTGGCTTCTCTTTTGTGTTAGTAGTTTAGTGAAGCTAACCAAGGGGCCCACTTGGAAGGTGGATTAGATTAGGATAGAATAGATTTATTTCCAAGTATTCTTAGTTTCATAAGTAGAAGTTGTAAGTTCCTTCCTATAGCATTGCACTTTGTGAATGTTCCTATAGCATATGTGAGAACAGTTATAGTGGATGAGCTAAGTTGGAATATTTGTTATCCTTTCTTTGTATTTCTAGTATTCATAGACTTAAGTGTGTTAGTTTATGTTGCTTATTTTTGCCCCGCCAAAGATTTGAATTCAAACATAACCTGCCTAAAGGCTAGTTCTCAGATTTAATATTATTCAAATGTCATGGAATATTAAACAATAAAATAATAAAACCTTATATTTTTCTTCACTGGCCTATATTTTTTGCACCGTCAGATCTTGTTTAGATCTACGGTGGGCACTTCCCTGCATTTTGAAAATGCACGATCTTTAAATAGTGCAGTGAAGCACCTTGGTTACATGTGTCCAAATGATGTCACAATAGATGTTCACAGAGGTTTAGAAAGTATAGGTTATGTTCACCATCTAATGCAAGCTGATCGAGGGTTAGCGCTTGCCTGCAAGATTAAGATGAGAGGAAGATAAGCAATGCAGGCATGCCCCTTTGTGACACATGTCCCATGGCATCCTATATTCTCAGTCGTACCTTGTACCATCAAATATTTTGAGATTAAGGGCCGATGCTTGCCTACAAGATTAAGATGTGAGGGCTTTAAGAATTGCAGGCATGCCTCCTTGTGACACATGGAGGGAATGATGTCATAGGATTGCCTTGTTCAAAGAATAATGCCTGAGGAACTTCCATCGTCAAATCTATGAGGATCAAGGGCTGGCACTTTCCCACTTGATGGAAGTGCAAGGGTTTTAATTATTGTAGGTATGCACCCTTGTGATGTGTGGCATGGTGTGACATCATGGGCCCACTTTTCTCAGGAGGTAATGATGGCCCGTCTTCCATGGCAATTTTCAAGTGAGTCATAATATGACGATGAATCTCATTGGCCTATCCAATTGACCAATTATGCAATTTTGTAGGGTTTTGATCACCATTCGATGCAAAAAGATCAATGATCGGTGCTTCCCCACAATATGAAGGTGCAAGGAAGTTAAATTTTGTAGGGAAGTGCTTAAGTGACATGTGTCTTTGCAGGCCTAGCCAATGTATCGATAGTGAAGGTAGTGTGATTAAGGTTAGTAGTCATGGTTTCCTGAGGTAGTCACAGTTAGGTGGTGGTACAGTGAGTAAAGAAGACATGGTCAAACTCAGGAAGACTTTGCAGGGCGGCAAAATGAAATGAGGTGATTGGTCCACGTGGCCTGTTTTGCTTGCAGAGTTTGGTTGACTTGCTGATCCTTGCTGATTCACAAGCCCAAAATAGGGAAAATTGAGGTTTTTTGCACAATCTGATCCCTATGATGATTTCCAACCAATTTTGAATGAATGTTAGATGTGGGAAAACACTCCACCATTTCTGATCCAATCCATCTACTTGGTCAGACAATTTAATGGTATCATTTCTATCTTCTCAGGGCCCTGTTCCAACAAGGATCAGATATCATTGCATTTGGATCTGTACTCAGATTGGATTTTCTTCTAGATCCCCATGATTTTCCTCTTTAGGACTTTAATGTAGTGGTTGCAAAGTAGTTATAGTTAGAGGACATCCTAGTTATGCATGAACTATAAAGTCAAATTTTGTTGATTTTGTAAAGGTCAAACCTTCTCTAATTTCTCTAATATTGGTTTGCAAATCTTTAGTGTAAATTCCCTTTGCCTCTAAACTGTATGACATCTTGCTTGTCTCCTTCGGCCATTGGTGTGAAAGTGCAAGAATCCTTTGCATCTCATTGATTTGTAGAGATCTGCAATCTGCATGACTGTATCTCTTCTGGCCTGTGAATGATATATAAGTGAATCTTTTCTTTCCTTGTGTCATTCATTCAGGTTTTCTGATCTACATGTGGTTATTAGATTAAACAAGTCTAAATGTGTATATCTTTTAGTGTCATAATGCTTCAATCATGCATGTATGGGCGAGGATTGGTTTGAACACTCTATTTTGGTGCATCACCTCCTTAGATTAGAATAGGTAGATTTTCTTCCATGCTCTCCTTCTCCCTTTTCCTCTCCATGAATAGTTAGGTGCACCCTGATAGTAAGAGGAAGCCGACCTTCTCTGGAGATTCAACCTCACATTTCAAGTCCCACAGCTTGGAGGTTGTTTCCATGTTTCACAAGGTTGTCCCTAGGTCAGACTTTGGACAAGGTTGCAAACCTCTATGACAACAATTTTTGGCACGCCCGGTGGGACATATATCAGAAGATTCAAGCCTACTAGTGTCAAGAAGAAAGATTTCAAGATTAATATTGAGGAGATAGTTTTGGCCTCAGTATTCAGGCCTTCAAAGGGTTCATTCTTCAAAGGACTTGGTGACTCTAAGCTTCAAACACATCTGGTTCCAGACCAAAGTTGCAGTAATTCATGCCCAAAGTTGAAACAAGGGCATGTTCTAGAGGTAAATTTTAGTACCAAGAGCTTCCATTCTCAAATCCTAGAAGGAGGGCTAGAGTATCTTTATCACTAGTTAGGAGTGCAATAGTAACAAATACCCTTGCAAGATCTATCTCTACTCCTCCTACTATTAGATCTTAGCCTAGATTGCCATCAACGTATATCAATAGATCACTTGTCTATATGGCACAGCCTAGAGCCCATATTTTTGCCACCTTTAATGGTGGAAGTCCTCTTTTGTTGGAACAAAGACATGACATACCAATAGCTGCACTTAAAAAGTATACCAAAGTTTACCGGTGAAACTTCTATCTCTCCCTCATAAGACATTCAAGAGGTTGAAAATGCTTTTAATATTCATGGTATTACAGAGGATGATGTTGCAGTTAGGCTTCTAGCCTCATCTCTAAAAGGAAAAGCACTATAGTGGTATAGAGGTTTGGCTTATGGTTCTATAATAGATTGGGATGGATTAGGAGCAGGACTATATAAACACTTTGAGGACAAAAGTGACCATTTGTCACTTTTAGAATAGTTGACTACTATAAAAAGAGCCCCCCATGAATGTATGGCTAACTTTAACTACAGATTTCAAAAAATATGGGATAGAATACCTATTTCAGTAAAACCTACCCCTGGTAATGCCTTCTTGCATTACCTTAGAGCTTTTAACAGTGATATTGCTACTACAATCCAAACCATGGGAGGGGATACCTCACCTAATTCTTATGACATAGCAATAAGGGCAGAAAATATATTGATACAAGGAGGTAAGTTAGCTCCAAGGCCTCCTATGCCCTTTTTCCTTGATGTCCCAAACCATCAACCAGCAATGGCTCCTCCTCCCATAGCTTCCACCTCACAATCCCTTACTTTAGTCCCTCAAGCCTCCACATCTTCAAATGGAATAGACGAGATTAAGGAGATGATGCAATCTATGTTGTTGAACATAGATAATAGATTGTAGGGCCAAGAAAAGAAGTTGGAGGATAGTTTCTCTATGATGCAAAAAATTAGCAACAAGGTGGTTACTTTAGAGAGATAGTAGGCTCAAGGTAGTAAAGCTCATCAATTGCAACACCAAACTATGAATGGTGGTAGGCCCCCAAATCAAAATTATGGGAACAATTCTTTCGATCAGAATAGACAGAGTAGTCATGCTTCAACCTCCAATGTGAACCAGAGTAGGGCCATAGTCCCTCAAAACAACATGGCCCAAGATCAGGACTTGTGTCCCTCTTGTAACTATTCTTATGCTCATTTCATGTGTCAGAAGGCTGAATCCTATTTGGCTTTGACCATCCAAGAGCCTGCAACAAGACAATCATACAAGGAGGACCAACTTAAAGAGGCCCCATATATACAGGGACAAGGTGATTGCTCCTTTATGAATCATCAAATGGAGGAACATTGTAATGTAAACTAGGATTCCATTGCTCACAATACTAGGAGTAAAACAAGAGCTATTGAAGATGCTACCCTTCCTCCTCCCAATCAAGCCTCAACTTCAAATGCAATACCTCATGAGAAACCAATAGTAGATGATCAATCAAATGTTTTTTAGTAGCAAAGGCAAAGTAATGTCAGGAAGGATGTGAGTCACCCTCTAGTTGTTCCATCTCAACCTCCTACAAGGATAGCTCCCAAGGCTTCTGCCAAAGTGCCCTCTACTCCATTCAGCATGGTAGAACAAATGAAGAAGACAAATGTGAATATTCCCATGTGGGATGTTGGTGCCACTATACCCATGCAAAAGAGGTTGATGCAGCAAAAGTTGGAGAGTATTGAACCAAAGGATCAGACACCTAGCATGGAAAGTGCCATAGGTCTAGTACAACAATCAGATAGGGTAGAAACAAGTAAAAAGGTTAGACCTCCTCCATTCTATGTTTCTGTAATTATAGGGGGTAAACTAGTAAACAATTGCATTATTGATTCAGCTGCTAGTAGTTTAGTGATGCCTAAGTGTGTTGTTGATGCTTTGGAGATGAAATATGAGCCCATTGTTAAGGATGTGTTACAATTGGATGGTAGTACTATCAAGACTGTAGGGATCCTTAGGAATGTAGAGATGACCCTACATGCATGCCCCGGTTGTACTGTAACTCAGGATATATCGGTTGCTAAAGTCAAGCCACATTTTGCCATTTTTCTTTCAAGAGACTTCACTACCCAAATAGGTGGTTGCATATCTTCTGATTGGTCATATATTTTTTAAGATCAAGATATGGAGCCAAAGCTTCAATCAGAGCAATGCCTCTAGCCCTTCATCATAATGAACCCTACACCCCTAATCTCATCAACATGAATTGCACTATCCTAGAAGTGGATGAGGTTGAGATAGTGAATGAACCCACCACTTCCCTAGCATGGGTACCTGATTTCCTTTTGGATGAGTGGGTTACAGCATATCAATTTGATCCTATGCCAGAAACCCTTGAGATAGGCCTCTATACATATTGTATATTAGAGAAACATGCTCTACTTCCCAATCTTTTGAGGACTAAAGAAGATATGAGTGAGATATGGAGCATGTACTTCGATGGCTCAAGAAATAAAAATGGATCAGGCGCTGGTGTGATTTTGATTTCTCCTACACAAGTAAGGTATTACTTCTCATTCAAGCTCCAATTTAGTTGCACTAACAATGTGGCCGAGTATGAATCTTTGATTCAGGGTCTCCTACTTGCTCAAAGAAGAGGAATTCAGGCCTTAAGTGTATATGGAGATAGTGAGTTGGTGGTTAACCAAGTGAAAAATTAGAATACCACCAAGAATGGCTTGCTTAAGTCTTATAAACATAGGGTGTGGGATTTTCTTGAAGGTTTCAATGCATTTAATATTCAAAGCATCCCTAGAAAAGAAAATAGACATGCTAATAGACTTGCAGCAATAGGTGCATCTTATGATGTGCCAGGGAATCTTGAGGAGAAGAAAGGGCAACGAATTAGAGTGGTAGTAAGGCCTACCACCTCTAACAATAACATACATTGGCAAGTGTTTGAATCTGATGAACAGATTGTGAGCTTCTTGTAGAATGAAGTAGAATTTTCAGATAGAAACCAGTCGAGACTGCAGGATCAATATGGGGACCAAATCATTAATCTCTGCTCCAAGAAATTTCCTAAAGGTCTTATTACTTTAGAAAGTGTTTTTAACCCTAATGACCAAGCAATAGGTAGAGTCATGAACTTAGCTGTAGACCAAGATGATCACACTCCAGTCATGATTGCTAATGGAAAGTCCTTAAACTTGGGGAAGGTATGTTCTGAAATTGAACAAGAAAGTTTTATTCATTTATGTCAAGAGTTTAATGATATATTTTCCTAGACATATGATGATTTAAATGGTTTTGACCCAAGGTTGTTTCAGCATACCATAGATTTAATTGATGGTGTCAAACCAGTAAGACAAAAACATAGGTCAGTGAATCCTAAAATTGAACCCTTAATGAGAAAGGAGCTATCCAAATTGATTGAGGCCAATATAATTTTCCCCATCAAACACTCATCATGGGTAGCGAACCTTGTCCCTGTTAGGAAGAAGAATGGAGAAATTAGATTGTGTGTAGACTTTAGGGACCTTAACCAAGCTACCCTTAGAGATAACCATCCTCTTCCTTCCATGGAGTAGATTTTGTCCAAGGTCTATGGTTCAAGGAGATTTTCATTTCTTGATGGATTTTCTGGCTATAATCAAGTACTGGTCAAAGATTTTGATAGAAACAAGACTGCATTTACCACCAAGTGGGGTACCTATGCTTATTGTAAAATGCCATTTGGATTAACCAATGTAGGTGCTACATTTTAGAAGGCAATGGAGATGGCTTTCAGAAAAATGATTGAAAAGTTTGTATTAGTTTACCTTGATGATATCATAGTATATTCAAAGAATGTGGAGGATCATTTTGATCATCTTAGACAGGTATTCTCAAGGTGTAGAGAGTTTGGGGTATCCCTTAACCCAAGCAAGTGTGTCTTTGCTACCAATGAAGGAAAATTATTAGGAAACATTGTATCTAAAGATGTCTTAACCATTGATCCAAAGAGAACAAAAGAAATACTTGTTCTTCCTCTTCCTAAACACAAGAAAGGGCTGCAAAGTTTCCTTGGTAGGATAAATTTTGTGAGAAGATTTATCCCTAATCTTGCTACCATGGTGAAACCCCTTATAGCTATGCTCAAGAAAAGTATGGTCTTTGCATGGACCAAGGAAGGGAGAGACATTTTGAAGAGATCAAGGCAGCCATAGCCTCAGTCCCTACTCTCATTAATCCAAACTTTGAGAAGGATTTCATCCTATATACCCTAGGTGGTGAGTTAGTTATTTCTCCTATCTTGACTCAAACAAATGATAAAAATGAGGAGTAGCCCATAGCCTTCTTTAGTGAAGGGCTTAAAGAATATGAAGACAAGTACAATTTTTTAGAGAAGCAAGCCCTTGCAGTCATCAGAGCTTTGAAGAAATTTAGACACCTCCTATCTCACAATAGGATTCATTTGTTAGTACCTCATGCCAGTGTGAAGGATTTCCTTTTGAGCAAAGATATTAGTGAGAAAAGAGCTGGTTGGATAACAAAAGTGATGGAATATGATGTTGACATCCAAATCACCAAGTTGGTAAGAGGGAAGGGGTTGTGCAAACAAATGATATCATCTCAGGAGTTAGATGAGGAGTTTTCCATGGTATTAACAGAGGAACAAGAAGTAAGAAATGATAACCCAAGGAATTGGATGGATGATATGAAGAACTTCTTGTTAGGCAATAGGTATCCTCAAGGATTAGATAGGGCTAAAAGCAGACAGTATAGATTTCTAGTCAATTCCTTATGTCTTAGTTGAGGGTATTCTTTTCAGGAAATATATAAATGGAGCCTTATTAAGATGCATTGATATAGACCAAGCTGAAAGAATGATCAAAGAGCTTCAAGATGGTCCTGATAGTGGTCACTTTTTGGCAAGAACAAATGCAATGAAGATCATGAGAGCTGGTTATTATTAGCCATCCCTATTTCATGATTGTCATAAATATGTGAGGAAGTGTCAAAAATGTGCCTTCTTCTTTGGAAAACAAAACCTTGCAGCTCTTCCTCTTCATCCCATTCAAGTGGACCAGCCTTTTTCTTAGTGGCAATTGGATTTCATAGGCCCTATCAATCCTCCCTCTAGTTCTGGTCACAAGTGGATTCTAGCTACTACAGATTACTTCACCCTATGGACAGAGGCAGTTGCATTGAAGGATGTCATAGAATCTTCAGTTATTGAATTCTTTGATGGAATTGTGACCAAGTTTGGTGCTCCTTCAACCATTATTTCAGATAATGCAAAGTCTTTTGTAGGAGCTCAGATTTGTGCATGGGCAATTGACCATATTATCTATTTGAGCACGTCTTCAAACTACTACCCTCAAGGTAATGGCCTGGCTGAGTCATCCAAAAAGAACCTGATTAGGATCGTAAAGAGGACAATAGAAGATAACCAAAGGTGTTGGCATAAAAAATTGAGAATAGCTCTATGGGCTGATAGGATAACACCTAAGAGGTCATTGGGGAATTCACCGTTCATGTTAGTATATGGTAGAGAAGCAAGGCTTTCAATTTCATTAGAGTTCCCATCCCTAGAACTAGCTCATCAACTAAAGCTAATTGACAATGATGCCATGACAGTGAGAATGGTAGAGTTGATGGAGTTGGAAGAAAGAAGAAATCAGGCCATGTAGACCCTGGAGACACATCAACATTAGGTGAAAAGGAGCTTTGATAAAAAGGCTAGGGTCAAAACCTTCAAGAAGGTTGACTTGGTCTTGAAATGGGATGCAAATAGGGCAAAACTAGGGAGGCACTCAAAATTTGATGCACTGTGGAGCGGTCCCTATCTAATTGTCAGTTGCAAGTAGGCCTATCCTTTTCAATTGAGCAGGCCTAATGGTAAAGTTTTACCCATCCCAATCAATGAGATCCATCTCAAACCATGTTTCTGACAGGGCTTGAATTTGCTTGTACATAGGTAAAGTAGTTTCCTTTTAGTTATTTTTCAGCTTTCCAAGAAGTGCATGAACACGTGTTTTGCAGAAGGTTTTTAGTCTTTCGTTTTAGTTACAGAGGGCAAGTTTTTAGTTCTTCAGTGTTTTGTTCCTATAGACGTAGGGTTAGGGTTCTACAATGCACAGACCTAAATTTTTACGACTTTGTAGCCCAATGGATGTGCAAGGCCACTGGTTTGATACATAGCAGGCTCGCATCCCCTCTGAGTCAACAGAAATGTTGCTTATTTTTGCCTCACCAAAGATTTGAATTCAAATGCAGCCCGCCTAATGGCTAGTTCTCAAATTTAATATTATTCAAAAGTCATGGAATATGAAACAATAAAATGATAAAACCTTATGTTTTGCTTCACTAGCCTATATTTTTTGCACTATCGGATCTTGTTCAAATCTACGGTGGGTGTTTCCCCACATTTTGAAAATGCATGATCTTTAAATAGTTCAAGGAAGCACCTTGGTGATGCGTGTCTAGATGATGTCATGGTAGATGTTCGTAGAAGTTCAAAAAGTATGGGTTATGTTCACCGTCCGATACAAGCTGATCAAGGGCTGGCGTTTGCCTACAAGATTAAGATGCGAGGAAGATAAGAAATTCAGGCATGCCCCTTTGTGACACGTGTCCCATGGCATCCTACGTTCTCAGTCATACCTTGCACTGTCAAATCTTTCAAGATTAAGGGTTGACGCTTGCCCACAAGATTAAGATGCGAGGGCTTTAAGCATTTTGGGCATGTCTCCTTGTGACACATGGAGGGAACAACATCACGGGCCCACCTTGTTCAAAGAATAATGCCTAAGGAACTTCCACCATCAAATCTATGATGATTAAGGGCTGGCACTTTCCTGCTTGATGGAAGTGCAAGGGTTTTAATTATTGCGGGTATACACCCTTGCAATGCATGGCATGGTGCGACATTATGGGCCCACTTTTCTTAGGAAGTGACGATGGCCCATCTTCCATAGAAATTGTCAAGTGAGTCATAGTATAATGGCGGATCTCATTGACCCATCCAGTTGACCAAGTATGTAGTTCTATAGGGTTTTGATCAATGTTTGATGCAAATAGATCAATGACCGATGATTCCTCGCAGTATGAAGGTGCAAGGAAGTTAAACTTTGTAGGGAAGCACCCGACTAGGGTATCGATAGTGAAGGCAACATAGTTAAGGCTGGTGATTGCGATTTCTTGAGGTAGTCACGGTTAGGAGGTGGCGCAATTAGTAAAGAAGACATGGTCAAACTCAGGAAGACTTTGCAAGGTGGCAAAATGAAATGAGGCTATTGGTCGACATAGCCTATTTTTCTTGCAGAGTTCAGTTGACCTACTGATCCTTACTGATTCACAAGCTTGAAACAGGGGAAATCAAGGTTTTTTGTACAATCTAATCCCTATGATGATTTCCAACCACTTTTGAATGAATGCTAGACACGAGAAAACACTCCACCATTTTTTATTCGATAATCTACTTTGTCAGACGATTTAATGGTGTCATTTCTATCTTCTCAAGGCCTTGTTCCAACAAGGATTAGATATCATTGCATCTGGATCTATACTCAAATCGAATTTTCTTCTAGATCCCCATGATTTTCCTCTATAGGACTTCAATGAAATCGTTGCAAAGTAATTGTACAATTAGAGGACATCCCAGTTATGCCTAAACTATAAAGGCAAATTTTGTAGATTTTGTAAAGGTCAAACCTTCTTTGATTTCTCTGATATTGCACTGCAAATCTTCAGTGTAAATTCCCTTTGCCTCTGAACTGTATGACATCCTGCTTGTCTCCTTCGACCATTGGTGTGAAAGTGCAAGAATCCTTTTAACTCTCATTGATGTTTTTTTAGAGATCTGCAATTTGTATGACTGTATCTCTTTTGGCCTGTGAATGATATGTAAGTGAATCTTTTCTTTCCTTGTGTCATTCATTCTAGTTTTTTGAACTGCATGTGGTTGTTAGATTAAACAAGTATGAATGTGTATATCTTTTGGTGTCGTAATGCTTCAATAGTGCATGTATGGATGGGGATTGGTTTGAACACTCTATTTTGGTGCATCACCTCCTTAGATTAGAATAGGTAGATTTGCTTCCATGCTCTCCTTCTCCCTTTTCCTCTCCAAGAATAATTAGGTGCACCCTGATAGTAAGAGGAAGCCAGACTTCTTTGAAGATTCAACCTTACAGTTCAAGTCCCATAGCTTGGAGGTTGTTTCCATGTTTCACAAGGTTGTCCTTAGGTAAGACTTTGGACAAGGGTGCAAACCTCTATGACAACAGTTTCTTGCAAAAATAGTGTAAGTTCTTTTCCTTGCATTTTACTTTCCTGCAACATAAGCTTAGTGACTCATTAAGAGACCTAGTGCACATACTGTGCCAACCATTTCAAGTATACGTCCCTAGGTTGACAAGATTAAATGCATCTCATAGTGAGAAAAATAGTCCTTAGTTTGAATATATTATTCTTAAGCATGGCCTAGAGCATGACTATGAAACACCTATTGTGAGGCGGATCATTTTTGGCACCATTTTTGTGGATGGTGTCAAGCTAGGAGCATTTTTGGGTCATAGTTCTTAGATAAAGTTTTTTTTTTAAATTTAAAAACTCCAGTTTGAAGTATCTTTCACTAGTGTGAAAAATTTAATTGCATGCATCAAAGAGGAAGACAATGAGATGAATATGGCAGATTTCTTCCACGAGAGTCTGTTAATTTGAACAAAGAAATTGAAGAAGAAGAAGTTGAGTTACCTTTTGAAGATGCAAGCCCTATTTTTTCCCATAGCATCATCATCAAGAGCTAAATCAATAGATATAAGCGGTCTTCAACCTTTCACTGAAGTATTGGCCAATTTTCTTGATAACACTATTTTAAATCCACCTATTGTTAATCATCCAGTACCCAATGTCCCTTTTCAGCAGCAACCTTATAATCTAATAACTCTAGTCATGACACAACCTCCTTTTCCATTTCTGCTTCCAAGTCTTGTAACCAATGCTAATCTCAAGAAGATACCTCCCACTGATCTTCCAAAGTTCTATGGCCTTGTAACTAAAGACCCTGATACTTTCTTGTTTGAATTTGATATACTTTTTCATAGTTTTGACTACAACACTAATTCCCATAAGCTTAAATTATTTCTAGCAACATTGAAAGAATTAGCTCTACGATGGTTCATGGGCTTAGGAGCCAATGCAGCAGGAAGTTGGGATGAAATGCAAGCTTTGTTTTTGGATAAGTATAAATAATATTGCAAAGCATCTTGTTCAAGAGGAGATGATATCTTCAAAATATCATAGAAGGAAGAAGAAATATTGGAAGACTATGTTTTATGTTTATTATATACACTATAGAAGAACCCTCAGCACATGTTGTCCAAAGATTCACAAAAGCTAGTCTTTCTGAGAGGTGTGAATGATGACTATCTAGAAGCATGGGACCTGATGGCTGGTGGTGACATATATCAAGCTTCTTGGGATGACCTCAAGAAGATTTGTTAGAACTACTCAAGGTCAACCATGAAGAAAGGCCAAGGACCTCGTTCCATAGTCACTAAAGGAATCAATCAAGGCATTTCAAAGCTCAAGATATCTAGCCTATTGTCATATTTCAAACAAGACATCATCAATAATGTCGCCACACATCTAGACATAATGACTGCAAAGAAGAAGCAAGCTGAAGTCACGTTACAACTAGCTAAATACTGCCCTCAATGTTGGAAGTAGAAGAAGGAATGCCAATGTAAACTAGTCACAAGCATGGAGAACTAGCATCTTCCAATTGAGTACATCAAGATAGATGGAGATGATGATCAAGTATTCTTTGTTTTTCAATGCCAACCATGGGCCCAACATCAAGGTATGCCTCAGGACCCCTTGAAAAATTCAAATTCATATGGTAATCAATGGCAAAATCATAATCCCCAAGGTCCACAAAATCAATCCAATTGGAACAATGCTGGACAAAACAACCCACAACAATTCCAATGGCCTTAGAATTCCCAACCACCTTGGCCTAACCAACAGAGTAACCAATGGTAGAACCAATAGAACTATTGGCAAAACTAGTAGAACCAATGGCAACCACCCCAAGGGAATTGGTAGTCTACAAACCAATGGAGGGTATCTCAAAAATGGACTAACCAAAATACTGGTGCTCCACAATTACCACCTCCAATTTAGCAACCTACTCTAATGCCACTACCTACAAATCTTCAATGTCCAAAGCAAACATAGTTACCTACATAACCTCAGCCAAACCCAAATAGCCAATAGCCATAGCAACCCTTGTATAGTGTTGATGCTCAGCAGTATCCTTCTTACACTCTGAATATTGTTTATATACATCTGAGGTCTAGTTCAACTTTCTGAGGTCCCTTCTCACACGTACTTATTAAATATGAATTTCTCTATCAAATCTGTTGTAGGAGATTTGAATGGATATGGAGTAATGTTGTAGTTTTCTTAGATGTCCTAATGAAAATTGAGAACAACAGATACATCCATGCTTTAATACTTAAAGATTAGAGAAAGACTATGTTGTCTCGACTATTTAAAACATTAATTTGTGCTAACAATAATACAAGGTGTTTCACTTAATGATGATGTCATTGATTTTGTTACCTCAATGATTAGGATTCTATGCAGTTAGATAGTTCAATATTCACTATTGGTGATGTTATGATGTTTAGGTAAATGCATGCCTAACAATGATTATTCTCGTATTTAATCTGAATTAATGAATAAGTTATATGTCATATTGATGATGTAATTTCTGATGATTAAATGTGAGTAGAAATGAATTAAATAGTTAAGTAATTAAAGCATTATGTTCTAAGTTCGCCTCGACCCTTTGTAGCCTTAGTTGTTACTTTATCTTTTTTGTTATTCACGACTCGATATATCGAGACATTATCAAATACTCGAACATACTTTATTATTTCATGTTGTGTGATGTTACTTTCAGATATATTTGATGATTGTCATTTAATGTTTCCTATATATGTATGTTGATGAAATCAGTAATGTTGGATTGATATTTTGGTTCGAGATATTTTAATTGGTTAAGAATTAAGTTGGATGAAAGAAACCCTGATTGATGTATGTTTCAATTTATGTGAATTTCTGATACGTACATATGTGCATGTGATTTTCGGGACTACTGATGTGTACAATGAGTGTGTAGATAATTTTAGCCGAGGTAATCGACGGAGGAACATAACTGATTTCTATGTGCTAATTTTGGAAACCTTGTTGTTCGTAATTCATGTATTGTACTGTGAGATGTATGTATGTATCTTTCTGTGTTCAATAAATGTTAGTGTTCGTAACTATGTTCTTTTAGTGTCGCTTGACACTCGTAAATTGTTTATGTTCTTCAGTGTGCTGATTAGGGTTAGTTGTGTAACATTTGGACCCAAGTTGGCTTAAGTTGGTGTCAATTTGCTAATTGGTTTCTTAATCGAGTTTAGTCACCCTTAATCCAGATTAGTGCTTAATCTGCATTTTAGAGTTATTAGTTGGTCCTATTTTATTTTTAGATTTTGTTTGGCTCTAAACCTCTTTCCTAAGGCTTAAAACATGATATAATTATACCCAAAGGGTATGGGTATGGGTTAGGGGTCTTTTCCAACCCCTAAGCCCCTTTTTTTGACTTTTGAGGTCACTCAAAAAGTCTCTTTTTGCCTTTGTGCGAAAATTGACCATGGTTATCTTGAGTTACCTCACCTCATCTCCACTTAGGGTTTAACCATAGTGTAGGTTGAGTTAGGAGTTTCTAGAATTTCTAGTGGGTGGAAGTAGTTATTGCTCCTTTTGGGTGGTTGAGTTGGAGGCTTATTTAGAGGCCTTCATTGGACTTGTTGAGGGGGTTACCCAATCTCTACATTTAGAGAGGAGTACTTGAAGATTGAAGCAAGGAGAAGGAAACTCTACTCAAACTTGTTCATTTCCATTACCTCTTGTGAAGGTTGGATTCCTCATCTCCCTTGTTCAGATTTCATTCTTGTTTCATGATTATGCTACCTTGTTGTTGTTTCAATGTTCGTATGTTTGTGGGTATGTTGGGAAGCTTCAAAAAACATGTTATTTTTGGATGATTTCCTTTCATGTTTATGTTTGCAATTTTGAGATTTTTCTTGCATGGGTGTTTTGGTATTACTCACCCTTGGAGAGGGTAGAAGTGACCAATTTTGGGAAAGGTCTGTTTAGTCGAACTCCAACCAGTGTAGAGTCTCTTCTCAGGATGAGAAGAGGGAGAAAGGGTAGGGTGTTATGGGCCCCTACCTGTCAGCACAAACCTTGTATGATTATGGTATGTTGAAATGGAAGAACGGAAGTTCTTGGTATATAGCCCCGATTGGGCATCTGTTTGGTGTTGTGGTTGACTTCTCCTGGTTGGAAGAATCCACCTTTCCCTAGTTTTGATTCATTGTGAATCCTATTGTGTAAACCATGTATGATTATGCTTGTTTGATTGTCTCTTGATTATGCTTAGTTGTCACCCGATCAGATATTTGTTTCCTCCTCGGTTCTTAGAAATGTGTTGCAAAAATTTGAAATGAATCCCTTGATGAGGGACATGAAGAAAATTCAATTATATTGTTAAAATTTGGGATTGATATCCTATTGTAATTGTATTTTAAACTTTTTTGTAAATGGCAATGAAGCCGAGTTTTCTTCCTGGTTCTTTCCTGGCTGAGCCTTTGAATCAGGTTTGCAAATAAAATTGGTGGTTGAGTATAATTGGTTATCATGTGATTAAATCGTGATTTAAATTTAGATGGATGTATCTCAAAAATAGTATGGAATTGATGATGTTCAATTTGGTAAAATTTCAAGTTTTCTTTCATGTTGAAAATGAAAATTATGATCATGGATGTAGATTCAGGTTGCATGATTATTTGAATCAAAAAATTCTTGCATCATTGATTTAAAATGGATAGTTCATATTCTTGTGTGTTAAGGTTGTAATTAGGCTTTATGGATTTTCATTTAAAAGAAATTATTGGCAAAGGTCAAATTATTCCAATTAAATCTATTCAAAAAAACAAATTGTGTTTTGCCCATGTAGTTTGGGCATGACAAACTTTACCAGTGCCTAAACTGCCTCTTATAACTGAAATACCAAACCCTCCTGCAACATTAGAACCCTTAGTTGCTGAAACTATTGACTCAACCAATGTCACTATGTCAACCCTAGCTCAACCAGTAGTGGAACCTCCTTTTCCAAAAAAGTTGATACAAAAGAAACCTGAACAAATAGAGGAACAACCTTTTAATATTGTTGATTAGCTAAAAAACATGCATGTTCAAATACCTCTGTTGTAAGCCATTAAATATGTTCCAGTTTATGGAAAAACTATTAGGGAAGCCTGTTTGAAGAAACCTAGAAGGAAGAAAAAGGAACCCACCATAGTCCATGTTGTGGGACAATTGGCTAATATTATGCTAGGAAAATTGATCACACCAAAATATTCTAATCTAGGAAGTCTAGTAGTGAATGTTAGTATAAATGGTCAATTTTTTAAAAACACTTTAATAGATCTTGGAGCTACTATAAATGTTTTGACCAAGGATACTATGAAGAAGTTCAAAATAGAAGGACTAAGGGCTACACCAATAATTTTGCAACTTGCAAATAGTTCTACTATTACCCCTAATGGGATGATAAAAAACATAGTTGTAACCTTAGATTCTCTAGAGTATCGTATAGATTTCATGATTTTATCCCCCGAAGTTAATCTATTTGGTTACCCTATCATCCTAGGTAAACCATGGTTAGCCACAACTAATGCAAATATAAGTTGCAGATCAGGGAATATGACCATATCAAATGGCCAAGCAACAAAGAAATTTGATTTATATCCTCCAGCCCAACCATTACTAGATTTAAGTACATCTATTTTGCCAGATTTAGGGGATGAAAAAGAAGAGTTAAATTCTATAGTATAGCTCATGATGTTTCATACATAGTCTTTTCAAAAATTGCAAGAGGAAGATTCAGTACTTTAGAGTATCCTCACTAACAATTGTGTGGTAGAAAAAGATGTATCTGAAAGTTCTATGTTGGAATTAATAATAAATGAGGAATGTGCTAAGAATTGTACTTTTCTCAAAGAACTTGAAATTCTTTATCCACTTTTACCTTGTGAATTAGAAACAAGTCCAATTTTTGAAGTTGTTATGATAGAGTCCACCACTACTATTGAACTAACTAAAGGTCATAATCTCCATGTTAATTCTAAATTAACACCCACATAGATGGAACAGTTAAAAGAATTGCTTCAAAGACATGAAAAGGCCTTTGCATCAGACTATAGTGATATGAAAGGGTTGAGTCCTACACTATGCACTCATAGGATATACATCAATGAAGGTTTTCTACCACTCCGTCAACCCTAGAGAAGGATAAATCCAAGCCTTAGAGAGATAGTTAAAAACCGAATTACAAAAATTGCTTGATGCTAGTTTTATTTGTTCTATATCTGATAGTAGATGGGTGTCATCCTTGGTCATAGTGCCTAAAAAGGGAGGAAAATGGAGAATTTGTGTAGATTATAGAGAGTTGAACAAAGCTACCAAAAAGGATCACTTTCCTTTACCATTCATAGACCAAGTTTTGGACACACTAGCTGGAAAGAAGTATTTCTCTTTTCTAGATGGGTATAGTGGTTATAATCAAATCAGTATTACTCTTAAAGATCAAGACAAAACCACATTTACATGTCCATGGGGTACTTTTTCATACTCTATTTTACCATTTGGTCTATGTAATGCTCTTGCAATGTTCCAAAGCATTGTTATTAGCATCTTTGCTGATATATCACATGATTGAATGGAAATCTACATGGATGACTTCACAACATTTGGAGTCACTTTTGAAGAAGCACTCATGAATCTTGAAAAGGTTTTGTTAAGATGTCAAGAACATAATTTGGCACTTAATGGTAAAAAGTGTTTCATGGTCATGCAAGAAGGTGTAGTACTTGGTCATTCCATATCATCTGTAGGAATACAAGTGGATCCAGCTAAGATAGAGGTAATTCAAACATTGCCCATACCTACAAAATCAAAAGATGTAAGATCCTTTTTAGGTCATGCTAGATATTACAAACATTTCATAAATGATTTCAACAAAATAGCTAGTCCCTTGTATAAGTTACTCACAAAAGAAGTTGAATTTAGTTTGACATTCGAATGTGATGAAGCATTCCTGTAGCTTAAGAAACTTCTGACTACATCCCCAGTTTTACAAGGCCCTAATTGGAATTTACCTTTTAACATATATACAAATGCCTTTTATTATGCCATAGGTGTAGTCCTAGCACAACAATCATAAAATCTTGAAAATGCAATCTATTATATTAGTAAGAGCCTTCATGGACCAGAGCTGAACTAAAACTATGACTAAAAAAGAATCGCTAGTAGTAGTTTATGCCCTCAACAAATTTTGGCATTACATAACTAGCTATTCCATATTTGTTAATACTGATTATGCAGCAATTAAATATCTCATGAAAAAACCTACTATAACAGGTAGGTTAGCAAGATGGTTACTATTGTTCTAAGAATTTGATATAACTATTGTTGATAAGCCTGGAAAAGCCAATGTTGTAGCTTATTATTTATCAAGAATCCATCATGATGATACTGACACTACTTTGGTAGATGATGCATTTCTAGATGAGCATTTATTTCATCTTGTTGTTAAAACTCCATGGTATGCAGACATTGCTAACTACATTGCAGCCAATAAAATACTAGCACATTTTTCTTACAAGGAAAAGAAGTTGCTTGTAGAGAAAAGTTTTCATTTCTCCTAGATAGATAATCTCTTGTTCTACGCTAGACCTAATGAAATTATCAGAAGATGTGTGAGAGAAGATGAGACATATGACATTCTACATGCATGTCATAATGAACCATGCGGAAGACACTTTGCAACAAAAAGAACAACTTTCAAAATCTTGACAACTGGTTATTATTGGCCTGCACTTCACAAGGATGCGGTCAACTATACAAGGAAGTGTGACAAGTGTCAAAGGATGGGCTAGCCAACAAGAACAAATGAAATGCCTCTTAATCCTTAGATTGCATTAACACCATTGACAAATGGGGAATGGATTTCATTGGTCCAATTGATCCTCCATCTAACGGGAAATCCTATATTCTTGTGTGCACTGATTACCTAACAAAATGGGTTGAAGTTAAGGCTATGAAGCATGCTCATGATGAAAAAGTTGCTAAATTTCTATATGAAGAGATTTTTACTCACTATGGTGTACCCAAAGAGCTAGTCATTGATCAAGGTGCGCAATTCACCTCTAATCTAATCTCAAAGTTGATGAAATAGTATAACATCAGGCATTAAAAATTGAGTCCTTATCACCCTCAAGCTAATAGACAAGTGGAGGTCACAAACTATGAGTTGGAGAATGTCTTAACAAAAATAGTCCATTTGCACTATAGGGATTGGACCAGTAGATTACAAGAAGTTGTTTGGGCTTACAAAACAACCTGGAAGACTACTACATGATTCACACTATTTAAACTCTTATATGGTAAGGTAGCAATGCTTCCAATTGAATTTGAACATAAAACTTTAAGGACATCATTGGCATTGGATATTGAACTTCCTGTAGCACAAAGAGAACGTCTTGTGCATCTTAACTCTTTGGATGAGATGCACAAAGCTGCTTTGGAACATATTGAACTAATACAAAAACAAAGGAAACAATGGCAAGATTTCATATTATCAGTAAAAAAATTCAAGTTGGTGACTGGGCACTACTATATGATTCCAGATTTAAAGATATGCCAGGAAAGCTACAGACAAGATGGCTGGGACCATATGAAATTAGTCATGTCTTTGATAATGGAGTTGTTCAACTAACTACCATTGATCCAGTACCTTTCAAACTACTAATCAATGGTCACAGATTGAAATTATACAAACGACCCCAAACCAAAGAAGACTTCTTGCAGTAGTTTTAGCAGCCGGATTCAAATACAAATCAAGTAACTCTTCCTACAACTGAAGGTGTCAATATTCTAGCTACCGCTCTTCAACATTAGTTTCTTTGTGCATGCTCATAATAAAGACTTCATACTCACATAAAGTTTACTTTTCTATTCACTTTTTCTTTCCATCTCATCTCTTTACCTTCCACCCATCCACCTCATCTCATTTCTTTATCTTGCATCCATCCACTTTCCACATCATCAATTTTTCATGTTTTCAATAAACCCCGCCAGATGCTGATGGATGTTGCCGATGATGATATCACTTCTGCCACCTTTTTTTGGTACATATGATAATTAGATTGATAGGTATAACATTTTCAAATTATTCTTCACTTATAGCACACAGATTTTGTTAATTATATTTAATACTGCATAATTTATATGATGGCAGTGTTATGTCAGTCCCTTACCTATACTAGGTCTGACAAGTGTGGAAACTTGTCCAAATTTAGCAGGGGGCAAGGAAGGTCACTACTAACCAATGGAATTTCTATTTATCCGTAAAGATTTTTCCAAATCTTCACATTCCCTTCATTAATAAAAATTAATTGCCATAAGTACATAAGTGAGGTGTCGTAATCCCTATTTTTGAATAATTTTCTATGTCAAGCTATGATGTGACTTATGTTTAAATTTTATGTGATTCGAACCTCATTTTCGGATGATTCTCACACATATTCATGATTTACCTTCATTAAAAGCCTTATTATTGTGCATAACAATTTTTTATGACATTAATTGCTTGTTAAAACAAAGAAGTGTGAGTTGAGGCTGTAAAATAATGAAGCAGCTTGAAGCTTGAATTCAAAAGGGAGAAAATAGAGTAAACAGAGGAAGTGTGAAGAGAATGGGTGGATAGTTGCAGAGGAGAGAACCAATGGAGCACACTGTGTTACTCTCGGATGTAGTAGTCGTAAGAGGGTTTAATGCATGTGGATGGCTAGGGTATTTTCTAATTTTGACCATGTTTGATAACAATGATTGCAACAAAGGAATGCATTGCTGAAGTTACTGGGTTGCCTCTAGTTGGAGAACATTACCCTAGCACACATGATGCGAGGTCAGCAAGAGCTCAATATACTAGACCGCCTGATCCTCAAATGGACATTACAAAGCAAGATTGCAAGAGAATGTAACTACCACTGCCATACAATGAATTAGCCATGCATATTATCACATATTTTACATGCGAAGGAAGATTCTCATACTTGCATGCACATCATTTCAAATTACTTAGTTTGTAAGGCATAATCTTGTAGTAAACATTCCAAATTTCTTGTATAATATGCTCTGTATTAGTGCGGAAGAGACTCAAAAAGGAAAAGATAATTTTATTACTCATCATGCCTTAATCAAGTTATTGATAGAGAGGTTTTTTAGGGATGTATCTCTCATGACATGGGATGAATTTGTGCAAGCCAAAACTTTGCAACCCCACGTTGCCCCTAGTGAATAGCCTAGTGAGGAAAATGTCCCTACCAATGAGCCTACTAAACCAAATACCCAAGAGGATGAAGCCAAAAAGACCCAAGAAAATGTGCAAGAAACTATCTCTATTGAAGAAAATGTGCCTTCACCTATGCAAGAGACCCTGAAACCTACTTCTAGCAAAGTCAAGATGAAACAAAAACTGCAAGAAGAAATCTCTATTCAGGAAAAAGAAGAGCTGAACCCTAAAATAGTAAGACAAAAGAGAACAAAGAAGTCTTGCAGCAATTACTCCTATAGTAGTGACACCCAAAGGGAAAAGTAGGCAAAAAGCTATGATTCAAGAAGAAACCCCCGTAAGGAGAAGCGATAGGATGAGAGGGCAAGTTTCTAAAGATTCTACTTTGTCTAATACTTCCACTAGGGAATCCCCTGTGCAAATTATTTCTAATCACTCTCCTCCCCATCGTGAGATTACAAGAATTCCCAAAAATCCTAGTGAGGAATGTAGGGATGAAATCAAAGAAACTCTAGATGATACCCCAATAGACCTACTAGGTACTTCCAATTGTAGGGATGAAACAGTTATTGAATATGTTGATCCAAACACTACCCTAGTTCCCCATAGATCAACATGGATTACTGGTTTTGTAGAACATTTATGGCAGAAATAGAGAAAGAGGAAAATAAATCATGAAGAAGATAGCGGTTCTATCACACTACAAAAACTCGTTTTTCAGTTCTATGGACAACATCTATTTGTTGAGGCCTTGTAGAAAGAAGAGAAGAAAAAGATGAATAAGATTATAGCATCTCAAGGTGAAGAAATTGCAGATATAAAGGAACACTTAGCAAGGAAAAAGCAACGAATGGACCATGCCCTCAAGTTAGCTAATCAGGCTCTTGCTTGTAGACCACCACCAAGAGTTTATGCTATTTGTTTGAAAGAACAATTTCTTTTGTTTCAATTAATGTTAACTCTTAAGAATACTAATGCAAAGTTCAAATCAGCACAAGAATTTTATGGACTATATCAGACTCTGCCACCTTGGCAGTAGAATTTACTTTGTGAATTATATGTTCATAATTTTGTTATCCCTTTAGAGACTCAATGGAATCCCTTGCTTTACATAGGGGATATACACTTAAGAACCCTCATGTCATGGATGTACAATGAAGAAAATTATGATAGGTAGCTAAATAATTACAAGGATGAGGAAAGGATAGAACTCTTGCTTTTAAGAGCAGAGAGTAGCAAGCTAGATGAAGTTCTCAGCGATTGGTTCACATTAACTTATGAAAAGAAGAATCTAGAAGTAAAGGATAGGATCTTTGCTGCCAGAGCTAAGGTTTATGTTGATTATGAAAATTTCCCCTACTTTTCTTTCTAAAGAGCTATGACTAGTGCTAGGAGTAGATGGGCCAGACTGCCTGAATCTCTTAAAAAGTCAGAACCACATAGTTTAATCAACTTGAAGGCAACACTTCATAGGGTTCAAAAATATTTAGAGTTAGGGAAGCAGGCTAGACCAGAGTTGTGGTGTCCCCCAACCATGTAGCCTCCAATGCTCCTGTGGCCTTTCTATGACATCAATGCTAATAGACTCAACAGGTTGCAAGAAGATCACAGAAGGGAAGTGTAGAAGAGAACCAAAGGATTTTACTACACTTCCAAGAGCAATAGAAAAGGAAGGACATTAACAAGGAAGTGAAATGCTTGAGGACAAGCATTAGTTTAGTAGGGGGTAGATGATGAGACCAAAATTTTCCTTTATTTCATGATAGTTTTAAGATACTTTGTTGATACCCTATTTTATTTTTGTCAAAAAAATTGTGGACATATGTTTACTGAACCTATGATAAACCTATGGGTAGAAATTATGTCATCTTTTGCTACTATTATATATATTATGCAGTATTTCATATAGTTATCAAAATGTGTGTTCCTATATTTGAATTTAATTTGATAAATGTTTATTTGCAAGCATGTATTTGTATTGAAACTAGTCTAATAATGAAGAAAAAAAGATGATTGGAGGAATTCAAAAGTTGAGCACAAATAGCATTCAAGGAGAAGAGAATGCTAAGGAGAAGCCATGGTGGAGGAAAGTTGCAATGGTTCTAGAAGACACATCAGTGAGTAAGGAAGAGCTATGAAGACTTATTACCTTCTTTGCATTTATTTTATGGTGAGTGGATGTTTGGATTTTATTATTCCCACCTTAAGCCGTTATTCCTTCTTCCTGCCTTTAGTTGTTATCCTCCTATTTTCTCTCTTGCAAATTTAAAGCTAGGCCATTTACTTTTCTGTTATGGAATAAGTGTTGATTTCCTATATATATAGGAATTGACCCAAGTGTGTTAGGCTTTAGCTAGTTAGAAGAAAGAGTTTATGAGAACAGACTGTTAACTTTTACAGTTGTGTTTTTATAATTTTGTATTATGTAATGAATTTGCAAAATCTAATGAAATAGTTTTTGGCTTCTCTTTTGTGTTAGTAGTTTAGTGAAGATGACCAAGGGAGCCAACTTGGAAGGTGGATTAGATTAGGATAGAATACATTTATTTCCAAGTATTCTTAGATTCATAAGTAGAAGTTGTAAGTTCCTTCTTGTAGCATCACACTTTGTGAATGTTCCTGCAGCATATGTGAGAACAATTATAGTGGATGAACTAAGTTGGAATATTATTTATCCTTTCATTGTATTTATAGTATTCATAGAGTTAGGTGTTTTAGTTTCTTGCAACAATAGTGTAATTTATTTTCCTTTCATTTTACTTTCTTGTAGCATAAGCTTAGTGACTCATTAAGAGACCTAGTGCACATATTGTGCTCACCATTTCAAGTATACATCCCTGGGTTGACAAGATTAAATGCAACTCTGAGTGGGAAAAATAGTCCTTACTTTAAATATATTATTCCTAAGCATGGCCTAGAGCATGACTATGAAACACTTATTGTGAGGCGGATCATTTTTGGCATCGTTGCCAGGGATGGTGTCAAGCTAGGAGCAATTTTGAGTCATAGTTCTTTGATCAAGTTTTTTTTTTTTTTTTTTTTTAAAACCTCCAATTTGAAGTTTCTTTCACCAGTGTGAAAAATTTAATTGTATGCATCGAAGAGGAAGGTGATGAGATAAATATGGAAGATTTCTTCCAGAGGAGTCTATTAATTTGAATGAAGAAATTGAAGAAGAAGAAGTTGAGTTACCTTTTGAAGATGCAAGCCTTGTTTTTCCCACAACATCATCATCAAGAGCTAAACTAATAAATATAAGCAATCTCCAACCTTTCACTAAAGTATTGGCCAGTTTTCTTGATAACACTGCTTTTGATCCACTAGTTGTTAATCATCTAATACCCAATGTCCCTTTTTAGAAGAAACCTCATAATCTAATACCTCCAATCATGGAACAACCTACTTTTCCATTTCCCCTTCCAAGTCTTGTAACCAATGCTAATCTTAAGAATATACCTCCCACTACTCTTCCAAAGTTCTATAGCCTCGCAACTGAAGACCTTGATACTTTCTTGTTTGAACTTGGTAAATATGCACATTCTTAACATCAAAGCTAAAATGAAAGTAAACTTAACTAATCTACTTCTTCACATGAATGTAAACTTAAACCATAACATCACAACAGATGACATAATAATTTAGTGATGTAGAAATCCTTACTAAGAGAGAAAACTACAATGGGGATGACAACAAAAATCTATCACTATTGTAGTAAGAGGTTTCCTTGTTAGGGCTATAATGTTTCTCACTTTTGGTGACTAACTCTATCAAGAGTAATACAATGAGATCTATAAAGATCTACCTTTCTCAAGGATTTTGCATCACTATATAAAGTGAGCATTATGTTAAGAGATTTATAAACAAGACTTTTAAGTCTACCTTCTTAAACAATTTATATGATGCAATTATTATAAAATAGAAGTGAATATGATCTTCTTGTATGCACCTTAATTTTGTTATTCATATCCACATTCTATGTAATTCTTGATCACTATCTTTGACTAATATGTCTGATCCTTTTTTATGCTTCTTGTTGTTCTTCTCTGCAATGGATTTAACTATTTATTCCTCTGGTATATCTCCTTCTCATCATAACATGGAAGCAACAAAAAATGTAAACTATTCATTATAACTCCTTATATAGAAATATTTTTTTCTCTTATGATCCATAACCTAATTAGGGTTTAGTAAAGTTAGGCAATACACCTTTGATCTAAATCAATGATATAGAATCATCCTTTCCATAGCATTGAACTTCTTACATTTCATTGGTTTATATTCTGACTAGGAATTACATAAATTCAAATCACTCTTCCTAATAAATCTGACCGAATACTTTCCCCAATCTATGCAAGCATAGTTTCCCACTCGATAGAATCATAACACATAGAATTATGTATCATTCCAAACTTTTATATGCATCCTTTGTATCCTAGTAAATACTCTATTTATACTCAGTAGATGTGTTGTCACTCGATGTCCTAATTTGGTTAAGCATGTCTAGATAGGTTAAGTTTGTGCTTAATGTATATGTGGTTTCTCATTTTATACAATGCTTGGTTATGACTATCTCATACTTAAGCTTCTAGTTTGGATGAATCAGTGTATATTCTATGGCTCAATAATAATATTTACCAAGGAATAACTTCTACTTTCACCAAATGACTTTTTGTCACTAATTACAATGCAAATATATTATAGGAGCAACATTCTTCCCCTTTTGCATTAGTGAAAAAAACCTTATGATAGCTCAAAAAATGTCTTGGTGAAAATTTTCTTACTACCTCTAAATACATGCTTCCTTTACATAATATCCTTACACTTAGTATAGCATGTAGTTTGCAAAATATGTTTTTACAATGCATTTCAATCTGTATATTACCTAAAATACACATATCTAATATACTCCCCCTATCTATATCAGCCTCAATTATAGACATACAATCATAATCATATTTTCCCTCTTTTTTGATACTTATGCCAATAACTCAAAAATATGAAATTTCTACCTAAGATGAACTCCCAATTGATCAAGAAATTTATGGTGATTCTTCATTGTTATACTTAAAATGGTGTCCAAGTTGGTCTTCAATATTTTGAGGGTCTGCTTCTCCACTTTTAGTATAGCTATGAGTTTTATCATGTCAATTGAAATTAATAAGCCAGGTTTAGTTATCAAATCCTTGGCCTTCTTTATGTGACATTGCATAACATCAAGATGAGGTTATAACAAGGTTTGCATTTCATTTATCTTAGCCATTTTCTTTGCTTCTTCATGTAATAGTTCATGTTGAAATCTTGTATAGAATTTTACCCAAGAGTAGTGATCCATGTAGGTTCTTGATCCAACATTTAGTGCATTTTCACTAGACTTCATGTCCTCTCCAACTTTTTTCAATTTTTCTTTTATCTCCTAAGTAATATAAGGAAATTTTCATGTCTTAAAAAAAGAAATGATATTTTGTACAATGTTATCTAACTCGGTAACAAGAGTAAAATTCTCTACTTGGTGTATTTCTATAGTTTGTGCAACCTTTACCAAAAATCTCTTCTCAAATCTTTGCATTAATCTTTCCTATGCATCCACATCAATCTTATTCACCTTGTCAACTAAATGTACTAGTTTCTCTAATATGGGGGCTTTGTCATTAAGTGTGGAATCATGAAAAAAATCCAACAAAATATCCTTAATAACTTCTAGTACTTTTTTTAAATTTATCTTTCTCTTCCTTTCTCGTAAAAATCTCACCATACTCTCTTAGTGCATCTGAATATAAAATGTAAGGATCCAAATCTAGAATGCCAATAGCTTCATCAAGAATAATATTGGACCTAATTACCTTCCTCTTTTTATTCTTCTTATCCTTAGATGTGATTGTACTAGTTCTTGGTGAAAGCTTTAGTAGAAGTGTATCCTTCTACTCTAGATTCGTCTACTTAAGTTTTTCATATGTATTTTTCTCATCTATCCTCTCCCCTTGATTAGGTATAATTTACAAAACTATTTGAATTCATTTTACATTAGGCTTAACCTTAGATTGTGGTTGTGTGTCCTTATTTTGTTCATATAGTGAAGTTTTCTTGTGTTGAGCGTCATATTTTTTGCCTATCATTCCATCACTTGGAGGTCCCTAGACTTGTGTTTTGGTGATAGTAGTAGAATAATATTATTTATTATCTATTGTGTCTCTTACAGTCTATGAAGCATCATCATTAATATTTCTAGTATGTTCCTTTGTACTAGCATCTCCTCCTAGAGTAGCTTGTTCTTGTAGCTTAGTTTTCTTTGCATCTCTATCCATTAGAACTTAGTGTGAGTGCTAATTATGGCCTATAAATTAACCAAACTTCAACATGATCATTACATGTGGGATTCATCCCAAAATGAACATGGAATTGTCTATTTGAAATGATCCTACAAACTGATCTATTGTAATTGGATTTGAGAGATCACCAACCAAATCATCTAGTACAAAGGATTTTAATCTATATAAAATGCAATACTACACTAGATGGTGAGCACATTAATCTAAGAATGAAATAAGTAAATTAATCTAGATGTATACATTTTTAATCTATATCAAAGGGAGAATATGAAAACAATGTAATTGTAAATGCAAGAGTTGAGTAATCAAACTGACAATAATTCGATACTTTTCATATGCATCCTCCAAAATGAGAATTTGAGGTTTTTTTAATAGAATTCTAGAATTTGATCAACAGTCAAGATCAAATTGAATGAATGATGGAGATTAAAGATGAGATTTAGTTAGAATAGAACATTCCCTTGTGAAAAGAGAATTAACTGATCACTTCTGAGTGTGATAAGGAGTTAACTAATCTCATTCCTTTTCCAATTCCAATCCACTTAGTGTTTTTATTTCTGAACTGAAGAGAAATAAATAATACAAGATATTAAATTTAAAAGGTTAAATATGACCCCATAATTGAATAATCTATTTAATTCAATAATTAGAATAAGGATGTTTATTTAAATCAAATACATTTAATTCCCATGTATATTATCTAAAAGTGTGACTTAAATTTAAACAAAGCACTAAGACTTTTAATTAAATTAAATTTGATTAATATGTTTAATGTAGCTAATTTGAGTCAATACTTAGGAATTAAATAAAGTATATGTTTAATGTAGATTAGGGATTTTCTACATTTCACACTTAGGTCAAGTAGAGATTATCAAAATCAAAATTACCTAGTACAATAGGACTTTGAGTAAGATTGATAGACCGAAATTGGTTCAGCATGGTAATGTGCCAATTTAGGGTTATTACATTTGCCCATCTTTGAATGAATGTGCAAGTAGCACATTGATTCAAAGAAATCAAAAGTTTGAGAATATAGATCAAGAAGTGAGATTGGTTCTAACATTGATGACACATAGACCAATTGACGAGATTTTCAAGGTTATCTCTAGAATGAAGCTTAGCCTTAGGGGATCCAAATAGAACATCTAGATATTGATATGAAAGAACAAAGATCATCAAACTTCACAAAATTGTTCCCATAATGAGACTCAATTCTGAGGAGGCAAGGTTAGATTGCCTCAATACCTTATATCCATTAGAAGCTAACAAGATTAATCATGATTCATAGAATTGTCCCCAAAATGAGACTTAATCCTCAAAACTCAGGGTTAGACTATCTCAATACATGTTTGTTAAATAGTGATTGAAAGCAGGATTTTTAAAATTATCTCCAAAGTAAAGCTTAATTCTCAGCAAGAGATAGGATTATCTCTAGAAAAAAGCTTAATCCTCCAAAGTCTAGATAGAAAACCTAGATATAGGTCCATAAAACATAAGAAGATCTAATCATGAGTCATAGAATCATCCCTAGAATGAGGCTTTATTCTCATTTTTGTCATGTAACCCAAGATGAGTTTGTTTTCTTTCCAAATGTCTTATTATCAGGAGGAGATTTTTCAACAATCTTAGATGCTTTAATGTTGTTTGTGAGATTGAAAGATTCTTTAGTAGGTTTGGAAGTAATGTTATTGTTGGCCACAAGTGCTCTCCTACCAAGGATTGATTTCAAAATATTTAAACCCACCCAATAGTCACAAGATTCAATTTCATATTATATTTTAAATCCCAAAGTGATGACAAGATGATATGGTCTCGATCTTATGGTAACTCATGTATCAGAGGATCGTTAGGAGAATCAAGCAGTGATAAGATGCTACAAGGCTCCTATTGGTCAAGTAGTTAGGTTTTTTGTGAAATTGTATGTAGTCAAGAGATCGTAAGCCAAATAAATGTTTTTCCTTGATTTTACAATGGTAAGCAATCATAAGATTGTAAGTGCCACAAGGATGTGTTCCAACACCACGAGGGTCAACTATCATAGGATCGCAAGGTTGACTTCCTAGGTTGCCAATGCTACAAAGGGGAAGGTTGGTTGTATGATCCTAGGGTCATAAGGTTGATAGCATAAGCAAGAATACCTCCCAAGGTCATGAAAAAAGATATTCAAACCATGATCGTAGGATCCCAAGGGTTATTTCCATGGCTACCAATATCATGATGGACCGTGATTGTAAGATTGTAAAGGTCAAATTAATCATGCCCAAGACATCACAAGGAAAGAATAATGGTACTGCGATGTTACACCAGGGGTGTTAAGGGCCACCATTCTATCATGAGATCATAGGATCTTGTTGTTGTAAAAGGATCATAAAGAGAATGAAGGATGAGCTTGATGCTATGAGGTATTAGAGATCATAAGATCGTAGAAGTTAGGGTTATGAAAAAAAGTTGATATAAAGGGTTTTGACCATAGTTGACACTCGTAGGATCATGAGTTCAGTGTTGAAAAAAACATATAAAGAGTTTCACCTACCAAGCTAGAAAAAGAGGAACTCCTAACCAATTAGGTAATAGGAAAGGTACAGAGTGACAGTTGAATATGGTTGACCTATACTTTCCATCTAATTTGGCAAGTTGATGACAGGGGAAGCAACTCTTTGATGATAGATCTAATCTCTTTGATCTCCTGCAACCACTTTCATCATTCTCCAAGTCTGATAAATGAAAAAGAATACTCCATCGCTACTTGTTGATCCATTTACTTAGTCAGAAGGTTAATGATCATCATCCTTGTCCTCTTAGAGATTGTTTGGTGGATGAGTGAGCTTCTCAAATTTGGATTTGCATTGTGATCAAATCTTTTCTAGTTTTTGCAGTAATTATTCTCTATAAAATTGAATGTAGTGGTTGAATTTTATCTTAGGGTGGAAGCTATCTGAGTTATGCTTACACTATAAAAGTAGATGTTGTACTCTTTCTTAGAGTGAGATCTTTTTTGTTTCTCTAGTATTGCCTTGGCATGCTACTATAAATTCCCTCTTTGCCTCTAAATGATATGACATCCTATCTTATCTCCTTCAACCACTGATGTATTGTGCAAGCTTTATCTACCTCTATTCGATGTACTGTGGATATCTATAATATACATATTTGTATCATTTTTGGCCTATGAATGATAAGAAGTGAAGCTTTTTTCCTTATTTCACTCATTTGGATGTTTGATCTCTATGAAGCTAATAGATTAAAGCAAGTTGAAATCTATATATCTTTCTATTTTCATGATAATTATATTGTGCATGTATGGACAGAGATTGGTTTGAACACCCTATTTTGGTGCATCACCTCCTTAGAAGAGATTAGGTAGTTACTTTGATGTATTCATTCTCCCTTTTCTCTTCAAGAGTAATTTAAGTGCATCCTGATAGTAGAGGAAACTGACCTTCTCTAGAGACTCAACCTCATAGTTCAAGTCCCACATCTTGGAGGTTATTTCCATGTTTCACAAGGTTGTCCTTAGGTAAAAACTTTGTATAAGGGTACAAGCTTTTGTGACAACAATTTTTGGCATGCCTGGTGGGACATATATTAAAACATTTAAAGTTCATTGGTGTCAAAGAAAGATTCCATGTTCATGTTGAGGAGATAGTACTGCCTTCAGTATAAAGCCTTTAAGAGGCCCATTTGTTCAAAAGTACCTAGTGACTCAGCTTCAAGCATAATCTGGTTTTAGACCAAAGTTGTTGTGATTCATACCCAAGACACACACAAGGGCATCTTCCAAAGGTAATTTCCAGTACCAAGATCTTTCTTTTTCTAATCCAAGAAGAAAGGCTAGGGTATCTCTATCACTAGTTAGGAGTACAAAAATAACACATACCCTTGTAAGATCCATCTCTACTCCTCTAGTTGTTAGATCTCAGCCTAGAATACCATCTATTCATATCAATAGATTACTTGATTATATGGCTAGAGTTCATGCTTTCCCCAACTTTACTAGTGGAAGTCCCCTCCTATTAACCCAAAGACATGACATACCAGTATTAGCTCTTAAAAGTATACTTGAGTTTACTAGTGAAACCTCCATTCCCTTGTCAAGAATATTAAAGAGGGGTCTAACATCTACAATATTCATAGCATCATGAAGGATAATGTAGCAGTTAGGCTTCTGGCCTTGTCCTTGAAAGGGAAGGTAGTACAATGGTATAGATGTTTGCCTCATAACTCTATTGCTAATTGGGATGGGTTAGGAGCAGCCCTATGCAAGCATTTTGAGGGAAAAAGTGATCACTTATAAATTGTAGAATACCTAACAACTATAAAGAGGGCACCCCATGAATGTATGATTGATTTCAATTATAGATTTTAGAAGACATGGGACTATATATCCTCTATAGTGAACCCCTCTCCTGATAATGCATTCTTGTATTACCTCAAAGCCTCCAGCAATGATATTGCTACCACTCTACAATCTATGGGAGGGAACACTCTAACAAATTCTTATGAGGTTTCCATAAGAGTGGAAAATATTTTGACACAAGGAGGGAAGTTAGCTCCAAGGCCCCCAATGCCTTTCTTCCCTGATGCCCAATTATCAGCCTCTTGTAGACCCTATTCATACTTCCTCTACAAGTGGGCCTCTTGCTGTGGTCCTGATAGCCTCCACATCCTCTAGTGGAGTTGATAGGATTGAGGCCATGATACAGACATTGACACAAAATATGGATAAGAGGATGCAAGATCAAGAAAAGAAGATGGAGGACAATAGTGTAGTAGTGAAAAAATGGGAAATGAATTGGTAACTATGAAGATGTAGCAAGCTCAAATTAATAGGCCTCTCCAACTCCAAAGTCAAGGTCCCATTCATGGTAGATCTCCAAACCAAAGTCATGTCCCCTACAATCATAACAGACCTATTGATCACCCCCAAACTTCAAACACTAACCTAAATAGGGCCTTAGTCCCTCAGAACAATCTTGCTTGAGATCAAGATTTTTACCCTTCTTGTAACTAATCCTATGGGTATTGCATGTGTCAGAAGGAAAAATCTTACTTGGCATTAACTTTACTAGAGCGAGTAGTTGCCTAGCAATAAAATGCTAATCAACTTGCTAATGATTTTTAGTAGGATGGTTGTTCTTTCATGAATTGTCTAGTGGAAGAGCATTGTACTGTAAACTAGGATTCATGTGCTTAAAATACCAAGAGAAATAGAAGAGCTATGGAAGAGGTTACTCCCCCTCCTCCTATCCATGCTTCAACATCAAGAGTAGTGTTGCATGTACAAATAGTTGTCTAGAAACACAATGCTAAGAAACTTGTTAATGTCCCTCGGTAGCAAAGGCAAGATGAAAGTAGAGGAGATATGAATAACCATCAAGAATTTCCATCTCAACCTTCTACATCTTGGGCTTCTACCAAGGCATATAATGCATCTTTTAGTGTGGTAGATCAAATGACAAAGAAAAATGTGAACATTTCTATGTGGGATGTTGTTTCTACTATAACATCACAAAAGAAGCTAGTGCAATAGGAGTTAGAAAGCATTGAACTTAGAGATCAGCCACCTAGCATGGAGAATGCCATGAGTTTCATACAACCATCAAAAAAGGTAGAAACAAGTAAAAAGGTTAGACCTCCTCCATTTTATGTTTCTCTGATTATAGGAGATAAGCTAATCCACAACTACATGATCAATTCAAGGGCTAGTAGTTTAGTAATGCCCAAATGTGTTGTTGATATTTTAGAAGTGAAATATAAACCCATTCTTAAGGATGTATTGCAGTTAGATGGTAGTTTTTTCAAGACTATGAGAATCCTTAGAAATATTGAAATGGCCTTACATGCATGCCCTAGATGTACTATAGTTCAAGATATATCAATTGCTAAGGTTAAACTACACTTTACTATTTTTCTTTCAAGAGATTTTACTACCCAAATAGGTAGTTACATATCCTCTAATTGGTCATATATTTTTCTCAGAACTAGATATGGAACCAAAGCTTGAATTAGAGAAAAACCATTAGCCTTCCATCATATTGAGCCCTACACTCCTAATCCCATTAATCTGAACTGCACCATCCTAGAGGTAGATGAGAATGACATAGAAAATAGTCTGCACTTCCCTAGCAGAGATACCTAATTTTCTCTTAGATGAATAGGCTAATGCACATTAGTTTAATCCTATATTATAAACCTTGGAGATAGGCCTAGGCACTTAGTGTATATCAGAAAAGCATGCCCTTGTTCCCAACTTAATGAAAATCAAAGAAAACATAAGTGGGACATCAAGTATGTATTTTGATAGATCTAGGAATAAAAATGGATCAAGGGTTGGTGTGATGTTGGTTTCTCCTACACTAGAAAGGTACTACTTCTCATTTAGGCTTCAATTTAGTTGTACCAATAATATGGCAGAGTATGAGGCATTGATTCAAGGTCTCTTACATGCTCAAAAAAGAGAAATTCAAGAATTAAGTGTATATGGAGATAATGAGTTGGCAATTAATAAAGTGAGAAATCAAAATATCACTAAGAATGATTTGCTCAGGTCTTATAAACATAGAGTACGGGACTTTCTTGAAAGTTTCAATGCCTTTAATATTTAGAGCATCCCTAGGAAAGGAAATAGATATTTTGATAGACTTGTGGTAGTGGGTGAATCTTATGATGTCCCAAGGATCCTTGAATATGAGAAGAAGCAAACGATTAATGTGGTGGTTAGACCTATTGTCCTAGATAATAATATCAATTGACAAGTCTTTGAATTTGATGCACAAATTGTGAGTTTCTTGCAGAATGAAGAAGAGTTCTTAGATAGAAATCAGCCAAGATTACACAACTAGTATGGTGATCAAATCATTAACCTTAGCTCCAATAAGTTTCCTAAGGGTCTTATTATCTTAGAGAGTGTCTTCAATCCTGATGATCAAGCAAGGGATAGAAGCATGAATCTTGTTGCAAAAAAAGGAGATCATATCCCAATTGTAGTTACTGATGGAAGGATGTTAAACATAGAGAAGGTATGTTCTAAAACTGAGCAAGAAAGTTTTTTTCATCTATGTCAAGAATTTAATGATGTATTTTCTTTAACATATGATGACTTAAAGATTTTTGACCCTAGTTTGTTTCAACATACTATAGATCTAGTTGATAATTTCAAGCTTGTTAAGAAAAAGCAGAGACTAGTAAATCCCAAGATTGAGCCACTAATGAGAAATGAGCTATCCAAATTAATTGAGGCCAATATCATTTTCCCTATTAAGCACTCCTCTTGGGTGGAAAACCTTGTCCCTATTAGGAAAAAAAGAGAGAGGAGAAATTAGACTATGTAGATTTTAGGGATCTTAACCAAGCCTCCCTAAAAAATCATCACCCTCTCCCTTCCATGGAATAGATATTATCTAGGGTTAGTGGTTCAGAGAGATTCTCCTTCTTGTATCATTTCTCAAATTATAACCAAGTGTTGGTAAAAGAGGCTAATAGATATAAGACTTCTTTCAGCACTAAATGGGGCACCTATGGCTATAGTAAAATGCCTTTTGGGCTAACAAATGTAGGCGCCACATTTCAAAAGCAAATGGAGATGTACTTCAAAAACATGATTGAAAGGTTTATGTTGGTCTACCTTGATGATATCATAGTATATATAAAAGATGTAGCTGAGCATTTTAGTCATCTCAGAAAAGTGTTTATAAGATGTAGAGAGTGTGGAGTTGTGAGGCCTTTCCCTAATCCATCATAGCATATCTAATATATTTTTATTTTGATACATTATGACTCGATATGTCGAAACATTTTCTGATGGACTAGACATTATTATATTATTTTATGTCATGTGATACTTTATTCTGAAATGCTTAATCATGTTATTTGATGTTTTATAAGCATGCATAATGATGGTATAGTATGGTAACTGAATTTAGGATTAGGAATATGATTGATACTTTCATTATGTAATTTTTAATGATTAAATATGTGTGTAGACATGAGGAAAATTTTATTTAAATAAAAGATTGATGTTTTGATTTATGTGATTATCCAGATGAGTTTATATATATATATATATATATATATATATATATATATATATATTATCAAACTACTAATGTCTAAAATGAGTGTGCAAGATTATTAGCCAAGAAATCTAACAAAGAACCGGTAATCAAACCTATGTACAATCTATGAAACCCACGACTGAGTCTAATGAAAGATGAAAACCTCATTGTTTCATATTATATTTGTATTGTAATTGAAATGTGTGTATCATTCTGTAATCGTAAATTGTTTAATGTTATGTAACAGTGACCTTATGGTGTCACTTGACACTTGTAATTTATATATGTGTATCAACATGATAATTAGGGTTAGCTGAGTAACCTGATAATTTGAGATAGATTAAGTTAGTAACCTAAGAGTAATTAGATTGTAACCTAGATTAATTACCCTAATTAAGTTTTAGTGGCAAGTTTTCTTTTCTAGGGTTTTTAGAAAGTTTAAATATTTCAAGCCAATTAATAGGTCCTAAAATGATCCTAGAGGCCAAAATTAATGCAAACCAAGTGCCTAGGGG
This sequence comes from Cupressus sempervirens, assembly GCA_028749045.1. Taxonomy (NCBI): domain Eukaryota; kingdom Viridiplantae; phylum Streptophyta; class Pinopsida; order Cupressales; family Cupressaceae; genus Cupressus; species Cupressus sempervirens. The sequence goes on from CM053789.1 coordinate 514,911,763, forward strand.
TTATGTGTATGGGTTGGGGGCATTTTTCACCCCTCTAAATATTTTTGTTGACTTTTATGACCCCCTAAATATCTCATTTTTTCTTTAGTGCGAAAATTGAACTTTTCCATGAGTTTGCCAAGTTTACACTCCACCAAAAAGGTTCCCTTAATGGTAGGATTAAGTTGGAAGACCCTAGAAGGCCTTAGTCAAGTATAGAGTTATTGCAATTTTAGGTGGGTGAGTTTAGAAGCCTATTTAGTGGCAAATTAGAGGTTTGAAGAGTGTTCACCCAATCTCTACATTTAAATAGAGTAAAACTAGGATTGAAGGAGGAAGAAGGATTAACCCTTCTCAAAATTTTAGTTCTCCATAACCATTTGTGAAGGTAGAAATTCTTCATGGTCTTTCTCTATATGTTGTGTTTTTATTTTCTTAAGTAGGCCTTTTGCGTGTGTGTGTTCATATGTATGATGAAACATGTAAGGGATGGGTTGTTATGGGTTTCTTAATTGTTTTCATTTTGTATTTTACATTTTTTTTTGTGAGCAAAACTATAAGGGTTGTGTTGGCATTACTCACCCTTGGATTGGGCAAAATGGTTATGTACAGGAGGAGGGCCTTAGTTGGACTCTGGGTTACTGTAGAGTCTCTCCTCGTGATGAGGAGAGGGAGAGAGTAGGGTGATATAGGCCCCTACTCATAAAATATTCTCAAACTACTAATGCCTAAAATGAGTGTGCAAGATTATTAGCCAAGAAAACTAACAAAGAACTAGTAATCAAACCTATGTACAATATATGAAACCCACTGCTGAGTCTAATGAAAGATGAAAACCCCATTGTTTCATATTATATTTGTATTGTAATTGAAATGTGTGTATCATTCTGTAATCGTAAATTGTTTAATGTTATGTAACACTGACCTTATGGTGTCACTTGACACTTGTAATTTGTATATGTGTATCAACATGATAATTAGAGTTAGCTGAGTAACCTGATAATTTGAGATAGATTAAGTTAGTAACCTAAGAGTAATTAGATGGTAACCTAGATTAGTTACCCTAATTAGGTTTTAGTGGCAAGTTTTCTTTCCTAGGGTTTTTAGAAAGTTTAAATATTTCAAGCCAATTAATAGGTCCTAAAATGATCCTAGAGGCCAAAATTAATGAAAACCAAGTGCCTAGGGGTTATGTGTATGGGTTTGGGGCATTTTTCACCCCTCTAGACATTTTTGTTGACTTTTATGACCTCCTAAATATCTCATTTTTTCTTTAGTGCGAAAATTGAACTTCTCAATGAGTTTGCCAAGTTTACACTCCACCAAAAAGGTTCCCTTAATGGTAGGATTAAGTTGGAAGACCCTAGAAGGCCTTAGTCAAGTATAAAGTTATTGCAATTTTAGGTGGGTGAGTTTAGAAGCCTATTTAGTGGAAAATTAGAGGGTTGAAGAGTGTTCACCCAATCTCTACATTTAAATAGAGTAAAACTAGGATTGAAGGAGGAAGAAGGATTAACCCTTCTCAAAATTTTAGTTCTCCATAACCATTTGTGAAGTTAGAAATTCTTCATGGTCTTGTTCTATATGTTGTGTTTTTATTTTCTTAAGTAGGCCTTTTGCATGTGTGTGTTCATATGTATGATGAAACATGTAAGGGATGGGTTGTTATGGGTTTCTTAATTGTTTTCATTTCGTATTTTACATTTTTTTTTGTGAGGAAAACTATAAGGGTTGTGTTGGCATTAGTCACCCTTAGATTGGGCAAAATGGTTATGTACAGGAGGAGGGCCTCAGTTGGACTCTAGGTTAGTGTAGAGTCTCTCCTCATGATGAGGAGAGGGAGAGAGTAGGGTGATATAGGCTCCTACTCGTAAATATTCTCAAACTACTAATGTCTAAAATGAGTGTGCAAGAATATTAGCCAAGAAATCTAATAAAGAACTGGTAATCAAGCCTATGTACAATCTATGAAACCCACGGCTAATTATAATGAAAGATGAAAACCCCATTGTTTCATATTATATTTGTATCATAATTGAAATGTGTGTATCATTCTGTAATCGTAAATTGTTTAATTTTATGTAACAGTGACCTTATGGTGTCACTTAACACTTGTAATTTGTATATGTGTATCAACATGATAATTAGGGTTAGCTGAGTAACCTGATAATTTGAGATAGATTAAGTTAGTAACCTAAGAGTAATTAGATGGTAACCTAGATTAATTGCCCTAATTAGGTTTTAGTGGCAAGTTTTCTTTCCTAGGGTTTTTAGAAAGTTTAAATATTTCAAGCCAATTAATAGGTCCTAAAATGATCCTAGAGGCCAAAATTAATGCAAACCAAGTGCCTAGGGGTTATGTGTATGGGTTGGGGGCATTTTTCACCCCTTTAACATTTTTGTTGACTTTTATGACCTCCTAAATATCTCATTTTTTCTTTAGTGCGAAAATTGAACTTCTCCATGAGTTTGCCAAGTTTACACTCCACCAAAAAGGTTCCCTTAATGGTAGGATCAAGTTGGAAGACCCTAGAAGGCCTTAGTCAAGTATAGAGTTATTGCAATTTTAGGCAGGCGAGTTTAGAAGCCTATTTAGTGGCAAATTAGAGGGTTGAAGAGTGTTCACCCAATCTCTACATTTAAATAGAGTAAAACTAGGATTGAAGGAAGAAGAAGGATTAACCCTTCTCAAAATTTTAGTTCTCCATAACCATTTGTGAAGGTAGAAATTCTTCATAGTCTTGTTCTATATGTTGTGTTTTTATTTTCTTAAGTAGGCCTTTTGCGTGTGTGTGTTCATATGTATGATGAAACATGTAAGGGATGGGTTGTTATGGGTTTCTTAATTGTTTTCATTTCGTATTTTACATTTTTTTTTGTGAGCAAAACTATAAGGGTTGTGTTGGCATTACTCACCCTTGGATTGGGAAAAATGGTTATGTACAGGAGGAGGGCCTCAGTTGGACTCTAGGTTAGTGTAGAGTCTCTCCTCGTGATGAGGAGAGGGAGAGAGTAGGGTGATATAGGCCCCTACTCGTAAATATTCTCAAACTACTAATGTCTAAAATGAGTGTGCAAGATTATTAGCCAAGAAATCTAACAAAGAACTGGTAATCAAACCTATGTACAATCTATTAAACCCACAGTTGAGTCTAATGAAAGATGAAAACCCCATTGTTTCATATTATATTTGTATCATAATTGAAATGTGTGTATCGTTCTGTAATCGTAAATTGTTTAATGTTATGTAACAGTGACCTTATGGTGTCACTTGACACTTGTAATTTGTATATGTGTATCAACATGATAATTAGGGTTAGCTGAGTAACCTTATAATTTGAGATAGATTAAGTTAGTAACCTAAGAGTAATTAGATGGTAACCTAGATTAATTACCCTAATTAGGTTTTAGTGGCAAGTTTTATTTCCCAGGATTTTAGAAAGTTTAAATATTTCAAGACAATTAATAGGTCCTAAAATGATCCTAGAGGCCAAAATTAATGCAAACCAAGTGCCTAGGGGTTATGTGTATGGGTTGGGGGCATTTTTCACCCCTCTAGACATTTTTGTTGACTTTTATGACCTCCTAAATATCTCATTTTTCCTTTAGTGCGAAAATTGAACTTCTCAATGAGTTTGCCAAGTTTACACTCCACCAAAAAGGTTCCCTTAATGGTAGGATTAAGTTGGAAGACCCTAGAAGGCCTTAGTCAAGTATAGAGTTATTGCAATTTTAGGTGGGTGAGTTTAGAAGCCTATTTAGTGGCAAATTAGAGGGTTGAAGAGTGTTCACCCAATCTCTACATTTAAATAGAGTAAAACTAGGATTGAAGGAGGAAGAAGGATTAACCCTTCTCAAAATTTTAGTTCTCCATAACCATTTGTGAAGGTATAAATTCTTCATGGTCTTGTTCTATATGTTGTGTTTTTATTTTCTTAAGTAGGCCTTTTGTGTGTGTGTGTTCATATGTATGATGAAACATGTAAGGGATGGGTTGTTATGGGTTTCTTAATTGTTTTCATTTCGTATTTTACATTTTTTTTTGTGAGGAAAACTATAAGGGTTGTGTCGGCATTACTCACCCTTGGATTGGGAAAAATGGTTATGTACAGGAGGAGGGCCTCAGTTGGACTCTAGGTTAGTGTAGAGTCTCTCCTTGTGATGAGGAGAGGGAGGGAGTAGGGTGATATAGGCCCCTACTCATAAATACAAACCATTTTGTGTTTGGGGAATTAAGAAGTAAAAGAATAGAAGTTCTTATAAGTATTAGCCTCAAAAAAAAATCTATTTTAGTGTTGTGATTGACTTCTCCTACCTTGGAAAAATCCACCTTCTCCCCAACTTGGTTCGATAAGGAACCTATTTTACAAACCTGGTATGGGAGTAATTGATTAAATGTGTCTTTATGTTGAATTTGATTGTCACCGAGTCAATTTTGGTTCTCCATGGTTACCTTAATGTAATTTGTAGATTTCATAGTTGCTACCTTGATATGGAGCCAAACTGGATTTAGGGTTTTGGTATTTTGGAGACTTATCCTCAGGATAATGATCCTAACGTAAAATTCATTGTTAACCTTATTTTTGGAAGTATAATGATATCAAGTTTTCTTACCTAATTCTTTCTTGATGGAGTCCTTGAATCAGGTGTTTTGAATAAAATAAATAAGAAGTGACTAGCCCGTGTATGTTGAAAAAATGAGCAATTCCTTTCATGTGGTGTTCTTTATAATTCAATTCGTATGCATATGATTAATGGTGATTAAATGCAATGATGTTACATTAATTTATGCAATTTGTTAGAAGAAATTTTATTTATATGGTGGTTATTTCATTTTGCATTGTAGTGACTATTGAAGACATATATATACTCCTACTTTAATGCATAAATATAACATCAAAAGACTATGCTATAATTTTTCCTAGGAAAAAAAAATCCCCCTTATGCAATGTTCAAATATTGTATGAGAAAATTTAAACTTGGTGAAAAAAAAATGTCCTTGAGAAATTTATCTTTCTAGAGCAAAAATGCTCTCTATTTTTTGTACGAGAGAAGTTTTTTAATCCTTTTTGGAACAAAGGATATTCCTTAAAGGATTCCCTTTGAAACTTTCTCATAATTCAAATAATAGATTGATAAAATTAAAGCATAGTAAATAATTAAATAAATAAAAAGAAGAACATTTAAAATAAATCTATATCTATCCTATCTTAGTCCACCTACTTAACTTTATCCTATAAATTTTTAACATTCATTACCTCCCCACTTGCAAACCTCCTTTCTTAAGTGCAATATCCCTTATCCCATGACTTGGATGAAGGGATGGTTTATAGGCACGTTAACCTTGGGAAGAGGTGTGTGTACCACTTTTGGAGGGGACAAGACTAACCTTGGGCTGTGGTTTTGTAATCTTGTGTCACGTGTAGGAGGTGTTGGGAGGCTGCCATGGCAAGTGGAAAGGGAGGGGTGATTTTAATTTGAGTTTTTTCTTTCTTTTTTCTTTTGTGGGGGGGGTGGGTGGGTGGAGTGGCACAATAAATTTGATGGGTTTACCTTTTCTTCCCACCTCCAATCGCATAGTACCCACATGTTTTCTTGGGTAGTGTGGAGGGTGGGTTTGGGATAGTGCACCCACATGGAAAAGAGATAAGGGAGTAGGGGGTAAGGTTAGTGGAGTTAGAAAGGGGGTAAGGTTAGAGGATCGATGAAGGGTTAAGAGGCTAGGATGTGAGTTAGATGTTTAGGCTAGTTGTTAGTAAGTGATTCAGTAGATAGTCAATTAGTTAAATATAGTAAGAATTTATTAAGTGATAGTTATAGTTTTTTTATAGAGTGTTTTGCTTTTTTAATGAATTTAGATGATAGTAATTTAGTAATAGCACATGTTAGTAATGTTATTTTAGATTTTATTAGTAGTTAATAGTTAACATAGTTTGTTTTATTATTTTATGATTTAAAATTATTAATGTTTTAGTTATTCTTAAATATTTTTAACTAAATTGTAAATGGTAGCTTTATTTTAAATAATCATTTTTTTAAAAATTAGAAAGTGAAATGAGTTAGTTAGTAAGGATAGTGGGAATGTTATACTAGGGATAGATAATATATCTTCTCTTTATAATTGGATCATGAACTTAGTAATAAGGTGAAATTAATATTAGTATTAGAAAAATTGTATTTACTCTTTTATTTAATTTAATAAAACATTAAAGTTTCCTTCAGTAATAAATCTTTAGGTAAAGTATTAAGGTATTGCTATGCAAACCTATGTCTACATTTCAACATACCCATAGTTTAACTTGTAAAATGAATATATAGAATCATGTCAAAACCTAATGTGTCCTAGGTAATTAGTCAATTTTAATAATTCAACTATGACCCAGGGACTAAGGAACCTAATGCTTGCTCAGATTATGATATCACTCTCTAACTAAGACATCAACTCTACACAATGTCAAATCACATTTGGAATTCATTTTTTAATCTCCTCATAACCTTCTTAGGTGACATCTATTAATTTAGTGGATTTAAAAATCTTTTTAAAAAAATTCCATGTGTTTTTTCCTCAATATTTTGGGCATGATAGGAGTATCTTTGAATCCAAGGAAGTGTGTCTTTGTCACTAATCAAGAGAAATTATTATGACACATTATATCAAAGGATGGTCTGACTATTGATCTCGAGAGAACCAAAGCCATACTTTCTCTCCCCCTTCCTAGTCACAAGAAAGGTCTACAAAGTTTTCTTGGTAGAATAAATTTTGTGAGGAGATTTATTCCTGATTTAGCTACCATGGTGAAACCTCTTATAGCTATGTTTAAAAAGAATAGGGTATTTTCATGGTCCAAGGAAGGGAAATAAAATTTTAATGAGATCAAAGGAGCCATAGTTTCAGATCCTACTCTTGTTAATCCAAACTTTGAGAAGGATTTCATTCTTTACACCTTGGGTGGTGAATCAAGTATTTATGTTGTTTTGACTTAATTGAATGATAAGGATGAAGAATAGCTTATTGCTTTCTTTAGTGAAGGGCTGAAGGAGTATGAAAATAAGTACAACTATCTAGAAAGGAAGGCCCTTGCATTCATAAGAGCTTTGAATAAATTCAAACACCTTCTATCTCATAACAAAATCCATTTGCTAGTGCCCCATGCTAGTGTGAAAGATTCCATATTGAGCAGAGATATTAGTGAGAAAAGGACAGATTGGATCACTAAGGTGATGAAGTATAATGTGAACATCTAGATTACCAAACTATTGAGAGGGAAAGGGTTGTGCAAACAAATGATCTCATCTCGCCAACCTAATGAGAAAGTTATCTTGGTGATGGCAGAACAATAGGAGGTGAGGAATGATAATCCAAGGAGTTGGATAGATGACATGAGCACCTTCTTAGCTAGGAATAGATATCCTCATGGGTTGGATAAAGAAAAAAGGAGACAGTTTAAATTGTAGTCAATCCTCTATGCTATAGTTGATGGTGTTCTTTTTAGGAAGGACTTCAATGGAGCTTTGTTAAGATGTATTGGTGTAGATCAAGCAAAGAGAATGATTAAAAAGCTTCATGATAGTCCTGATGGTGGCCACTTTTTAGCAAGAACCATTGTGATGAAGATCATGAGAGTTGATTAGAACTAGCCATCCTTATTCCATGACTACAATAGACATGTAAGGAAGTGTGAAAATCACACTTTCTTCTCAGGTAAATAGAGACTTGCAGCACTTCCACTTTACCCCTTCTTGGTCAATCAGTGTTTTGCTTAGTGGGGATTAGATTTTATTGGTCCTATTAATCATCCTTCTAGCTCTAGTCACAAGTGGATTTTGGCTGCAACAAATTACTTTACAAGGTGGATAGAGGTAGTAGCCTTAAAGTATTCTATAGAGGCTTTAGTTGTGGAATTTCTTAATGGAATTGTTACCAAATTCGATGTTCCTTCCACCATAATATCAGACAATGCAAAATCATTTGTAGTAGCTCAAATTTGTGCATGGAAAATTGATCATGATATTTACGTAAGCACATCTTCGAATTAATACCCTCAATGTAATGGTTTGGCTGAGTCATCCAATAAGAATTTGATCATAATCATAAAGAGGACTATTGAGGATAACAAAAGATATTAGCAATAGAAATTGAGGATGGCTCTATGGGTTGATAGAATAGCACCTAAGAGGGCTATTGGAAATTCTCCATTCATGTTAGTCTATGAAAGGGAAGCTAGAATTCCTATTTCATTGGATTTTCCATCCCTAAAGCTAGCTCATTAGTTGGAACTAGTTAAAAATGATGATGTCTATGAGAATGGTAGATTTGATAGAGCTAGAGGAGAAAAGAAATCAAGCCACACAAACCATAGAAATGCATTAGCAACAGATGAAGAGGAGCTTTGCTAAGAAGGCTAAGGTCAAAAATTTAAAGGAAGCTGATCTTGTTCTCAAATGGGACGTAGATAGAGAAAAAGCATAGAGAGACTCAAAATTTGATGCCTTATGAAGTGGTCCCTATGTGATTATCAGTTGTAAATAGACCAATGCTTTACAGTTAAACAAACCTGACGGTGAAATTTATTCTAGTAAATGGGATAATCTCAAGCCCTATTTCTAAGAAAAAGATGAGGTTTCCTATACATAGTTAGAGTAGTTGTTTTATGTTTTTCCTATTATCCAAGAAGTCTTGAGCATATATTTTTCTGCAGAAAGTTTTGATTCCAATTTTGTAGAGTTATAGAGGTAGAAGGGCGTGTTTTATGGCTTAGAATATAGAAGAAGTGATGAATATGATGATTTTTAGTAGTTTCGGATACTCCATAGCCTAATGGATCCTTTAACGGTAACAAGTCATATGCCAAGCAAGATTGCATCCCCCTCAAGTTGCTAAAAATGTTGGCCAAAAGTTCCCTTTTGCCAAGGATTGATTTCAAAATATTTAAACCCACCCAATGGTCACAAGATTCAATTTCATATTATATTTTAAATCCTAGAGCCATGAAAATATGGTATGGTTCCAATCTTATGATAGCTCATGTATCAAAGGATTGTTGGGTGAATCAAGTAGTGATAAGATGCTACGAGGCTCCTATCAGTCAAATGGTTGGGTTTTTGTGATGTCGCAGATAGTCAAGAGATCATAAGCCAAAGAAAGATCTTGCCCAATGTTACAACAGTAAGTGATTGTAAGATCATAAGAGCTACAAGGATGTGTTCTAATGCCACAAGTGTCAATGATCATAGGATCAAGGGGTTGACTTCCTAGGTTGTTGATGCTATGAAGGAGAAGGTTGTTCATATGATCTTAGAGTTGTAAGCTCACAAAAAAAAGTGAGGATGCCTCACAAGGTCCTGACAAAAGATAGTCAAAAAACAATCATAGGATCACAAGGGTTATTGCAAGGTTGTCAATATCATCATGGATCATAATTTTAATATCATTAAGGTCAAATCAACCATGCCTGTGACATTGCAAGGAAAGAATAATGGTATCAATTATGCCAAGGGTGTTAAGGGTCACCATTTTGTCATGAGATCATAGGATCTTGTTGATGTTGAAGGATCATAAACAGAATGAAGGATGGGCTCAATACTACGAGGTATTGGTGATCATAAGATCATAGAAGTCAGGGTTATGAACAAAAGGTGATATAAAGGGTTTTGACCATACTTTACACTCATAAGATTTTGATTTCAGTGTTGACCAAAGAATATAAAGATTTTCACCTGCCAAGCTGGACAAAGAGGAACTCCCAACAAATTAGGTAGTAGGAAAGGTACAGAGCGATAGTTGAATATGATTGACCTATACTTTCCATCTAATTTGGCAAGTTGATGATAGGGAAAGCAGCTCTTTGATGATAGCTCCCATCTTTTTGATCTTGTCCAACCACTTTCGTCATTCCCAGGCCTGATAAATGCAAAAGAACACTCCATTACCACTTGTTGATCCATCTACTTAATCAGAAGGTTAATCCTTGTCATTCTTGTCCTCTTAGAGATTGTTTGGTGGATAAGTGATCTTATCACATCTAGATTTGTACTATCTTGAAATAAAGATCTTCAAAGGTGTGTGGACCTTGAAGTTGAACTTTGTACCCAAAGTCAAGAAAAAGACTATCCATGAAGATGTCAAGTTTTTCTATGTCAAGAATCTTTCATGAATATTTGTTATACAATTGTTGCCACTTTTGAAGAAATGGGAGGAAAGGTTCTCCAACCTTTTGTTTGAGATTACATAGATTTCTTATGTTAAATGGATATTGTAAGTTGTTTGAGTATTGTTGAACAAATAGGTTAGAAATCTCATCAAAAATTTTGATACTAATGGACAACCTCAAAAACCATTCCATGGCTTGACCACCTGGACTTGGTTGGAATAAATGCATAAGATATGTCTGATTGTGTATGAATTCCATAAACAAAGCACCAAATTCCCTCAAATGATCTTGGGTATTGGATGTTCTGAGGTATTCGTCGTACTTGGGTAACTCAACTCCTCTTGGAAAAGGAGGCATGTCCAAACTTTTATCAAAAGGAAATGGACAAAGAGTATCTAGAGTGTATGTTTTTGTTGGTATATCCTTGTCATGCATAATTTCGGCCAATTTTTCTTGCATCGCCTCCAATTGTTTTTTTAACTTAGATGTTTCAATTTCCTCTTCATGTGTATCATTTCAACATTAAAATGATGAGGCAATTTTTCTCCTTCTTGAGCGAGCTTGAGAAAGCATTTCTCTTTCTCTTCATTGAGCAAGATTTTCATCACTTTCTAAAATTTTTATCCTTACAACATTTTTCTACATTTTTGGGAGATATCTCTTCAATATCCCCATACCCATTCATGTAGTTGTAAGGTCCTTTCAGTCTTTTGTTTCTTTGGTGATCTTGTTCTCTACTATGCTCTTTATTTGCTTGGTCTTGTTCAACCATTTTAGGAGTGTAGAAGGTTTCAATGTATATTGGTTGAAAAGTTATTTTTAATGAGAACTTAGTTGTTTCATTTGAATATGTAGTTTTTTTTTTAGTTTTAGGATTCTCTTGATACAAGGGATTCCTAGTTTTTTGAAAGTTTATGGAAAATGTTCTTCAAGGATTAGGTGGACTAATAGGTGAAAGAGATCATGAGGACTCTTCACTAGATTCAAACTGTGTAAAAATTGGAAAGTGACCTTTGCCATGATTTTGACCTCTAGCTCTACCACATCATGATCTATAAGAGAAAACAAGTTTCCACTCATTGTGGCAACAGTCATTGATAATGACTTTAAAGAAAAGGTCTAAATAGGGATCACACTAGAAATTTGTCTTGATGTGAGATAAGTGTGTTGTATATCTAGGTACAAATAGTCTAAGAAATGGCTAGAACAACCAAGAGTTATGACTATAATGATGCAAGGTATGACAAACACAAGATAATAGAATAAGACAAACAAGTAAGGAGACTGGTTCATGTGTAAATTGCAAGTTATCAACTAAGCAAGAAATTAGAGTTTGGCACTATTAAAGATAGAGGAATAACCAAGTGTTTCAAACATAGACTCACACAAGGAAATGACTCACAAGGAAAGGAAATACAAACAACCAAGCAAGAAAATAACTCTAGCAAAGCAATTTTAATAGTTTTAGAGAAAAGCTCACATGAAGATTCACACAGAGCCACACAAGGAAGTATAATGAACCAAGAGAAATTTTAGAACAAAAATTTTGGACTTGTTTTCTCATGCAAAGATGTGAACAAAGCCACGTGAGGAAAAAACAATTTCACCAAGAAAGATAGATTTTTGACTCAAAAATTCAAGGTTTTGACAAACTTTTGTGCGAGAATTTGTAGTTAATTGTGTGAGGAACTACAAAAAACCCCACGAGGAAATGCAAACTGATAGTTTTCTCCCATGAAATTTTGTAAAAGTACAAGTGAGAAAAGGAGAAAACTAATAGGTTTTGACTGTACTTGAAGAGATTTTTAGTGATTTTGGTAGCTTCTAAGCAAAGGACTGATAGTGCTTGAAAGTTTAAGGTAGATATGGACATCATTTTGGTTTACAAGTAGACAGTTGTTTTCTAGACAAGGGATGCAAGTAGTAGTCGCAAACAATCTAACTGAGGACAAAGTAACTCAGAGGGATGGGGAGTCTTGACCTTTTGTTTGTTTGGATGACTTGTGTTGGCTCCTAATTTAATAGTTTTGAAAATGACCAAGAAACCAGACAAATGCATCTAAGGCTAGAAAATTCTTATGATGAATGCACTTGACTACAGTCTTGGGCCAACTATAAGGCTTGACCCTTCTTTGCTTTAGGCTCTACAAGACCTAGGCGAGTTGACCTTGAGGTTCTGAGATATGGTACCAGTGCATTTAAAACATAAATCTGAACCTATTTACTGCAAATGAAAATCCTTATACCTCCTAATAACTCATGCAATAACATAGATCTACAGCTGCTAAATGCAAATCTATGAATCTCATAAGTTGAGTGAGGGTTAATCCTTTAATTCCTTCAACATGAAAGGGAAAGAATGTTTGATTACCAATGTTGATTTCAACAAACCCTCAAATATGCAGCAATAAGACTTTAATGATCTTGTAGCTGACCAGTGCCTAATCCATTGTGCAAATCCATGAATCAAATGCATACATATGGATATTTGATACTTATGTATATATTCAGATATACAATCTATCTATTTACCTTGTAAATAAACATTTGTGCTCAATTCAAACCTCATTCTTACATGATATCCTTCTCAATAAACCTGCAACCTTTTTGATTCACTAAAGAATTTACATAACCCCTTGAGTTGCAAGCAACAATAAGACAATATACAACCTTTAGGGACTGCAACTACGATCTAGGCTCTTTTTTCAAAGATCGTAAAACATTGAAGCTCACTAAGATAGGAGATAAGATTTAAGATGAAACTCAACCTCCTGTTCTTTGTATTAAATTCTTTGAAATAATACAACCATATGCATGAAATGAAAACACATAAAATACCTAACAGATCTGAACTATCTGTATTATCCTTCCTAATGTTGTTCATACAAGAGAATTATGCTGAAGAAAATGGTTTCACAATAAAACATTGGAACCCTACTGGTATTACCCAGAGAAAACTGCCAACCCTTACAATGAAAGAAAGATAGAAAGATATAGAAGAAGATGAATTCCCGGATCTATTATGCAACTGACATCTGTCCACTTGAAATTCAATCTCCTGCAACTGAAAACCTCTTTCATCTTTCTACCCCTTTGATCTAATTTTTTTTTCATCATTACTTATAACTGATCTTGAAATATCTCTGCTCAATGATGAAAAACCTTTTTGCATCCAAAATACCTAATTTGCCTTATAAAATTCTAGTGAATTTTGAGTTTTTACTAAGTGAATGGGTGACCAAATTTGATCTTAACTGCATTTCCACTACCTTTTAACCATATTCAGGTCATTACCATGTCAAGAATTAATTCTGAACTTCCTCACCTGAATACAGTTACAAAATAGGAATCTGGAAGAAAACCTCCTGTAGCTTGAACTAGTGACATTCTATGAAAAATTTGACCTCAAAAAATTGAAAATTTTGATTTCTCTAGATTTGGACGATATATAACATCCCTATAATTGCTTACCAGGAACCTCCAGAAATTTGATTTAAAAATCACTCCCCTGTTATAACTTCTTTGGTATGCAACTTTCAATTTTAAATTTTCAAAAATTTAAAATATCTAAAGTTTAAACTTTAGAATAAATGCCCTGTTTTGCATTTAAAAGATCTAAACCAAACGGCTTAAACATCACAGACTAAGCTTAATTCCTAGACCAAAAGTGTTAAATAGTCAAAGTTGACTTTTTTTTTCGCAAGCTTAATTCTTCCCTTAGTGTGTGATGTTTAAGGGTGGCCGATCTAAACGTGCATATGAGAAAATATTTTTAAATTGACAATTAAAAATATCTTATATTTATTCACCCCTGGGCCCTGACGTGTGCCACATGGCACCATATTATTGGCCACCCAACTACTCTATCACCACCTGCCTATTCCGACTAGATTGCCACTTCACCATGTGTCCTGGGCTCACTGCCACTTGTCAAATTCCCACATGCCTACATTGCTTAACAATCAAGCAACTTCCCCGAGTGGGGAAGTGCCCACCACAGGATGTGCCACGTGGCACAATCTTGTGCATCTAGCCTCCACAATTGCCACATCATCATTTTCACATCTTTGTCTAAAATTTCTTAAATGACCTGCGAGCTGGCATCTACAGCCCCAAACATAAGCCTACACTTCAAAAGTGCTTGTCTCTTAAGAAAATATATCAATAGCATGGGTTTATATTTAAAGACCTATTAAAAACTAAATAGGGGCAATGTGGGATTAATTGGTTCCCACATTTTCTTCTCTACCCTGCTATATTGCCTCTATTTTTCTCTATTTTCCCTAATAGCTTTGAAAGTGAGTTCATCAAGCCATTTGATGCATTAAATCTAGCCACGTTCATACTTATTTTCTAGCTTCTCCAAGCACTCAATTTCTCCACGTTCATGCTTGGGTACCTTTCCTAGAGTAGAACTATCAACTAAACCATTTGCTTTTCTTCCAAGACAGAGCCTAATTTTTTGATACCATGTGTTAAGATGCTTCTTGCACCTCCAACCACCACATCCTATTTGGAAGAAGATACATCCCAAACAGTGAAAGCAAGCTGGGTGTAAGGAGTCAAATCCTTGTGTTTTGCAGTTAATGTATTGTATGCATTCTAAAAATTTGGTTTGTCTGTAGATTCAAAGTTTGTTCTTGTAGGAAGCCCAAATAGATTACCATCAAGGTACAAAGCACATTCAACATAAAGTTCTGGAGTGTGATTCTCCAATCCATTTTTACTTTTTCCTTTCATTAGAACTGGGTTTCAACTCATGGTCAATTACACCCTTTGTTAAAACTTTTGGCTAGTTTCACTTGCTTATTTTCACAAGGATTGGTTTGGCCCACTTCCAGATCCCATACAAGAACAAGCTCATTTGATGAAGAAATTGGAGATGGTAAGAGATAATTATCTCCCAATTCCTAAAAAAAAACTGGGTGCTCAAAAGGCCAAAGATGGACAATAAGCTACAGATGAAACATCTCAATGCATTGTATTTCTCTCTCCTTTATTTATTTTTGCATGAGATCTCTATTGTGCTACCTGCATTCTCTTTTTCTTTGCGTGGGTCTGCTCTTGTCAATAGTTGAATTAATTGCTTACTTTTTATTCAATAATCTATTACACAATGTACTTGTCATGTCAACAACTATATCCTCACATAACTTTTTAACCAACAGAACAAGGCATCTTACAGCAAGTTCAGAGACATCACCAGCTGCATCATCAAGTTGTTGAAGCACAACATATGTTACTTTTTCCTCTAATTCATTATCTGCTTTAAATGAATCTTTTCTCATAATCTTTATCCTTTCTGGTAACCTTCTCCAATATTCCATTGATTGTACTTGTTGACATTTTTATTTTTATTTTAAATCATGTACAAATCTCCAATACAGTGTAGAGGTTGGGTTGTAAAAAAAGTTTGGCTGATTAACCACTTGATATTATAGTTTTTAAAAATTTGGCATTCTCAAGAAAGGTTGGAAAAGAAAAGCTCCAGATGAAGGCTCCAAATGAAGGCTCCAGATGAAGTCCTAGTTCACTCAAAACATACTTGTAATAAATCCAATTATCAACTCCACATATTGACAACCAATATATTATAATATTGCTTCTAAAATCTAATGCTCATTAAGCTGTTGCGTCTACACCTTCATAATCTTGTAACATTGGGAACATGGATGTTTTATATTGCCTCTTTGATTATGAGCAACTTTCTCTTAAAAAAAATTTTATCAAGACTTTTGCGGGCCATTTTTCTCCTTGTTACTTCAAATAATTTGATCCATTTTATCCAACTTCCTATCACAATAATTTAATGATCATAGTCATTAAAACATTTTCTAATCTATTTCACTTCCCAATAGCTTATCCATCTGACGAAATTAGTCGAGCCCCAAAGCGGGTCTGACTAAAAAAATTTTTTGTTTCAAACAACTGATCCATCAAATTGATCCATTTGGACATCTCAGACTGATAGGATTCAAATTCAATCATCAATTCGTTATTTAAAACTCACTTTTAAACAATTCTGCAAAATTGGGAATTTATGTCTAGAGGCCTGCTAGCTAGCCTTAAAAATCGATTCAATCAAGTAACCAAGCCACGAAAATCGGTATGAGTGTTCAATCCTACACACTCTATCATACTAAAAATTCTCAGCCAATCATGAATTCCCAGTCAAAAGATTTTAATTTTTGAACATCCATACTTCAATTATCTTGTAGGCAAACACTGTTAAAAAACATAAACTAGGCTCAAGTTCGACACTATAAACTAGGTTATTGATCATTTGAGGTTTTGAAAACCAAGATATAGGTTCTTTTCCATAAGGAGAATATAATTCTATTTTTTGGGCTCATGACGAATCACAGGGCGCATTTGGAAAATTTTTGAAAATAGGCACTTGGACATTTTTAACTGGGAAATGTGCCAAAAAGTAATTTTTGGTAAATAGATGGACATAAGAAAGTATGCAGATGGATTCGTCATGACTTGAGAATTGGCATACTTGAAGGATTTTTAGGATACAACATGATGGTACAATCCATTTAGGCTTACCAATCATGGGATAGAAGTTATAACACGCCGAACAGGGGTATGGATCAATCTAGATACCTTAGCCATAACAAAACAATGCAAACTGAGTTTTTAATCATGTTAGAAAATTGATCAAATGGATTCCTCATGACCTCAAAATTAGAATATATGAAGTTTTTGACACCTAAAACACAATGCAAAAATAAATTCTTCATTTGGGTCAATTGGTCAAAAGTTATAGCACGTCAAATAGGGCTTCCTAGAATTATGTGCAATGTGCATCAGCATGAAAACAGTAAATGACCAACTTTGAGGGATTCATAACCTATTCAAACGGGCTCAAAATGACTCAAAATCTGAAACATAGGCTATCAGGTATGGACACTAGATATTCCCAAAGTGGAAAATCACAAAACATTTTTGGGTGCAAGATATTCAGACGCAAACAAGGCCTCCTATCGCTCTTTGACACTGGTGAAAAATGCAAATTTGACATTTGCTCAAAATAGGACTTCACCAAATGACTCGGAATGATAGTTTATCATCATGGAACAAGTGGACATGCTAAATGAAAGGTGTTAGAAGCATTAAACACCTCATGGTGCTCAGAAGTATAGCCGGGTACATATGCACATTAAAAACATTTATAAGGCTCAATTTTCAAAATGTAACTAAAAATGGACCATGCAATTTTCAGTCCCAACAACTTGGACAATTTATAGACTCGAAAAAGAAACTCTTTTCCCCTATAACCAAAAATATTAGAGGAATAAAAACCTTTATCTCATAATTTATTTGCATGCCTTCACCTCACACAATCGTATCACCCCACTAGAGGGTGCACATATTTTTAGTGTATTCCAAGGACTCAATAACATATATAGCTCAATGAGCACCCTTTTGGTAGAGGTCAAGGGTGTATATCACCTTCCATCATCCATGTACATGGCTATGGTGAGGATCTATAGGAGAGATTCTTCCCCCTCCTTGCACAAAGATTATGCCCCCTTTGGGAGGTGAACTGAGTAGCAACTATCTAAAAAGTTTTTACTTGGCTTCCATTCGCATTAATCCTCAATGGCTTTGCAAATGAAGTTGATGCCAGTAGCCCACACTAGCATCTAAAAGTGTGCACACTTAACAAGAAAGACTAGGGGCAGTGCCACCCAGTGCAACAGACAATGCCTCTTCTTGATATGCAATATTAGAATCAAGAAGAAGAAATTAACATGGCTTTGGAGTCTTTCACTCTACAAAACTTATTTATTATAGTGAGTTGGAATTATTAGCAAAAAGCGTGTTTTCACTTGGGTTATTCTTGGAGGTTGGATCTCTTTGGTAGGCCCTATAAAGGTTGACTCAAACTAGTGGCTTGGATTCAAGGGTCAAAGTTTCTAATTTTCCCAAAGGGAAAAGAACATAATCCTCTACCTCATAATCTTACCTAAAGACATAGAACCTATTCATCACCAAGTTAGTTTATCAATCCCAATGCATCTTTTCTCAAGATTTTGATTTTCCTAACAGGAAGTCATCATCTCTTCATAAAATAGATTTGTATAGGAGAACCACTAACTTTCTTTCCTCCCTCAAGTACCATCTTCCAAAGGCATCTACATTTTTTATTTATACTTGGGCACCACTTCCAAATAGAAAAGAGCATACTCCCCTATTCCTTTGTCTAGAGCCCTACGAAGTTCACAAGCCCTATTAAACTATGTGTGTAAAAAAGCATTTAAAAGACAACATTTGAGTGGGTTTGAATTCATTCTTTCATATGAGAATCTTTGACCAAGAATCTTTTAATCAAACCATCAGTACTATTTGTGAGTTTATGATAAGATATCTTTGAAAAACAATTTGAACACCACCATTAGGCTGTCAGAAGTCAGAAATTAGAAATCAAATGCTTCATAAACAATTGTCAGATTAACAACATTATGAAAACAAAATTTGAAAACTGAAATTTACTTTTACTAGTGTCACATTTCGTGAGAGATTCTACATAGACCCATGTGAGAAATCAAGGAATTGTACAAACAAAAATTATAGAACATCAGAATTTTGAAAACAATAATGAATAGATGAGGCCAAAAAATTGATTTCTCGGTGCCATGGGAGGTGCCAAAAATGTGAGTGCTAACTATGGCCTATAAATTAACCACACTTCAACATGATCATTACATGTGAGAATCATCCCAAAATGAACATGGAATTGTCCATTTGAAATGCAAGATTACACTAGATGGTGAGCATATTAATCTAAGAATGAAATAAGTAAATTAATCTAGATGTATGCATTTTTAATCTATATGAAAGAGAGAATATGAAAACAATGTAATTGTGAATGCAAGAGTTGAGTAATCAAATTGACATTAATTTTATGCTTTTCATATGCATCCTCAAAAATGAGGAGTTAAGGCTTTCTTAAATAGAATCCCAAAATTTGATCAGTGGTCGAGATCAAATTGTATGAATGATTGAGATTGAAGATGAGATTTAGTCAGAATAGAACATTCCCTTGTGAAAATAGAGTTAACTGGTCACTTCTAAGTGTGATGAGGAGTTAACTAATCTCATTCCTTTTCCAATTATAGTTCACTCAATGTTTCTATTTCTACACTGAAGAGAAATAAATAATAGAAGATATTAGAATTAAAAGGTTAAATATGGCTCATAATTGAATAATCTATTTAATTGAATATTTAAATTCAATAATTAGAATGTGGATAATGAATTAAATCAAATATATTTAATTCCCATGTATATTAGCTAAAAGGATGACTTTAATTTAATCAAAGTACTAAGACTTATAATTAAATTAAATTTGATTAATAGGTTTAATGTAGTTAATTTGAGTCAATACTTAGGAATTAAATAAAGTATATGATTAATGCACATTAGGATTTTATACATTTGACATTTAGGTCAAGTACAGATTATCAAAATAAGAATTTCCTAGTACAATAGAACTTTGAGTAAGATTGATAAACCAAAATTGGTTGAGCATGACAATGTGCCAATTTAGTGGTACCACACTTGGTAATAAAAGAATTCAAAGAATCAATAATGGTAGTATTTACATTAGATGAATCAATATATGTTTCAAGATTCTTATATTCCTTGATTTTCTAAATCACAGGTGCATAGCCTAGTATATGAGCATGGGATGACTCGGTGAGTATTTGACCTTTTGTGTTAGACTTGACATCAACTATAACATATTCATCCTTTTTTACTTCATCATTTGTATCTTTACCCTTAATATCTTCAATATTTACATTATCATATTTCTTAGCTATGTCTTTCACTATACTATGTACATATACAATATCCTGAATAGTCATATATACATCATCAATATCATCATGCTATTTTTTCTCAATTTCTTTAGCTTATAGAGCCTCCTTAGTGTCCTTGATATTGAAAATTTGTTTCCATATTCTTTGTCCATCCATACCAAATTCTCTTATTTCACCTATCAAAACATATAGTGCCTTCCATTTTTGTTAAAAATGTTTTCTTATGTCTTTTCATTGTATAACAAAATTTGGTGACATGTAGTTCTAGAAATATTGTTACTAAGGCTCTCTCTTTCTCATATGGTGTTCAATGATTAATGCTAATTACCATCTATTATTAATATTTTTTTATATAATTATGGGATCATATTCTTGATCTCTATAAGTTCATATTTGAATTTAGACATCATTGCAATCAAAGCATCCTCAATCTGTTGCTTGTCTTCATTACTCATAATATGATACTTTAGATATTTGAATGTTGACAAACCTACATGTTCACTTAGGGAGTTAGTCATTTCATTAATAGTGTTGGGTTTTTTATCCACAACAAATCTGAATTAATTGACATCGTCAGACTTAGTCTTATCACTATCTTTCTCTACTATCAATTTCCTCCTTCTCCTTGGCTACTGGCCTGAGGATGTATCTTTTATCTTTTCATATTTCTTTATTTAAGATTGTGTGGCCATTATTACTTTTACAAATCTCGTTTTCATAAGAGGGGTGGAAGTAGTGGAAGCTTTGGTCCATGACCTTGTACCCTTAGAGCTTGATGGTGTTTCAGGTTGCTCCCTCTTTCCCTTCTTCTCCTTGGGGTCTAACAACACCAATTATTTGCCTTCACTTTCCTTTCCTTCAACATCTTCACATTTTACCTTAATTAACATTAGAAATGACTTCTTCTTCTCTCCTCCAAGTTCTCCCTCTAGATTGCTTATCATTTTCTATGTTTCCTTCTCAATCTTGGGAGTAATAATGTCCAACTTTATTATTTTCTTGGCTTTATCATAGGTGCCAAAAGGTTTGGCAGTCCTATTCACAGGTTCATTTAATAATTCCTCTATGGTCTTAATATTTTAATCAATATTAATTTCATATCACATGGGCTCTAACCATCGAATTCTTGGGTCAACCACTTTAATTAAAGTATTATCAATATCAACTAGGAAAAAAAGATCATCCTTATACTTTTTAACAAGTGCAGGTGGAATCTAGTATCTTTGATGCATTATTTCTTTAAACTCATTAAAGTATGCAGATATAACACTATCAAAGTTATCTCCTAACCTTTCAATGTATTCATTAATCTGGAATATTGCAATTCTATTCTATCCCATTTCACATTATGAATAGTGGGAAATAATTCTATAAGTAAAAGAATAAGAATGTCAGTATTGAACCATATTTTCAAGTATTGGTTTTAGCAACTCAGATGGTCTTCATGTTTTCATCCATTTTCTTTAGCATCGACTTGGTAAGGTCTAACTTGGTGCATTTATTCACAATTTTATATTCTAGGTTAACTACTTTACATGATACACTATTAGGCCTAATGGAACTATATATCTTGTGTGAAACCACATAAGTTCCAAATATTGTTTACGGATTGGTAATGGTGGCAACTTGGAGTCCTCTACCATCCCATTCAACACCGTTATTTTGTTTAATTTCCTTCTTTGGTTTGACCCTAATGGCTTTGGATTTTTCTATAATTGGGTATCCAGTAACCATATGAATGACATATTTTGTAATCTTGATGGGATCATCTAGCCACATTGTCATATTATGAACCCTATTGAATATAATATGCATCCATTCAGTCTTTAAGAACTTTGGGAAAATATAATACATGTATTAGCCCCTTTATCTCCATTTTTTTATGTTCTTTCACATTCATTTGTCAATCCATAAATAGTTCTTTGTAGGTCTCTTGCATCTTATAGTCATCCACTTCATCAATTTTCAAGTGATAGAAAGCACAAATATCATGAATAAAAAAACCCTAGGTAAAATTAAGGAAAATTCTCTCATCTCATCAATTTGTGAAGTAATTTTAGTATATAATTTTTATTTAATCTCTTTGTAATCCTCATTATGAATCAATTTAACCTTACTAACCTTGCTTTTCTTCATAGTTATAGAACTTGATGCTAATATGGAAGTTAGGTCTTTAGTGAATGCTGAAAAAAAAAGTGATGTTTTCTCACTTACACATCCAACTTACTCACCCACTGAAAACTCATTTGAAATCACTCTCTCAAGCTCAAAATTTAATTATACACACTAGTAGCTCAAATTAGTACAAATTCAATCTTCAAACTCAAAAATTTATTGTGAACAAATAAAAATTTCAAAATCAAATTTATATAAATACTCATTTTAATGTTAGGTAAGACATGATAAATTATCTATCCCAAAGTCCCAGTCAGCACACTTCCTTTCCAAACATCATTTAGTTATCATATGATGCAACACTTCCATCACCAACTTAGTTAACATAATAATAATGCCAACATATTTACATGCTCAATCAACTCTATTCTTTCAATTATTGTCCAACTCGATGTGACTTCATCAACTCCACTAACTTTCTACATTTTATGAGTTTTCCTTATGCATCTTGTAGTATGCATTTATGGAATCAATTCATCATATACTAGGAACTGGTGTAAGATTTAATAGTCCTAATGTAGTTCTCATACCTTGTAATATGACTGGTGGATTCACCTAATCCATTGGATGAGGTGTCACCTTATTGTAGTGTTTGATGACTCATTCTCTTTAGTCTTCTTCCTCCATGTCTTACCTATCTAGTTGCAAACTTCATCAAAATCAATTTTATTTGTGTGTTTGGCATCCTCTTCTTTAGGTATTGATGTTCTATATTTAGAGTTTTTTCTTAAGTGTCTGACCTTATGAAAATGATAAAAGGTCATTCCATTACTCCTCTAGCTACAAAGTCTTCCTCTAAATTGGAATCTTATAAAATTGGCTACAATGTGACCATATCTTCTACATGCAGTACAAGTAATCCATGTGTCATAATCTCAGTTAAATGTATTATCTTTCTTGATTGGTCTCCACTTGGGATTCTTTTGAGATCTACAATTCTATGACTTGTGTCAAAACTTATTACAATTATAGAAATAGACATTAAAATCTTATTTTTTAGGGGACAAATTGAACTTGGATCTATTTTTATATGCTTGATGACCATACTTATTAGATTTACAACAATAACCATTAAATTTAGGAGTAACATTAGTCTTACAAGCTTTTCCCCTATAGACATTGGTTGTGTCTAGGTTTTCCACAATGATAGCATGTAGGCTTCTTTGGCATAGGATTTTCATAAAAATTCCTTTGTTCAGTTTTCTTGGATGACTCTCCTTTCTCAATTGTAGACTACTTGATAAGCCTAGTCCAGTAGTGTCTCTCAATCTTCTTTGTCTTCTTAATTGATCATCTAGTTTCCTTATACTTTCTTATGATTTCTTTGACCTTTCATTTGTGTCATTTTCAACATTTAGCTCATCTTTTAGCTTTTCATTCTTAGACATTAACTCAACTATTTCTCCCATCTTCCTTCTAATCTCATGATCTAATCTGCACTAAGTAGCCAATTTACCAAATCATACTGGGTTTGGGTCAATCTGATGATTACTTCATCCTTTGCATCCAACTTTGCAATGATTTATCTCTTATCTTCTTCAATCAATATTTTCTTATCCTCTACTTGTCTCTTTTTTTCAAAGACTTTATACATCCTTGTAGATTATGTTTCCTTCTCTCTTTTCAATGATTTCATCTGTTCGATTAAGTTTATCATATAGTTCCTCTATCACTTCTATCCAATATGTTGTGGCATTAATTTGATGTGCAATTTCCTTCCTTTTATTCAATGATTATGTTGGGCTTCTTCTTT
This sequence comes from Cupressus sempervirens, assembly GCA_028749045.1. Taxonomy (NCBI): domain Eukaryota; kingdom Viridiplantae; phylum Streptophyta; class Pinopsida; order Cupressales; family Cupressaceae; genus Cupressus; species Cupressus sempervirens. The sequence continues at coordinate 514,935,654 of CM053789.1, forward strand.
AACAATACCAAAAGACAATAAATAATATGATTCCTAGGGTTTAGCTACTTTCCATGACTAGCACATGATATTTGGATCTAGACCAACTGACAAGGAAATAATGGGAAAGTAGGTTTGTTAAAAATGTTTAGAATAACTAAGAGGGGAGAGGGTGAATCAGTTACTCAAGGTCTATGTGCACCACTTGAATAATTAAACATTAATCACTTCAATGTTCTACTTATCCTATTCTTGCTTGGTCTCTACTATAAAACTATCATAAAATTTAAATTGTATTACATAATAAAAATATCACCAAATAAAAATATTCATCACAGTTTGACACTAGGATTTTATGTGGAAACCCAATTTGGGAAAAACCACTAGCAACATATCACTCTTTTCCACTCTTTCAAAGTGAGCTCTGTTAGGAGCCAACCCTATTAAAGGTTACAATACACACTATTAAATGTGACCTGATTAGAGGATTTAATTACCCTATTAGTAGTGGCCTTGGAAGAGGACTTTGATCATTCCATTTGGAATGTCACCCAGTTAAAGGATTTACACAAACTATTAAGTCTTCAAATGACTATTAGGTCAACCTCTATTAAAAGGATTTCACTACAAACTATTTAAAATGATAAGAAACAAAATAGTAGGTTTGATTTTTATGATTAAAACTCACTTTGTAGGTTCAAATATGTGTTTAGTCCTTATGATGGTTCACTAATAAGCCTTCCACTATCATCTATGATCTTGATCTTTTTGGTCAACCTTCAAGAAATTAGTCCACTCTTCTCATCAACAGTTAAACCTGATGGTCTAATTCATTTATCAACAACAACATTATATTTGCAAGATTTCTCCTTTAGCTACACATTCACACTCTTGTGTATTTTTTATCAACCTTTCTCTATATGTTTCTCTTCATATACAAACTTTCTCATACACACATTGGTTGGGCTTGGTTGGGCTTGGTTGGGCTTAACTAGACATGACTCGACATGGCACCAAATGATCGGTTCTATTTCTCTTTAAATATGAAATTTGTTCTTTACCATTCTCTGCGTTCACCTTAGATCTTAGGGTTTATGTTCAAATTCAACTTGATACAATGTATTTGTCCATCAACTTGATCATCCTCTAGAAACTTCTCTAGAATCTGTCTGTAAGGTTTTTACCTAATCAACTTCTTGAATTTAACAATCCAACTCATCAATCTTGTCTTCAACATGTTTTACATCTTCCAAGAAATCAATTGAGTCAGCTTGGTCTTATGATTTTTTTGAATTTGTTCTCTTACTATCACTCGACAATCTCTAAATTATGATACTTGGTCAACCCTAAAATACTCAATCATTGTAAATCTTTTTGGCTTGGCATCAACTAAATTTCTTGGTTGATCCTAATGCTCGATCGACATAAGATTTTCTCAATACTAATTGTAGCTTGATTGGCACTAGCATTACTCAGTACTCCTTAGTATTTTACTCTTTTTCTCAGCTTAGCTTGGCTTTCTTGACATAAAATTTTATATAATAAAATATTTATTCTAACTTCCTTTTCGTAACTTCAACCTTTCCTCTAGGTTCTATAGTTATGAGAAACTTCTCAAATCCTCTTCATCGATCAAATAGATATAACATTTAGACTAGGTAACAATATGTCTCATTCATAGATTTGACATTAATGAAAAAACAACAATTGTTCCAATTGTAGGTTCCCAGCAATCTCCATCTTTGGCATTGATGGAAACATCTCAAACATCTAAATACTAGTAATAGTTAGGTTTCCATAGAATCCAAAAGATTTCACTTCCATGAGTGACCAATATCCTTAGTAATCTCTCCCTTAATATGTAACCTCTCCTTTAGATTTGACTTCACTTAGTAAATTCTCTCTCTTTAGTAATCTCTCCCTCTTTAACAATAATGTCAAAGGTGTGTAGCTCTCTCATCTTCAACACCCTTCATACATATGAATTATGTGGATTTTGCATGTCTTTTTGATACTTTTCATCTATCTATGACTAATCTATTAATGTTGTACTAAAGTATTCTACCTTAGGCATGTCCCAAAGTAGAGCTATTGTGAGACCTTGCCCCAACCCATCATAGCATAGTGATATTTTTTTTTTGATACTCATGACTCAATATGTCAAGACACTATTGGATACGCTAAACATATTATATTATTTCATGTTGTGTGAAGATTTACTTTTAGATATTTGGTTTTGTCATTTAACAAGTGAATTCAAAATTAACACTTCGATTATGAAATTTTAATGATTGAGAATATGAGTAGAACAAGATAAAATAATTGAATCATCTGAAAGATTAATGTCTTAATTTATGAGATTTCCTTGATATGCTATATACATATATGCATGTGATTTTCTGGAGCTACTAATGTGTGCAATGAGTGTGTAGGGTATTTTAGCTGAGAAGCCTAATGGGAAAACGAAACTGAACACTATGTGCCATTTGTGGAAACCTTGTTGTTCGTATTTTACTCGTATCATAAGATGTATGAATGTATCGTTTTGTATTCAGTAAATGTTAATGTTTCATAATAGTGTTTTTTTTATAGTGTTGCTTAACACTCATAAATTGTATATGCATTCCAGCATGCTAGTTAGGGGTAACTGAGTAACCTATGGACCTAAGTTGGACTAAGTTAGTGACCTTTTCACTAATTTATTTTTAATCAAGTTTAGTTACCCCTAATCTGGATTAGTGTTTAATTTGCATTTTGGAGTTTTTTGTTAGTCCTAAAATTTCTAACATTTGTTAGGTCCCAAATTTATCCCTAAGACCTAAAATCATGAAATTTTAATACACAAGGGGTATGGGTATGGGTTGGGGGCATTTTCCACCCCCCTAGCCCCTTTTGATGACTTTTATGGTCACTCAAAAATCTAATTTTTGCTTGGTTGCGAAAATTGATTGATCCCATCATGAGTTGGATGACCTTAACCCCACCTTGAGGTTAGCCTTAGGTCTAGTTGTGTTAGAAGCCTCTAGAACTTTTGGGCAAGTGGAAAAGTTATTGGTTGTTTGAGGTGGTTGAGTTTAGAAGCTTATTTAGAGGCATTTTTTAGGAGGTTTGGGTTGTTCACCCAACCTCTAGTTTTAAAGGGATTTTTAGAATTGAAGGAGAAGGAGAGGAAAGCTAGCTCTTCTCAAACTTGTTCATTGCCATAACTTGTTTTCTTGAAGGTAGGAATACTTTACCTCATTTTGGTTTTTGTGTAGTGCTTCATGTTTTAATTTTATTACTTATGTATGTTTTTATGTATGTTGAGTATGTTGGGTGGAATTGGAAATAGTTTTTCTTCAATGTTTTCCTTTGTGTTTTTTTTGAATTTCAAAGTTTTCTTTCATGGGTGTTTGGCATTACTCACCCTTGGATAGGGCAGAAGTGGTCATTTTTGGAGAAGGTCTTCAGTTGGACTCCAATAGTGTAGAGTCTCTTCTCAAGAAGAGAAGAGGGAGAGAGGGTAGGGTGTTATGGGCCCCTACCTATCAACACAAACCACGTATGAGTTTTGGCATGTAAGAATCAAAGAATGAAAGTTCTTGAGTTATAGCCCTAATTGGGCACCTATTTTGGTGTTGTGTCTGACATCTCCTATTGGAAAAATCCACCTTCTCCCTAGTTTTGATTCAATGTCAAACCTGTTGTGAAAACTCAGTTTGGGAATGAATGTCTGATGTTGTCTCCTTGTTATGTTTGTTTTCACCTGGTCAGTTTTCATTCTCTTCACGATCTCAGTGACGTATTGTAGAAAATGAAATGAATCCCTTGTTAAGGACCATGAAAGGAAATTTTTAATTGATTGTTGGAATTTAGTTATGTTCAGGATTGAAATCTTGTGTAAAGTGTTTTTTAAAAACTATTTGTTGTAATGGCAATGATGTCGAGTTTTCTTCCTGGTTCTTTCCCAATGGAGCCTTTGAATCAGGTTGTCAATAAAATAGTGATTGAGTAATATCGTTTCTTAGGAGGTTTTCATAAAAAAAAAAATTAGTTATATGAATGTATATCAGGATAAGATAAAATGATGATGTTCAATTTTATGAATTTCAAGTGCAAATATGTTAAGGCAAATAAACAAATAAGTAAATAAATGATATTATGTTACATATGGAATGTTGATTCAATTTTGTGGTAATAGGAAAATAAGATCAGTCTTACAATGTTGTTGAAAAGAATTATTCAATTTCTTGGCTTAACTATGTATTTAGCAAATTCTATTAGCATTATATATATATATATATATATACATACATATATACATATATATATATATACATACATATATACATATATAGATATATATACATACATATATACATATATAGATATATATACATACATATATACATATATAAATATATATACATACATATATACATATATAGATATATATACATACATATATACATATATAGATATATGTACATATACACATATATACATATATAGATATATATATATACATATATACATATACACATATACATATATACATATATATATACATATATACATATATATATACATATATACATATATATATACATATATATATATGTATATATATATGTATATATGTATATGTGTATATGTGTATATGTGTATATGTACATATATGTATATATGTATATATGTATATATATATGTATATATGTATATGTGTATATGTGTATATGTATATATGTACATATATATATGTATGTATATATATATCTGTATGTATATATATATATATACATATATATATAGATACATATATACATATATACATATATATATGTACATATATACACATATATATATATGTATGTATATATATATATATATGTATATATGTATATATGTATATATATATGTGTACATATATATACACATATATATATACATACATACATATATATATATATATACATACATATATATATATACATACATACATATATATATATATATATATACATACATACATATATACATACATACATACATACATACATACATATATATATAACTCCCTTGTTAGAAAACACATTGCTTGAAAAAATTTCACTCAGGCAAAAATGACACTTAGAAAAAATATATATGTCTTCTAGAGCAAAAGCCCTCTGGATTTTGTATGGGCAAGATGTTTAATTCCATATTGTAACAGAGAATATTCTCTATGAATCTTTTTCAATTTAAAATTAAAATTTAAAAAAAATAATAATAATAAAGAAAATGCATAAAGTTGATAAGCTAATAAGCTAAATATCTTAATTATCCTATATTTCACCTAACTAACTTTTAGCATTTACTTTTTTGTAATCCTCCAAAGATGGGCGCATTCATTCCCTGTCTTGACTGACACACTTTAAATGGGATTGGAGGATAGTTGTGTGCTAAACCAAGTCTAATGCTTTAAATTGGGATTTAAACCCTTGTACTCCCACCTTGAACTTGCAGCCTCCTTTGTTGACCACGTAACTTGGGTTTGGATGAGCATGTGTTTAGACAGCATTAAATCCAATGCTAACCTTGTTCCTTACCTTTTTGCATCGCCTACAAGCCTTGTTCTACGTGTGGAAGGAGAGTACCTACACATGACAGGCTGGGTTAGCGCATGAGGAGGGTGATGTGATGTGGGGGGGACCAAAAGGTAGGCATTGGCAGGGTGGTTAGAAAGCTTTAGGTATTGTTTAGTGAAATTTAGTGTTAAGGGAGTTGTGGGATGCATAGGGTGGTAGGGTTATATAGATATAGGTTTGTTTGTTTTAAGTTAGTATTAATTTAATTAGTTTTTCTTTCTTTCTTTATTTAAGTATGTGGAATTTAAGAGTAGTCTAAATTTATGTTAATTTAAATATAAATAGTTTTAGCATTAGTTTTATTTAAGTATTATTATAGTTGTGATTAGAAATTGGTTTAATAATTATTATCTTCTTGTTTTAATTAAATTTGTTTTGGTATGATTTAAATTATATTATTTAGGGAATGGTTAGTTAATTTTGTTATTAGTATAAGATGTTAGTCATTAGTATTGATTAGTATTAGCTAAAAAGTGTTTAGATTGTAGATTAATTTATAACTTAGTTTTAATTTTGTAATAATTTTTTAAATATATTTAAAGGTGTTAGTAAAATTCATCTGAGCTATTGTCTTGTTATTATGTTAGTATATGTTAGACCAATAGATAATGTTAATTTGTTTTGCTTTATCATTTAGTCAAAATTAAGTTTAATTTATGTTGTTAATATATTAGGAATGTTTTATTTCAAACAAAAACAAACATCATGGATTTAAATAAAAATGTGATTTGAATAAATTTAAATAAAGTATATTTATGAGTATGTTAGTTGAGACAATTATCTTTATTAGTTCTTTGTTTTAATATTTCTAGATTATTAGACCCGGATACATTTAAATTGTTATCCATTAATTTCAAACGTAATGTTGTAAAAGTAATGAAATAACGAAAACAAATGTCTTTATCGAATTATAACGAGAGGTTAAATTTAATAATTTATTCCTACTCATGTTTTTTTTTCAAAAAAAAACTTTAGGTGTTGAGTAGTGAACCTATATTCTCTTTTACGAATCAAACTTTTTAAACTTAGTGAATTTAATTTTCAATTATTAATTTTAAAATTAAAAAAAGAAAAAAAAAATTGTGTGTTTTTGACCCATGTATTTCGGGCATGACAGCTATATTGCACCACTGTGTAGAATTTTCTAATTATCACATGCGATGCAATGCACTTTGTATTCTTAAGTAGCTTTATTTAGGGAAATCACCCTTATTTTACCTATAAGATATTCATAAGCATCTTTGGGAAATGGTTTTGTGAATATGTCAACAATTTGTTCCTTTGTATTCACATATTCTAGCTTCACTTCTTTGTCTTGAACTAAGTCTCTCAAGTAGTGATACTTGATAGAAATGTGCTTTTTCTCAGTGTGCATCACTAGATTCTTTGAAATGTTGACAACACTTGTGTTATCACAATAGATAACTACCAGATCTGTAATTTCATCTTGTATATCTTTAAGTAACTATTTGATCCACATAATGTTTAAACAATTCATTGTTGTTTCCACATACTTGGCTTCAACTATTGATTGGGAAATATAATTATGCTTCTTGCTTTTCCATAACACTGATCTCTTTCTTACAAAGAATGCACCTCCACTAGTGTTTTTTCTATCATCAATATTTCTAGCCAAATCTGAGTTAGTAAAAACTTTTAGTTCAAATCTATCACTCCTCTTGTAATATAATCCATAGTCTTATGTACCTTTCAAATATCTCAATATCCCTTTCACTACCAATATGTGATTCTCTTTAGGATTTTATGAAAATCTAGCAACTATCTCAATTTCCAATGTAATATATGGCCTATTGTGAACAACATATTGCAATTTTCCTATCATGGATCTATACAGGGTCTAGTTCACATCAATACAACCATCAGTCTTAAATATCTTATGTCCTATAGATATAGGTGTACTCATAGGCCTTGAATCTTCCATACCAAAGGCCTCTAATATTTCCTTGATGTATTTGGATTATGAAATGAAAATACCAAACTTCAATTGACATACATGTAATCCAACAAAGAATTTAATTTCACTAAATATAGAAATTTCAAACTCCTTTTTCATTTCATCAGCAAATAATTTACATAATGCTTCTCTTCCTCCAAATATAATATCATCAAAAAACATCTTAGATAACAGTACTTCATTATTCTTTTCATTCTTCAAATATAAGTTTTTTATATCATTTGTTCTTTCAAAACCAATTTTCACTAAGTAACTATGTAGACTTTCATACCATGCTCTTAAGACTCGCTTCAATCCATAAATAAAAATGTTCAATTTACATACCATGTTCCTTTTGTTTGGATCTAAAAATCCTTTAGGCTACTCAATGTATACTTTGTCATCTATTATACCATTTTAAAATGTGTATTTGACATCCATTTGATATACCTTGAAATTCTTGTAAGCTGAGTATGGAAGAAGGGTTCTAACTCCTTCAAGTCTAGCCATAGGAGAAAAAGTTTCTCCATAATCAACTCCTTCTTATGCATAACCCTTGCATACCAATCTTTCATTATTTCATGTTACTTCACCATTTTCATTAAGCTTGTTCCTAAAAACCCATTTTATCCCAATCATTTTTTTGTCTTTACATCTTGGTACTAAATTCCAACTATTGTTCTTCTCAATTTGGTCAATTTCTTTTCTCATTGCTTGTATCCAATCTTCATTGTCTAAAGAATCTTTTATTGTCATGGGCTCAAACTCACATAATAATAATGTATCACCTTTCAGTCTCTTCTTGTCATTAGACTTGATATAACATCACCAATGATTTGATTAGGTTTATGATGTCTTCTCACATATTTTGCTTAACCATATTATCAAAGTTTACATGACATAGTCTTCTGTGTCATAACCAACTTTCTTCTATTTGAGCAATAAAACATGAGCAATCACCAAGACCAAGATAAAATAGGTTATCTCTTGTTTGTTTTCCTAATCCAATCAGATTCCCTTTGTCATCTAGTAGTCTTGCCTTTCCATGCATTAATTCTACCTTGAATCCAATGTTGATTAGTTGTGCCATACTTAGTATGTTATGTTTCAACCCTTCAACCTAATAGGCATTGCCACATACAAGTTCATTGGTTTATGATATTCAGCCTTTCCCTTTTATGCAACAAGGCTCATTGTTTCCAAACCTTACACTACCTCCATCATAGTGTTCAAAGTGTTCAAAAAAAAAAATTCTCTAATCATATGATGTGAACAGCCACTATCTATGATCCATGTGTCATTTTTACTAACATGAGAGATAAGTTCCATCTTATCTTCTCCTTCATTAAATTCATCTTTTATAGCAATGTACAATATTTCATCTTCACTATTATCAAAATCTTTAGCCATAAAATAAGTCTTCTTACCTTTATCTTTGAAGGATTTGTGACTTTTGGATTCCTTCTTGCCTTTATACTTGTGCCTCTTCTTTTCATCCTTTATTTCTCTGTTTGGGCACTTGGCAGCAATATGACCAATTTCTTCACATGAAAATAGATTAAAGGAACTTTACCTTTGTATTTTCCTCTACTTCTAGAATATTTCTTTGCAAATAAAGCTTCAACAACTTCAAGATCACTATTAGAACTTTCCTTTGTTTCCTCTTCACTTTCTAACTAAATGTCCTTTATTTTCTTACCTTTCTCTTTGACTGAAAGTTTGGCTTCAAATGTAGACTCAACATTTTTGGAAGCTAGAACATAATTGTCAAAGTTGTCTACCTCAAAAGTTGTCAATCTTCCTACCAAGGCATCTAAACTTAATTTGTGATTTGGGTCACATCTCCTTTCTTGAATAGCAAATACTCTAATTGCATAGATAGGAAGAAAAGTTCTAAGAATTTTACTTACAAAAATTTCTTCCTTGATTTCTTCTCCAAAAGCTCTGATTGCATGGACACTAGCTTTGATTGTTTCTACATATTTGGCAACATTTTCATCTTCTCTCATTCTCATCTGATCAAACTGTCCTTTAAGGCTTTCTGCTTTGGCTCTCCTTACATTGTCATCACCACCATAGATATCCTTTAGCTTGTTCCACATATCAAAAGCTATTTTACAGCAAGATCTCCAACAGATAATGCTGAAAAGTTGTCTCTATTTAGCTTTGGAATCTCTCTCTTATAAGACATCTTGATCTTTAGCTTAGGTCCTTCAAACCTTTCTTGCAAGCACCAAATGCTCTAATACCAATTGTTGGAAATATAGAAGGAGTAACTAAGGTGGGTTGAATTAGTTAACACTAAAATAAATCCCAGATCCCTTAGATGTCAATCGTAAAATTTAGACTGAGGAAATTGATGCTACTATTACTCAATAAACACACAGTAAATGTTGCAACTCGGTAAATACAGAGTGTGAATTAATTTTAGCAGATCTTAAAACATTAATAGTAATTAATTTGAAAACATAAGAGAAATAAAATGAACACATGAGACACCAAGATTTAATGTGGAAACTCAATTTGGAAAAAACCACCAATGTAACTAGTTACGATTTTTCACTCTTCTAAAGTGAGCCCTGTTAGGAGCCAAACTTTTTAAAGGTTACAAAACACACTATTAGGTGTGACCTTGCTAGAGGATTTATTCACCCTGCTAGAAGTGGTCTTACAAGAGGTCTTAAAATAATTTAATGGAATTGCCACCTTGTTAGAGGATTTGCAACTGGCTCTTAAACCAGCTTTGTTAAGAGATTTTAGATCACTACTACAATGGTCATAGCATAACAATGAAATGACTTGATTGTGATGCAACTAAATTGTTGAATCTAGATCTTTATTCTACTTAAATTAATCCTTCTTGATCGAATATTACTTTTCTGCTCCACAAGGATACTTGCTTATCCTTCAAGTTCACTCCCTCTCTTTTCTTCTCAATTCAATCAACACACTTGCACACACACTAGAAATCTCAACTTGACCTTTTATTTATACCTTCCAGATTGTCAAGTCAGCCCAAATTCAAATTACAATAACCAATATTCATCACCATAGTTGGCTAGAATCAATACATAAAGTAATTAAGCTTCATATGCCAAAACAAGAAAAATCCTTTGTAAGTCAACCCTACTCGGTAGAAACTAACTTTAGAATGATTTCATGTGTTAACCAATAGAAACTCGGTTAATACTAAAAACGTGTAGAAATCCTTTGGCAACTGAGTGAACTCGGTGAATACTAACTTTGTCCAATTTTCCCTTCGTTAATCGAGTGATCTCAGTTAACACTCTTTTCTTCCTTAATTTCTCCGACGCCCAAGTGAGCTCGGTAGACACTGTCATCTATTCAGAGTAAACATATGAATGCTCAGTAGAAAAGGAAAACTATCTTCACTAACCAAGTGAGCTCAGTAAGCATTATCTATCAATTGATATGACATTTATGTAATATCAAAGACAACACATAATTAGTCAATTGTATCCAACAATGAGCGCATGGTATCTCTTCTATTGATGATTCTAAATCCATGATATTTCTGAAAAAAACCGATGATTGTTTGTCTTCATGTAATTCCATGAAATCCTATAAAGATCTTTGCTCTTTCATATTCTATTGTTTTGCACCATATCCATATAATTTGAATTCCAATGATCACTGCAAGTTTTAATTATATCCCTCAATCTTAAATTAATGATCACGATTAAAAAATTATGACCTTCCTTTATAACTTCCTGTATGGGTCCCTTCATGTACACATGTCTTTCCATCATTATGTCATTACAACTATTTTCCTTGCAACTTTACATAGTGAGATGGCAGTAAATGTAGATTGTTTTCGAATCTAACGGTGGTAATAAAATGATATTAAATCTAATTGTTTTGTGGTGGGAGTCCACTTTCTAACTAGGTACACCATGGTGAAAAAGTGGCACAATTTCATTATTTGAAGAATCCAACACTAACCTTTTTGCTAAGTTGCAACTTAGCATTCCTTTATTTCATTAATTGTGGCCAATTAGGGATAATTTTTCATTAGCTTTAATCATGATTTTGCAACATTTAAACTTAACTACATTTCTTAACCTATGACCATGCAATTTCCTTATTTTCTCTCAATCACTACTTTGACCATGAGTCGCAACCTTAACCTAGGGTTTATGTTAATCATCAAAAATCATTCAATAACCATAGATTTCTAGGATCAGATCGTTAAGATTCAAAAATACCTTAAATATCTTTTTTCTCTATAACATGGGCCCATCTACTCCACGTTTCATATCATCATTATGTCTCTTGAGTTATTCCTCATGCAACTTTGGAAAGAAACAAGTAGATCTTTTTAAATTCTAACGATCATGAAAAAGGTCCTATTTTCAAGGTGACTTGAATACTCAGCTTATTGACATAGATGTTTTGATTGTTTTGATTGATTGATTCAATTTCAACTCAGGTCTTCACCACGTTTGACCATGTTCTTTTTTATTTCTACATTTTTGAGTGCTCACTCTGCATTGAATTCAAATAGTCTTTCTTCTGACTTGTTTTCATGATCTACATATCAATATTTAGCCTCAGTCTATGATGTTCTCTATTGTATTTTCTCTAAATATACCTATGACCTCTTTTTAAATGTATTATTCTTTAGATATAGACCTTTGACCATGAAGTTAGAAACTCTTGGAGATTTAGAAATGTTTTCATGAAGAACTGCTTCTCAACATGAATCTTTTTTTTTGACATGATTAGGAACAAGGAAGCATGAATTAGCATAAAATCAAGACCTTATTCTCATCAAGATAACACATAACAAACCCTCCAAATCCTAATCACCTAGATTTGGACTAATGCTTTGTTCATATGATTCTTGCATTAGGTTGACTCAAAGGATTGATGAGAAGAAAGATCATCCTATAGGAAATCTAGACTTGGACTCAAGACATTGACACTTGACTTGACTCAAAACCCTAGAGAAAAAGATATGAATTGAAACTTGGGTAACATGTTAGAATTTAAACACTTATAGGCTTTTCTTTTAGTGGAATAACCTAGGATTATGCCTTCATTAATTTTTTGCATCAAGCTTTCCATTCCTATTATCCTTCAATATATAACATTACTACCAAATATTTTGAAGTATTTGAACATTGGAAGCATAACCATACCATAGTTCTAAAGGTGTAGCATTTGTACCTTTCTTGACTTGAACTCTATTCAAGGTATAGACAACAATACTATTTGCTTCTCTCCAATATTTCTATGACACATTCTTCTCCATCATTAGCGTTCTTTCTTAGTCCATTATTGATATGTTTCTATTTTTAGCTATCCCATTCTAAGGAGGGGTCCTTGGTGTTGACATCCATCTTTTGATTCCTCTGTCATTGTAGAATGTATTAAACTCATGTGACATGAATTCGCCACCTATGTCAGATCTCAAACACTTTAGACTCTTCCCAATTTCTTTTTCAACTTTCTAAATGCCACTTGAATAACTAAAAATCATCAAATTTAACTTTAAGAAACATCAAATTCATCATTCTAGAATAGTTATTTACAAATATAATGAAATATTGATCTCTATAGTAACTTTTAACACCAATGGGTCCACACAGGTCAGAATGAACCAATTCTAGAATATTACTAGTAGTATATATTTTGCTCTTAAAACTAGACTTTGTCATCTTTCTTACTTCACACTATTTACACATAGCATTTTCAGGCTTCTTTAGTTCATAAAATCCTCTTACCTTCTTCATCTTAATGATATTCACCAAATTGTCAAAATTCACATGACATAATATTTTATACCACAACAAAACATCTTCTTGTTGTGCAAAAACACATGTCTCACTTGATAGGTCTAGATAGAATAAGTTACCTCTTGTCTACTCACCAATTTCAATTTTTCTTACCATCATCATCTATCTTGGCCTTTCTGTTGTGAAATTTAACTCTATAACCTGATTTGTTCAACTGTGAAACACTCAGCAAATTGTAGTTAAGTCCTTCAACCTAGTAAACATTGTCACATGTTATCTTGTTAGTCAGTTGAATATCACCTTTTTCTTTTATAACACATGGGATATCATTACCAAAATTAATGCATCCACCATTTTATGGACCAATATCTTCAAAAAAAATTCTTTATCACTAGTCATATGATTGAAACATCCACTATGAAATAACCATCTATCACTTTTTTTCACATAAGAAATTAATGTAGTTTTCTCATCTTCATCATAATCTTCTATCATAGAAACATAGACAACTTCATAATCATTACTCTTAGATTCATTATTAGTTTTTTCTTCAACAATATAACAATATTTCTTACCTTTTTCATCCTTTCTTCTCCCATAGTATTTGTGCTCTCTTCTTCCTTTCTACTTGTTTTCATTATTTTCATCTTTATCTTCTTTATCAGGGCATCTAGAAAAAATATGACCAACTTTGTTGCATGAAAAAAAAATATAGGTAATTTAACTTTGTACTTACCTCTTACTCTTCTAAAAAAATTTTTAATGAGGGATTCTAGTTCATCAATCACATCATTATAACTATCAATTTCACTCTTCACATATTTCCCTTTCTTCTTACTAAGAACCAATTGTGACTTGAAAGAAGATTCAATGGTAGAAGGTGTGTAGTTATCAAAGTTAGACATCTCAAAAGAAATAAGTATACCAATCACACCTTCTGAGATCAAGTTGTTACCTGGTGTGCTATCACAATTCTTGGATTGTAGCAACTCTAATGGCATTGATAGGGAGTAAAGTCCTCAATACCTTACTTATCACTATTTCATCTTTGATTTCTTCATTTACAATTTGAATAGCATTAACAACCTCTTTAACTCTTGTATAGTTTTGTACTATGTTCTCACCTTCCATCATTCTCATGTCATCAAATTTACATCTCAACCTTTTTGATTTAGCTCTTAGAACATTGTCATCACTTCCATATATGTCCCACACCTTCTTTGTAGTATTGCAATCTTTTTGGTCATCAAACCTAACATAGCTTAAGGCTAAGGCAATCTTCAACATTTATTTGTTGTGTTCTAACTTATGTCTTAGTTCATTAGTACTTAGAGGATAATTTGTTACTTCTACATATTCATTGTCCAGAAACTTGATAGCAAAATCACTGATACTAGATATGTGCAACTTCATTAGGGTCTGCCATGCAGAGAAGTTATATTTGTTCAGCTTGGGTATATCCCTCTTATTCATCATGATCTTTAACTTTAAGTACCTTCAAAATTTTCTCTCTAAGAACTATGATATGATATCAATTGTTAGAAATATTTAGAATAATTGAGAAGAGGGTGGGGTGAATCAGTTACTCAAGGTCTATATGTACCACTTGAACAATTAAAATTAATCACTTCGCTATTCTGCTTATCATATTATTTCTCGGTCTCTACTGTAAAACTATTATAACTTTAACTTACATTGCATAATGGAAATAATACCAAATGAAAAAATTCATAAAATATTCATCATAGTTTGACACTAGGATTTGACATGGAAACCCAATTTGGGAAAAACCACCAGCAACATGTCACTCTTTTTCACTCTTTCAAACTGAGCTATGTTAGGAGCCTTCCTTGATAAAGGTTAAAATACACACTATTAAATGTGACATGGTTAAAGGATTTAATACCCTATTAGGAGTGGCCTTGTAAGAGGACTTTGAACATTTCATTTAGAATGTCACCCCTTTAAAGGATTTACATAGATTGTTGAGTCTTCAAATGACTGTTAGGTTAGCCTCTTAAAAAAATTCAATACAATTTTTTTACAATGATAAGAAAGAAAATAGTAGGTTTGATCTGTATGATTACAACTCACTTTACAAGTTTAGATCTTTGTTTAGTCCTTATGTTGGTTCACTAATAAGCCTTCCACTATCATCTTTGATCTTGATCTACTTGGTCACCCTTCGAACAACCAGTCCACTCTTCTCATTAACACTTAAGTCTTCTGCTCTAATTCTCTTATCAACAACAAAATTATATCTGCGAGCTTTCTCCTTTAGCTTCACATTCACACTCTTGTGTTTTTTTTATCAACCTCACTCTTTATGTCTCTCTTCACATACAGACTCACTCATACACACATCGGTTGGGCTCAGGTAGGCTTGACTAGCATTGGCTAGACATGGAACCAAATGATTGGTTATGTATCTCTATAAATAGGCAATTCATGCTTTACCATTTTCTACATCCACCATAGATCTTAGTGTTTATGATCATATTCAAATTGATTCAATGTATTTGTCCATTATTTTGATCATCCTCTAGAAAATTCTCTAGAATCTATATGTTAGGTTTTTACTTAATCACCTTCTTAAATTTAATGATCCAACTCATCAATCTTATCTTCAACACATTTTACATCTTCCAATAAATTGAGTGAGTCATCTTGATATTATGATTTCTTTTAATTTTTTCTCTTACTATCACTCGGTAATCTCTAAAATTTGATAGTTGGTCAACACTAAAATACTCAGTATCAACTAACTTGATTAATCGATGCTAATTCTTGGTCAACACTATATTTTTTGGACACTAATTGTAGCTTACTTGACACTACCATTACTCGAGATTCTTTAGTAGTTTACTATTTTTCTCAACTTAGCTTTTAGCTTTCTTGACATAAAAAATTACTTTGCTTTATCAAAGTCTATTTAATCAAATGTACATTGTAACTTCCTTGTCATAACTTCATCCTTTCCTCTAGGTGCTATAGTTATGAGTAACTTCTCAAATCCTCTTCATTGATCAAATAGATATGACATTTGAACTAGGTAGCAATATGTTTCATCCATAGATTTGACATTAATGACAAAAAAATAATTGTTCCAATTGTAAGTTTCCAACAAGGTTAACCTAGGGATCTCAACCATTTCCAAAAATTATCACACCACAAATCCCTTATATCATATTTGGTCTCTAATACTTCTTGAAATTGCAAATGACAAGAAGCTTACAACAGCCAACTAAAACCTATTAAACTTTTACAATAAGCAATGACCAACACATAACTTCATCTCCATAAACATCATAAATTAATTTTTATTTAGAATGAATGATTTAATGAAAACTATGATTAACTCTCTTGATTCGCAAATCTTGACCATTTTCTTAGTCCTTTGCTACAATAGGATTGTATCAATGAGTTAGATCCATTAAATTGAATTGCAATTAAATGTATTAGTTGTTAAACCCTAAATTCCATACTTATAATATCCCTTCCACGCATCAATAACCCAATCACTTCACATAATCATTACTTAACTCCTTGAATTAAAAGAATAAATGAAGTAATATACAATCTGTATAAATTGCATTTAAATAAAATGAACCTTGTTCGTTTATTCTCAGAGTTATAAACACATAAAATGGAGATAGAAATCAAAAAACATAGATATCCTGCAACTTCCTTTTGGATTAATCTTCTTGAGAATGAAAATTTCTATGATATAGGACTTTGAATATAGAAAAGAACTAAAAAAAGTCTTTCATTTAATTTCTATAGAAAACAAGCTAGGACATCATAAACTAAGCATGAACCATGAACTGACTCAAAATGATATTATCATCAAAATGACTCCAAATTCAGACCCTCACTCCACATATTGGAAATCATTTTATAGAATAAGGATTGCAACAAGCTTTAGATTTGATGACACATGTCAACACATGACTCTTCAAGTATTTATAGAGAAAGACAAATATTCTTCTTACAACAAAATTGTCTACACTTTGAAAAAAAAGGAACAATCCAAAATTTGATAGCTGGCATGAAATGTTTAGGTACAATCTTGATTTGGTCCACAGGAGTATCCACATCACAAAACAAAGGTAAGATAGCCTATTATGATATTTTTCCTCCCTCTATTTTTCTCTTTTGCATTCATCAACTATCATCTAACTGCTTCCTATGGGCAAGGTTTTAATCTCTCCAACTTCTTCCCACACATAGATCTATCCTTTTTTGAGCCAGTTACTGCCTCTAAGTGTTTCTAAATGATTAAATAATTTATTCCATCTAACATCTATGATGGCTTTTGATTCAATTACAAAATTATTCACATAAATTTCTACCTTAAAAAGAAAATCAATCAACTCATTGATAGCCAGCTCATCAACATCTCCATAAAAAATAGTTGTCACCCTTTTCAATGTTAGAATTTGATCAAATGAATTTGACCACTCCTACCAATCCTTCAACTTATTATCATTGTCTAGAATTGATGGAATAAAATAATCAATGCCTTAAGTCATTATTTTTACTTTACTTTGAATAATTTACAATTTCCTAGTGAAAAATCCAATCAACTCTTTCACAACTTCTAGCTCCTCTTTCACTTTGAATATTTTTTCAAGTGAATCTGGCTTCTTATCCATTAAAACAACCAATCTTACATAGAATTGTACATATGGTCACAATTGGTTGAATATTTGTGATAGCTATGTTAATGCTTCTTGACAAATGTATTCACATTATGTAATGAAATGAAAATACTAGGTTCCATCTGAGAGATTTTCCTTAAGACACTTATACTATGATTCACCATACCTTTCAACACAATGACCTTTAATTGATTATTTTGTTGAGGAGTTTTAATTTCCATTGTTGCAACTTGAGGCTCAAGACCTACATACATTTCTTTTGAAATTTGAATTGATGCTTCTTCAATGGCCTTTTCTAGCTCTTCAATTTTGATTTCAACTTTGTTCTCCTCTATAGCTCCAATTTTCTCCATTAATGATGCAACTTCCCTTTCCAATTTTTGAGTTCTTGCCTCCATCTCTTCCATTCTCTACTCATATATATAACTTTTTCTTAGCTCTTCCTCATAGTGCTTTCTTGCATCAATGTAATCTCTAAAAGTTTGAGCCAATCTTGTCTCAATCTGATCAATCCTAGCTTCATTCATAGATGCAGAGTGTTTAGGAGAACTTGAAATCTCTTCACCTGTGGTTTTTTCTAATTTCCACACTATTGTAGTCCCCTGCATTATGTTGTGCACATCCATTAACTTTGGCTTATTTTTTTCGATGCTATGCTCCATACAACTAAGGTTTTTGAATCTATGTTGAATCCAATTCCCCTCTTCAACCCCTTAGCACTAAATGCTTCATAAGATATTTCTTTTCCCTACCTCCTGATCTGATCTAGTACAAAATCCTTTTCTATATCCCAATCAATTACTAGAAGCATACCACTTCTTTGTACAAGGTCTCTAGCCTCAGCAGGGGACATCTATTCACTCTCAAGGTCCTAGGCTAATAGCTTTTCAACCAAATCCTTTTTTATTTTCCTCTGATTCCCCTAGTTTAAGAGATAATGTCAACTCTCTTTTTTAACCTTGTATAAGAAACTTGTAAATTCTAAAGATTTCATGAACTCATCATCTTCAATAATTTTTTTAGCTTGGATGATTCTATCATCCAACCTAGCAGTTGTCAATTGCAAGTTAGTCAGAGAATTCTATGATGTTGTCACTCTATCTTGTAGGCAATTCTACCTCATGTCATCAAAATATTGGCTTTTTCCTGGTATTAACTATATAGTCCTCTCCTTCACTTTGGTAGGCATCTAGATAACCCTTTTCCACCCATGTATAAGTCTCAGGCTCATCATCTATTACTTCCATGCATTTAGTTCTCATGAATCGGGATTCACTCTCCCCTCTTCACCCTTGGGCTCTTGTGGCATTTGTGACATGATATAGACATAATTCTTGAGTAGCTTCTCAAGTCTTTGGGGATATGGTGTTTCGAAGAAAAAACCCTTCAAGTCAAGGTTTGTTCTCTTTAGCTCTCTTTCCACCCTCAATATATCGTCATATTTTCTCAATCCTTCATTAGCTTCCCCTTTAGCTACAATATTTTTCATTAAATCTTCTTGTGGAAACTCCTTGTTATTTAGCAACGTGTAGTTTCTAATCTCTTTTAGAGTAAACATAACAAAACCCTCAGGATCATAAATTATATAAGGGGCAGTGGATAAATTATAATGTCTCAAATACTCATGAATATGATCAAGATACTCCTTTCCAATTAAAAAATGCCCTATCCTAAAGCATTTACACAAGAAGGTTCCTTTATAAAATTTAGGACCTAAGTACTCCCTATCCATCAAGAAAAATTCAATTATAATTAGCCTAGGAGAAATAAACTTTGGCAATATATGGGGAGCCTAGGGATATGCATAAACTCTCAAGACCAGAAATTCTTAGAAAAAACACATCACCCCAATTGTGATCAAGTTTATTATCTATCAAGAAGGCTAGCCTCATCAACCTTTTCAAAATTTTAGGGGCTCTAATCAATTGATGGTCTAACATTCTCATTATTAAAAAAATTGAGATTATTCAAGAAAGACAAGCAATCAAAATAATGGTAATGTTTATTCCATACATGTGTCCATAGTTCAACTGGTAGATCTCCATTCTCATCTGATGTTTGTTCAATAAAATCTAGGATAAGGTATCCAACATTATTGTACAGTATTAGATGCATTAACAATGAATAATGGTGGAATTTGAAGTTCCCCAATTCTCCTCTTTGTGTTGCTTCAATTTTTTCTTGCATATTTTCAATAATATACCCTACATAATCATATTCCATGTTATGAAAGGGGTCTTGTACATCCAAGTCCATAATATAGATCAATCCATACACCACCTTAGAATCATCACTCGTCAATGTCTTATGCAAACCATAAACTATTTTTTGGAAGTAGTTTTTGAATTTTTCCATAGGGAGCATCTTACTCACCTTCTTCAAAATATCTCCCTTTGATTTGAGGTTGAAAGGAATACGGTGGATCATTACCTTTCCCATGTAGAAACTTTTATTCTTTCAAATTTCTTCTAGAACTCTTCAATGTCAATTGGCACACTCATTTGGTCCTCAATCCCAAAAGATTCAATAAATGAATAATAATCGAACATGCATAGAATACTTATGCCATGCCTATGGAAACATTTAGTTGCAGGATTGTATGACATTATTAGGGCTTTTACCAAATCCACATCCACATATACCTCTAGAAATATAAGCTTCACAAGATTCCTCACCCATGGATTTGAAACTAGTGCCTTCTCAAACATATTGTTGTAGAAAAATATGAATAATTTATATCCATTGGTATTAGGGAAAATTTCATTTTTATAGAATTGCATATGGGTCTCTGAAATCATGGTCATTTGCTAAGATAGCATTTCATGACTCAGGGAACTATTTCATCCATTCCTTGACATACTTGTTAGGTTTTATCTACCTTGTCTAGATTGCCTTTAAAGCTAAATTTTTAGGAACTTCTATATTCTTATATTGAAATTCTTCTACCTGCATTTCAGACATCTTCTCTACAATAAAATCTCAGACTCTGTAACTTTTCCTATAGTGCACTTAACAATCTAGTATCTCTACAAATTCAAGAGCTCAATAAACCTTCTTTTTTCGGCAATGAGTATCTTGTTATTTCTCAGAGAATTTTGTTATGAGCATACATGCTTCACCAACCTCATTTATTTCATTTATTTTCAGCATGCACGAGGCTTTCAAACTTGTAACTTAAATGTCACTTCTAAAAATGTTGACTTAAATGTCTAGTTAAGCACATTTTACCTCATCTTTTCAAAAATTTGATTAGCTAAACCCCTCCTTCTTTTCTAGCTTAGAGAAAATACAAATTTTTTATGTCAAATTAGGGTTTCTAATCTTATGCCCTATTCAAACTCTAACCTTTTGTAACCCTACATATATGAATAACTCAACCCTCTAATCTTACGCTCAACATTTTATCGAAGCATCAGAGATCTTCTCTTCCATGTTGTCCTATAAGCTGCAAACTTATGCTGGTTGTTTATAATACTTTTCTATAGCATCAAAACCCTTCCTTGTATACTTTATGGCCTTATGTTTTATAGTTGGTCATGAGATCAGAGACCCCAATTTTTCATCTCCATTTTAACTACAATCATATGTTGACAGTCAACCAATCAACTTTTTGTAGGTCTAGAAACTTCAATCTTAAATTTTAACTTAACCTTATGATCATACACTCATCATTTATTGTAGCATTATAGGTCTTTATAAATAATCTCATAATACTGTGATCTCTCTTTGATCATATCTCTAGAAAACTTGAAAGGCACATGCCCAATTCCTTTACGAATGCATGCCAAACCCTTACATCATAAGATCATATACATCTTTATAACTTTGAAATTATGGATTACAATCTTATGCCTTCACCTTTACCATATTGTTGGAACATATTAATTTCCCTTCATGATATAGCTTACACCTCTAGGCTCTACCTTTAGATCATAAAATTGGAAATACTTGTGAACCCTTAGAAAATAGACCTACGGTGATATGATTTCAACATAAGTGTGAGGTCAAGAAGCTTGAGGAATGACTCTTATGCCTTTATGCTCAACCTTTAAAATTAACATCCAGAGACTTTGAAACTTAACCTATGACTCCACGATCAACCCTAGACCGTAAGATTGGAAATAAGTTAGGAATATTTTTGAATTAAGCATTCAATTTCCCACTTATCAAAAGGATCTAGGGTAATATAAAGGTCAACTATTTGATAGATTTTTTCTTAGCAAAGCATAAGATATATGATTGGATTACATTCATGGCCCTAGGGCTTAAATATTTTTTTGAAATATTAGAAGGCACAGACTTAGCAACTTAGGGTTTTCTTTTTTGAAACATGCCAATAACATACATGAAACCCTAATTGTAGAACACCATTTAATTAATTTCCAAAAAAAATGAATAGTGAAAGTATAGGCTACTATACTACTTTAATTTTTCTTTTATATCATTGATCTAATTCAAGGTCATTCTTAGTTCCAATTTATGATTCTCAATAGTCTTATCAAGCCTATACCTTTCCATGTTTTAGATCTTTTCTTTGAGGTAATGAAACCCCTCACTAAGAGACCTTTCTATAATACCAATTGTTGGATTATTTAGAAAAGGCAGAATGCCAAGAGGTGGGGGAGGGGGTGAATCAGTATCCTTAAAAATTTAAACTCATTCAAATATGATATACCCCTACCATTTTAAAATTTTGTAAATATGCACATTCTTAACATCAAAATTAAAAAGAAAGTAAACTTGACTAATCTAATTCTTCACATGCATGTAAAATTAAACCATAACATCACAACAAATGACACAAGAATTTGGTCACACATAAACCCTTGGTAAGAGGGAAAACTAAAATGGGGATGATACCCACAAATCCATCACTACTACATGTCGGTACCCACATTAACCTAGTATTTAAACTTCCAATGTGGAGTCTTGAACTACTTCGAACTAAGGTTTGAAGTAGTTTGAAGTGGTTTGAATCAATTCAATTTTCTGAAAAAGGTTCAAATGGTTCTACATTCTCATTGGTTTGATAGAGCACAATATATGTGTTCAGAGGATTGTTATCAAAATTTCCTAGGTTATGGTCAGAATCTTAGGTGCAGTATTTCAAAAGTATAGTTTAGATTCAAAGATGTCAATTCCCATGTTCAAGGCTTCAAGGCTTGCATTCAACAGTGCAAGGTTATCTAATGCTTAAAAGTTTTTCCTAAGGTCTTGGTTAGAGATTTTAGATGTCTATGATTCAATTTCCCATTCAAGTTGTCAAAGTGAGATCTTTTTGTTCAAGTTCAAAGTATGAGGTTTAGGAAAACCATCTTTGAAAGTGCAAATCAAAACTTGATTCTGAAGGAAGGTTAAGTTTCACATTCTATGTTTTCAACTAGGAATTTGCATTTAAAGACTCCAATGATAGAAATAATGGGAAGATACAACCATACCCAATCACCTCGGATTATGAGAAGAATTGATGTCATCATTGTATGGTTGAAGAGTTCAAGTACAAATGCAGAATCTAGACAGTGAATACCTTGACAAGATACAATTAGAATAAGTATCTATGAATCAAAAGATTGTTAAAACTGAAATAATTGTATATCAAAATTGAGTGCATGTTTTGAAGCCATTGAAAGCAACAAGGCCTAATATACCTTGAGGATATTACACATGATTAGGCATCAAAGGATGGTAACATGACACACATGACCTTCCAAAATGTACATGTGTCACCAATTTGTGGGTGAATTCAAACATGTAATTTAGAGGTGCAAAAAGTGCAAGTAATCTGTTTGACATAATGCCCAACTTATGAAAATTTTGTTTTGTACACACCATTAGTGGTTTATACAAGATAGCACACATGTAGTTAATAATTCTTCCAATATTCAATAACTCTTGGTGGCCCCCTTGAAGGATTCTTGGGCATAGTAAAAAGAGCATAATGTCAAATAGTAAGCAACGAGCTCAAGTTTTTCTTAGTAGAAGGCATAGGTGTATTGAAGCTTGAGACCACCAAGTATTATACATAGTAGAGATGTCATCATCACATGACAAAAGAGCATGGAGAGTAACTATGATGTATATGGTAGAATTTTTAAGCTCCACAAACATATAAAGAGGAGAGAAACTTGATAAATGTCCAAGCTCGAGCAATGGAGATAGCTAGCATCATGTATAGTGGCAACATTCTCTACACTTCATTGATATTTCTTTTTTCTAGCCCAACACAAAAGACGATGCCCATGAATTACATCCAATGACTATCATACATTAACATTGAAAGGAACTATGATAATAGTTAGTTATAATGTCTATGAGTACCCATAGGTTTGAGATGAAGCCACATGGTAACTGGTAGAAGATCAAGGGCAGGTGTTTGACATCCCACCTAACAGGAGAATAGCAAGTTTTTATGTGGTCAAATGATCGATTAAATGAGATGTTTATATATGCACTTGTATGGTTTAGAAGCTCCCATGGATCACACACATGCAAACTCAATAGAATGATCAAAGGATAGAAGTCAAATGTCATAGCCAAATATGCATAAAGTTGTGCAAGCTCTCCTAATCATATCATAATGTAAAAGAAAAGAAGACACATGTGAAGGGTTGATACAATAATTAAAGTTGATTCTTTGGGAGCCGCAACCATCAAATATCAAAAAAGAGATCTCAAAAGTCAATGGTCATATGGTTTCAATCAAGTCACAGTGGTACAAGATGCCCAATCTCATTAACAAATTCAAAATCATGTCTCTATGTGGAGATGGTAATATATAACCATTGAGGGAGAAATTGTAAATATGGCCTTTCATGAAATATATTAGGTGGCCATATGGAGAAGCATCTTCATAGGAGTAATGATAGCATGCGCTGGCTAATCAATGAACTCCATATTCAACATAGGGGATATACTTAAAATGTTTAATAGAATGTTTAAATATAGGATCTACAAAAATCATATATGGGACTGTCGATACAGTTTGGCATGGTTTATGGATATAAAATTGTAGAAACTGCACTGGATGACAACAATTGTTTGTCAAATTACCTTCAGTGGTATCAACTCAATAGGTATTTTGAGGTTTTTCTTCAACGATAGAACCCTCATCACAAAATTAGGTCTAAACAAATCAATTGTATAGTTCTCATTTTGTATATGAGTGACTTGTATGGTAAAAGGTGTGAGCTACTTAAACATAATGTTTTGACTATTCATGCATGAAGAAGATGAAATGTCGTGGCCTTCTATGATAGAAGTGGATTAGATATTACAAAAAAAAGGTGTTTGATGGTCTTATCAATATGATGAACCAAAATAGAGGAAAGATTAATTAAATAAACCTAAAAAATAGTTGGATACTTCTTCAAAAAATGAGTTATTCAAAAATTATGAAGCTTAGGATTTGACAGTTATTGGTGGACCATAGGGAAGTTTAATGAGTCATCAAATACATGGCACCCATCAAATTGTAATAAAAGTTCTCTTTGTTAATTGGAAAGCTAATACTCAAAAGATTTAGTTACGAAACTAAATATTGCTAGCAAAGTACATTTGGTAACAAGGGGTTTTCAAGATTTAGTTATTCGAAAATGAAAGATATCTTTTGAAATCTATTTATTGAAAAAGGGGTGAATGAAGAGGGGTTCCAATTTTTCTAGTTCTTCAGATGGGAAAGAGAGTAGACTGTGGGTTGGGGAAAAGTAGAGCTATTTTTCTTTTTCTGGAATTTGTGATAGGAAAAGGGGAAATTTTTTATTTTAAGTGTAATGTAAGGAAGGGAATTTCTATTTTATTCTAGATAGTGATTTTGATACAAATGTGTAATAAGATATGTGTACTCTTTTATGATTTAGAGAAGGGATATTTGAGAGATAATTGCACACCAAAACTTGGAGTTTGGGTAGTTTTTTTTCCACTAATTGTGATCTTTGTATAGCTTTTAGTTTTTACTAAATGGATTTTGATGTCACTATTTTCTGATTACATTTTGATTTCAAGATGTCTTTAAAGCTTTGATTCTTCACTTTCTCAAGAGGATGGAAGATTTATTCCTTGTTTTTGTTCTCTTTATAATATGACTTTGAGTAAATGAACTTTTTGTCATTTACTATTCATTTTCCTTTAGTTACTTAGTTCTTCTCCATCTATGTTGTGTTGGCGGATAGATATTTGTAAAACTTTTGTGCTTTTTGGTTAAAAACATTTTTAGTTGTATTACTGTGAATTCATTTTAAATCATACATGAGGAGCTATACCCAGATAAATTTAGGGGGTGCTTGTGCTTTTCAATAACATAGTGACCCAACTATTAGTGCATATTCAATCTTCCTATCTGGGCTTTTGGGGTTAAACCATATGTTTATCTTTGGAGGAAAATATGTTCACTAACACTACAGTAAGATGTTGTCTTATTAGGGCTACAATATTTGTCAATTCTAATGACTTGCTCTTTCAAGAGTAATACAATGTGCTATGTAAAGATTTACCTTTCTCAAGGATTTTGCATGACTATACAAAGTGAGCACTATGTTAAGAGATTTACAAACAAGACTACTAAGTCTACCCTATTAAAGGATTTATCTACTACAATGATTAGAAAATAAAAATGAATATGATCTTCTTTTGTGCAACTTAATTTTTTTATTCATATCCCTCTTCTAGTCAATACTTGATCACCTTTTGTAACTGATATCTTAGATCCTTCCTTATGCTTCTTGGTGTTCTTCTATATATTGGATTATCTATTCATTCATCTGACATATCCCCTTCTCATCATAATATGGAAAAAATAACAACTTTAAAAGTTTCTTATAGCTCCTTAGACAACAATCCTTTGTTTCTTATGATCCATAACCTAATTAGGGTTTAAGAAACTTAAGGAATACACCTTTGATCTAAATCAACAATATAGAATCATCCTTTCCATAGGATTGACCCTCTTACATTTCATTGGTTTATATTCTACCTAGGAATTGTTGGAGTACTTTAGAATAACTACTTAGAGAGGGGTGAATCAGTTATCCAAGGTCCAAATGTACAAATAGAACTCTTCAATACTGTAGCTTATCCTTATGCATGCATTGACCATTCAATATATTAAACATATGCATATTGTTGTCCTATGTTGAAATAACTTTAAAGAAATGTAAACATGCAAAACCACAAAATCAATCATAGGTTTTGGTACAAGGATATTATGTGGAAACCCAATTTGGGAAAAACCACCAGTAACATGCTACCAATTTTCACTCTTTTGAAGTGAGCTCTATGAGGATCCAACCCTATAATGTAAAATGTGACATAGTTAAAGGATTTCAATCACCCTATTAGGAGTGAGCCTTGTTAGAGGACTTTAGAAAATTCCATTAGAATGTCACCATGTTAAAGGATTTACTAATGACTGTTAGGTCAACCTTAATCCAAAGGATTTATCCAAACTGATACAATTGTTAGAGAGTAACAACAAGACTTGACCTGATAACAATAACAACTCACTTGCAGATTACAGATCTCACATTAAATCCTCCATTCTACTTTCCATTCATCCTCTTCATCTTTGATAGCTTCTTCACCCTTAAAGCATTCATCCTCTTAAGACTTCTTGCTTTGCATGCCAATTGTTGACTCTTCTATTTAGCCACCATATGAAGCAATGTCATAGACTTCTTATCTTCCTTAGGTTCTTGCACATGACAATTGTTTCTTCTGGCTTGCTATTTCTATCAATAGAGAATCTAGGTCCTTTTTTTCTTAACCATAATCATTCAATCTAGGGTTAGGTATGATTCAATGAATCTACCCACTTTTCATTTTAGTCCCCTCTAGAAACTTCCTCTACAATCCTCTTTGAAATTGCCTCAAAATGGTTTATCTTGAATTTTGTTCTTCCATCTCATTATAGAAATCTTCCACATACCTCACACAATTCAAGAAATCAACTTATTTGGATCAAATTTGTTAAATCTTCTATCTAACATTTTTTACTGGCACTCAGCAATAACAATTTGTTTTCTTGGCAAACATAGTGTTCTAACGCTCAAACATCACTGGGTTGTTTGGTATCCACTAGGTATTTACTAGTGCTTGGCACACACTAACTATCTTCCCTTGGAACCAACTAGATTTCTCTTTCTCAGCTCATACTAACTTTCTTCACTCAACACATACTGAACTTTTCTTCTTAGCTTCAACTATTTTTTGCTCGGCTTGCACTATCTTTTCTTGGCTTGTATTGTTTACTCAGTCAGGCTTGACAAACACTTTTTTTTACTTAGCCTCCTATTATTTTCTCAAGTATACTTTCATTATAGACTTAAGTAGATAAAAAATACACTATACAATCAATCTCTTTCTTGGTCTTAGTGCTCCTTTTATACACCAAATAACTCAACCTTTCTCTAGGTTCTCTTGCTATCCTTTCTTTTCAAATTATCTTTATTAATCAAACAAATGATAACATTCAGAACAAAGTAAGAAATTGTGTCACCAACAAGTAGTAGGTTTGACATCAGTGACAAAATAATGATTGTTGCATGATAGTTTCATCAATCTTCTTCACTTTAACAATCTCATTTCAATAATCTCCCTCTCTGGCATTAATGAGAAACAAATACCAACAATAATACCAAAAAGAAACTTTATACCTTGTATTAAAATCTCTCCCTTTATCAATATGTGTGCCTTCATCTAATCTCTAATCTCTTCCTTTGATTTCTCCCTCATCTGATCTTTGATATCTCTAATTTCTTTGTCAATATAGTCTCAATAAGTTCTCCCTCTTTCTCTTATATCTCCCTTTTTCCTTATAGCTCTCTCTTTCTTATATCTCCCTCTTTGACAAAAATGCCAAAAACTTGTCATCTATACATGTAGATAAAATCAATTCAGATTCTCCCTATGTCACCTTGCATGCGACAATAAATCTTTTGTTTTAGCTCCTTCCTTACTTCAGGTAGGTCCTAAAGTAAGACCCACTGCATCAAGTTGTAAAATATGCCATTCAACTTAGTTAATGCAGGGCAATATTATTGCTTCTTAAGTAGCTTTAGATGGGGTTATCACCCCTAGTTTACCTCTAAGATACTAATGTGCATCCTTAGGTAAAGATTTTTGTAAATATATTAGCTATCTTTTCTTTTCTATTCTAATATTCCATTCTCACTTCTTTTTCTTGAACCAACTCTCTCAAGTAATGATACTTGATTTCAATGTGCTTTTTCTTTGTGTGCATCATAGGATTCTTTAATATGCTTATAGCACTTTTATTGTCATAATAAAGTACCACAGGTTCAGTAATTTCTTCCTTCATTTCTTTGAGTAACTATTTGATCCATACCACATTTGTGCAATTTACTGTAGCGGCCATGTATTTAGCTTCAATAGTAGATTGTGATATACAAATTTTTTTCTTACTAGTCTAGGTGAGCAATCTCTTTCCTAAGAAAATGCTCCTCCAATTGTACTCTTTCTATTATCAATGTTTCTAGCCCAATCAACATCAATATAGGCTCTCAATTCAAACTTATCATTTTTCTTGTAGTATAGACCATAGTCTTATGTTCCTTTCAAGTATCTCATGATCCTTTTAACAACCATTAAATGATTCTCCTTAGGATTATTAGAAAACATCATAACAATTCCAACAACTAACGTAATGTCAAGTTAGTTATGAACTACATATTGTAATTTTCAAATCATAAACCTCTACAATCTTTGATTTACTTTAGCATAATCATCAATTTTGGATTATTTATGTCTTGTCACCATAGGAGTACTAATAGATTTTGAATCCTCCATACCAAAAATTTTGAATATTTCCTTCACATACTTGGACTAAGTGATGTAAATACCATATTTCATCTGATACACTTGCAATCCAACAAAGAACTATATTTCCATAGTTAAGCACACTCAGGCTAGAGTAGTACTGGGATAGGTGACCTCCCGAAAAGTCTTGGTGCTTCACCCCTATGAGCATCACCTAGATCCAATAAGTGCTCAGTATTCCATTTATTCTCATGAGAGATGAATTCATGTTGAATCACTGTCAATGATTTTGACTCAAAAATCACACAGTTAAGTCCTAATAGCAATATCACAATTTGACTTGTTGTGGAAATTATCTCCTAATTATCAACTTTATCTCTCCAAACATAGACATCTCAAACTCTTTCTTCATTTCATTTGCAAATGTCTTACAAATTGCATTTTTCCCTCCAAATATGATATCATCAACAAATATTTCAGCTTGTAAAATCCCTTTACCTCCTTTTATCTCCAAGTACAGATTTTTGTTGTCATCGATCTTCTCAAAACCAATCTTATCTTCACAAGATAGTTGTGAAGCCTCTCATACCATGCTTTTGGAACTTTCATCAAACCATATAAATCTTTGTTTAATCTATATACCATGTTCTTTTTGTTTGGATCAAAAAATCCTTTTAGTTTACTCCATATAAACATCCTCTTCTAGTATACCATTTAGAAATGTTGACTTCACATCCATTTGATAAACTTTGAAACCTTTGTATGCAGAGTAAGCAAGCGGAGTTCTTACTCCTTCCAATCTTGCAACTGGGGAAAATGTCTCTCCATAGTCAATTTCTTCTTCTTCTGCATATCCCTTGCAAACTAATATTTCCTTATTCCTTGTAACTTCATCATTCTCATCCAATTTTTTTTGTACACACACTTGGTTCCAATCACATTCTTGTTCTCTGGTCTGGGTACTAGATTCTATGCTTTTTTCTTCTCAATTTGACCAATTTCTTATTTCATGACTTTACTCCAGTATTCATTCTCTAATGCATCCTTCACTGACTTAGGCTCATGCATTCATAACAAACATGTATCATTTCTCAACCTATCTCTTTTCATTGATTTGTCCAAGAGGGTGATATCTTCTAAAATACTTTCACAATCTTGGTTCTACTCTTCTTTCTACAATGGTTCTACCAATTTCAAATTCTCTATGCACTTCTCTATCAGGTAATTCAGCATTCATTTCATGTACACTAATCTTAATATCAGAATGTACCTTAGCTTCTGACTACAACTCAGCTCCCGAATGCAACTTGACTTCTGAGTGCAACTCGACATCCATTGTATCTGACTCAACAATCATTGATTCTTGTTGATTAGCAACTTGACTTGCAAAATTATCATCATTAAAAAACATGTCTTCATAGTAGTACATGAAGGTTCTATAATTTTTAGGTTCCTTCTTTGGTTCATCTTTATTTACTTCTATATATTTATCAAACTTAACATTTTCACTTTCCACAACTTTGTTAGCATTAGTATTTAAACACTTATAAGCTTTACTTCTTTTGGAACAGCCTGGAAATAGACCTTCTTCACTTTTAGCATCAAGGTTACCATTTTTGTTGTCCTTAAGAATGTAACACTTGCTTCCAAATACCATAAAATATTTGACATTGGGTGAATATCCACACCATAATTCAAAAGGTGTAGAATTTGTACCTTTCTTAACTTGTGCTTGATTCAAGGTATAAATAGTTGTATCGACAGCTTCTCTCCAGTATTTCAAAGTAAAATTCTTCTCCATCATCAATGTTCTAGAACAATCCATTATATATATGTTCTTCCTTTTAGCAATCCCATTTTGTGGAGGGGTCCTAGGTGTAGAAGTTTGTCTCTTAATTCCTTTGTCATTACATAAGTTTTCAAACTCATTTGATGTAAACTCTTCACCTCTATCAAATCTCAGACATATCAATCTCTTGTCAATTTCCTTTTCAACTCTTGCCAGATACCACTTAAACATCTGAAAAGCATCATATTTTTCTTTCAAGAACCTTACTATCATCATTCTTAAGTAATCATCAATAAGTAGGATAATGTACTTGTCACCTTTCTAGCTTTGCACATCAATTGATCCACATAAATTAGTGTGAACTAAATCAAGAATTTCTTTCAAAGTGTGAGTCTTACTTTTGAAATAAGACTTTGTCATCTTGCCTAATTGACAATGTTTGCAAATTACATTATCAGGTTTCTTTAGTTTTGGAAAACCTCTGACTCTTTTCATCTTACTAACACTAACCAAATTATCAAAATTTACATGATATAACCTCTTGTGACATAGCTACACTTTGTCAAATTATACAAAAATACAAGTAGCATCATTCATATCAAGATTAAATAGATTACCTCTAGTCTGATCTCCACGTCCAATTGGTTTTCTTTCAGTGTCATAGATATTAGCTTTTTATTATCAAATTCAACTTTACAACCTGAACTATTCAATTGTGACACACTCATCATATTATAGTTAAGTCCTTCCACATAGTAAGCATTGTCATGTATGATCTTATATGTCAATCTTATTGATCATTTTCTTTTAATCTAATAGGGTGATCATTACCAAATCTAACACTATTCCCATTGTAATACTCAAGGGTAATGAACTTACTTTTGTCTCTAGTCATGCAATTTGAAGATCCACTATTAATGATCCATCTTTCACTTTTGTTCATATAATATATCAATTTAGTTGCCTAATCTTCAGTAGAATCATCCTTCATAGAAACATAAACAACTTCATCATCATGATCTTCAGATTCATCATTAGATTCTTCTTTAGCAATGTAAGAATCCTTCTTTCCCTTGTCCATGTGGCCTTTGTTACTATCATCTTTTCTACCTATAATGTTTTCTTCATTCTTGTTGTTTGACTTATCTAGACATCTTGTTGCAATATGACCAACCTCATGATAATTAAAATATATGATAGGTAACCTTTGTACTTTCCTTTGCCTCTGTGAAACTTCCTAGCCAACAATGCTTCTAGTTCTTCTAGATCTTCATCATTTGTATCACTGTCACTAGCACTAGGTTTGGCCTTTTTATTTTTCTTATCTTTAGGCTCTCTTACTGTCAACTTAGCTTTGAAATTAGATTCAACACTTTAAAATTTGAAATGATCAAAATTTGAAAGTTCAAAAGTGGTGATTCTACCAACCATTCTTCCAAGGGTTAGATTGCTACTAGGGGTACACCTCAGTTCTTGTATGGCTAAGAATATAATACCATAGATAGGTAGTAGGGTTATTAGTACTTTGTTGATCATAATCTCATCTTCAATATTTCCATCAAATCCTTGAATAGCATTAACAATATATTTGATCCTTGCACAATACTGGACTATAGTCTCACCCTCTTGCATTCTCATTTCATCAAATTTTCCTCTAAGGCTTTCAGAGTTGGCTCTCAACACATTCTTGTCTCCTCCATAGATCACCTATAAGGCATCCCTTATCTTCTTAGTAGTACCACATCCTTTTATGTCATCAAACTATGAGTAGTGTAGGGCAAGTGCAATCACTAACATTGCCTAAGTGTGTTCTTTCTTCTGTTTCAATTGATCAACAATTGGGGCTCTAGCTAAATCAACATGCTCAATGGTGATAATTGACTGAGCATAATCTCCAAGACCTCCTAGATGTAGCTTCGTCAAGATTTTTCATGCAGTAAAGTCTTCCTTGTTTAACTTGGGCACCTCCTTTCTATGCATCTTGATCTTTAACTTTAAGTACCTTCAAACTTTCTCTTCACAAGTACTTGGTACTCTGATACCAATTGTTGGAATACTTTAGAATAACTAGTGAATACTCTGATATCAAGGTCCAAATATAAAATCAAAGCTTTTCAATACTACAACTTATCGTTATGCATGCATTGACCATTTAATATATTAAACATATGCATATTGTTGTCCTATGTCAAAATAACTTTGTAGAAATGTAAACATGCAAAACCACAAAATCAATCACACATTTTGACACAAAGATTTTATGTGGAAACCCAATTTGGTAAAAACCACTAGTAACATGCTACCAATAGTCACTCTTTTGAAGTGAGCACTATGAGGAGCCAACACTATTAAAGGTTACAATGCACACTATTAAATGTGACCTGGTTAAAGGATTTCAATCACCCTATTAGGAGTGAGCCTTGCTAGAGTACTTTAGACCATTCTATTAGAATATCACCATGTTATAGGATTTACTAATGATTGTTAGGTCAACCTCAATCCAAAGGATTTATCCACACTAATACAATTGTTAAAGAGTAACAGTAGGAGTTGATCTAATAACAATAACAACTCACTTGCATATTACAGATCTCACATTCAATCCTCCATTCTTCTCACAATATTTAATGCAAGAGCATCTTGGGTGTAAGAGTAATCTTGGATCACCCAGAAAAATATTTTAATTTCAATCCTTTGTATTTTAATAAGGACTAGTAGATAGGATGGTTACTCTTTATGGGAACTTGCTTTTTATAGTAAGTTTCTCATACGAGCACAGAATGTTCTAATTTTCTATAGGAAGGTTTATTTTAGAGTTATAAGCCTACCATAAAAATATCATTGCTCTAGCTTAAGTATCAGAGAAGTTATTACAAATTTTTAGTGGAAATATTTGTAGAATAAACTTTAGGCTCACCATTGGAGGCCATAGAGTTCCCAAATGAGGTCCAAAAACTTGATGGAAGGGCACTAGCATTGTTCCAAGCTTGTAGATCAGGAGCTAGCATTTTTGAAAAGTGGTTATAATAGCCAATTGGAGCAACGATTTTTGAGTTATGACCTTCCAAAGTTGGGCTACCCAAAATATCTAAAATAATAGTCAAATATGTATTTGGTCGACTCTATATATATTGTTAAGGTCTGTTGGCCCCAGGTATTAAGTTTCAATGTCTGAAACCTTCTCAGATGGCATAAAATTACCTATTTAAGAAAGGCCTGAACATTGTCTAGGATAGCATGGGTGGTAGTTCGTACCTTAATCTTGCAGATTACTATAATGAAGGCACCCATGTAGGTTAGCATATTGTACTTATGAATTTTGTAATTCCACATTTGCGGCTCAAATAAGAAGTCCATATTTTTTTCTTGCATTTATTGTTGTTTCTTTGTTTCTGTTATGTGTTTATGGTATTAAGGCGAGCACCCTTCATCAATATGAAGCAACACCCTAGACTTCTTATCTTCCTTAGGTTCTCGTACATGAAAATTATTGCTCTTGGCCTGCTATCTCTATAAATAGAAAATTTAGGTATTTTCCACTTAACCACAATTATCCAATCAAGGGTTAGGTAAGATTCAATGAATCTACCCACTTTTCATTTTAGTCCCTTCTAGAAAATTTCTCTATAATCCTCTTTGAATTCACCTAAAAATAGTTTATCTTGAATTTTGTGCCACCAAATCATCATAGAAATCTTCCACACACTTCACATAATTCAAGAAATCAACTTTGTCGGCTTAGGTTCATTAAATCTTTGATCTAAAACTTTGTTTTCTCAATAAATAGTGTGTTTTGATGCTCAGCCAACACTAGGTTCCCCAATATCCACTAGGTTTTTACTAGTGCTCGGCACATACTAACTATCTTCACTCAGCACCAACTAGATTTCTCTTGCTCATCTCATACTAACTTTCTTCCCTTAGCACATACTAAACATTTTTTCTTGGCTTCAACTATTTTCTACTTTCATTGTACTAACTTTTTTCATCTTGCATTGTTTTCTCAATCAAGCTTGGCAAACACTTTTCCTTACTTAGCCTCCTTCTAGTCTTTTCTCAAGTATACTTTCATTGTAGACTTAAGTAGACAAACAATACACTACATCATCAATGTCTTGCTTGGTATTAGTGCTCCTTTTATATGCCAAATAACTCAACCTTTCTCTAGGTTCTCTTGTTATCCACTCTTTTCAAATCCTCTTCATCAATCAAACAAATGATAGAATTCATACCAAAGTAAGAAATTGTTTCACCAACAAGTAGTAGGTTTGACATCAATGAAAAAATAATGATTGTTCCATATAGTTTCATAAATCTTCTTCACTTCAAAAATCTCATTTCAATAAGGATCACACAAAATCAAATCACTCTTCCAATAATCTTACCAAGTACTTTCCTCAATCTATGCAAGATTGTGTTCTCACTCGATGGAATCAAAACATGTAGAATTTTGTATCATTCCAAACTTTTTATGTGCTTCCTATGTAGCTGAATGAGTACTTTATTTATCACTAGTAGATGTATTGTCGCTTGGTGTCCTTTTAACTTGGTTAAGCATGCTAGGCTTGATAAATCCTATGCTGAATGTATACGTAACTACTCAGTGGATACAATGCTTAGACATAATTGTCTCACACTTAAGCTTCTGGTTTTCATGACTCAGTGTATATGTTTTGGCTTAGTAAAAAAGTTTACTGGCTAATAACTTCTACTTTCACCAACTTAAATTTTGGCACTAGTGACAATATGAATGTAATACATTAATAACAAAAAGTTTTATTGTATAATATTGGTCAGAGTTCATCTTTTCTTAGATAGTGAGTACTTCTAGACTTTTCTTGGAAAATACAAGTTAGTATTTTAGATACTCATTTGGGAGGTGTATCTTTCCAATTTCAAATAAATTGACTATAAATCTCTTTTAAGGTAGTTATAAAAAATTTCTTGTTCTCTTTGCATTTTAAATATGAAATTAATTTGAATGACTAGTCACCTAGGACCTTGTACTTGGAAAATAAAATTAATATCGAATTGGATGCAAATATTGTAATTGAAATAAATCTTGCACCTTCATCACCTAGATAGAAAATGGAAATGTTTGAGTGTAATGTTAGACACGAGAAACTTTAATTTGTTCTTAACTTCTTCTTCTTGCAATTGTTTATGTATAACTATAATTTTGTTTAACAAAAAATATGTTAGTTTCCATTTAATCCTTGTTTCCAAGGATTCTTGAGTGGAGCATTATAGATAACCAATGAAATTATTCATTTGGTTACTAAATTTGATAATGTTGGTATTATATCCACTATGATGAAGTTAGTAAAGATTGAAGGGAAAAATAACATATGTTCCAAGTAGCATTAGAAACTAATGAGACTCACATACATTAAACAAAAATATGTAAGAATAACTTCTAGTATTATGGGCTACAAAATGCACTACAACGTCATACACAACTTTGTATCAATGGGCAATATATTTACATCTTACAAAATGGTAGTTGGATATGAATATTTTGACATTTGTAAGATCTTAAGGCAATAGCTAGTTGAGAACATTAGGAGAATTTAAGCATGGTAGATCACAATTATTTAGGCTTGTTTCTTTGACACTTTGTATATTTTTCCATATAATCCATAATTTTCCTAACATGCATCCCCATGCATGGAGATATAATATTCCTACTATACTATTAATCAATGAGCCTTACAAAATGTAGGAAAAAAAGATTATTTATAGTGATGTATTTGAATTGTTTGATGGATTTCATAGAGAGATGAAGCAAAGAGTAAGGAGTCCAAGAAGTATTATTGAAAAAGATGCACACTCTATGTTTTGATGGTATAAACTACTAGTACTTGTATGGATTAAGTTGATTAACTAAGCTTTCAATTGATCCCTTCCATAGGCTATAAAGAAGACCCTTTCATTATCGTGCAACATGTAGGTGCAATTATTATGTATCCCATATATACCTTAAATCAAAAAGATGGGATACCTATGAAGATAAATGCATTAAGATAAGGTAAGATCTTACTAGAAGTTCTAGTAAAAGAAATATTGAGAAGATAATATAAAATACTATAGAGAAGAAAGGTATTACAAAAGAGAAGATAACCTATCTTAGAAATGAGAGAAAATAGGAAAAACAAGATAAGATCAATGCTCATACTATTGATAAACCTATTGAAGAAGCTACTAATGATGTGTAACCACTAGAGGTACTAGATATACCATATGAAGTGGTCACAAATATTAAGGTTACTCCTATTCCTTGGAGAGAAACAAGGAAATTATCTAGGATTACTCTGCCTAGTAAGGTTGATAAATAAATGAAAATACCTAAAATGAGGACTTCTAGGACTCACACTCATAAGGCCAAGGATAAGGGATCAAGTCAAAATAAGACAAAATCTTCTAAGATAAAGGAAGTAGTAAAGGAAAAGGAACCATCTACCAAAAAGAAAAACAATCAAAGGAAAAAAAGATAATGAGAAGAAGTGGAAACTAGATTTAAGGAATAATTCAAAGAATTGCAAATGAAGGAAGGATAAATTAGTTAGAAAAATACTATTATAGGCTTGAGGTGTATCATCATAAGTTGTTAGAAGACTCATTTATTAATTATTGAATGTTAAGAGAAATTTTATAGAAATTCAAGGGAGTGTCCATGATGAACTATTTGTTGGAAATGATAGAAAAGATCAAAAATGAAGAATAATGGAACTAGTAAAGAATGTTTTCAATCATTTTTTTGTCATTGATGTCAAACTTGCTACTTGCAGGAATGACAATTGCTTAAGTGATTCAAATACTATCAATTGGTTCATTGACAAGGAGGTGACAATCAATAAGATGTAACTGAAGTACCTAGATAAAGGTTGAAGTTATGATGTCGTAATGAAGTATAAGGATCAGATAAGCCATTGATGAAATAGTGTATTGATGACATACTCTAAGACACAAAGGATGGACACACTAAGACACATCAAAGATGTAAGGATTAACTAAGTTTATTGGAGAGAGCCAAGCTAGCTAGTTAGTGCCGAATAGATTCTCAGTTGAAGTCGAGAAAGCTCAACTTAGTGTGTGTCGAGTGATCTTCAGGTGTCGAGCAGCCTTCAGGTGCCGAGTGAAGATCAGGTGTCAAGTAACACAGAATTTCTTCAAGTGCTAAGCACTAGTAAAATAACAATAGAAGCCGAGTAACACAGAAGGAGCCAAGCATCAGTAAATCAATGATGTCGACTTGCTTCATTATTTGTTAAGTCAAAGATTTGCTCGATCAGCAATGATAATTTTGTTACATCAAATTTTGAGAATTAGTTGGATGATAAGGATGATGAGTAGATGTCACAGATTTTTATGTAAACCATGCAAACCAATTCAAGGTGAATGCTAATGGACTTATCATGAAGTTTCTAGAAGAAAAAATTTGGAGGGGAAACAATACCATTTTCGCAAAGATCAAATTAAGATTTAAGCGAGAAATGAAGAACATAACTTCTTTATAAGGAGTTACAGGTCAGAGATCAAATGAGCATGCATGAGAGGGAGTTGGTCATAAAGTATGGTCATGCGAAGAAGCCAAGAGGAGTAAGAACAAAGAATCAAGACTCTAAGTCGATCAAATTATCATGGAGTGCATTGGCATAACGAGTGGAAGAACTCAAGGAGACAGATCTTGAAGGGTGAACAAGCTATCAGCACTGCAAGGGAGGAAAGCCAAGCAAAGAAAAGGACTAAAGAGAAATCTAAAATTTGCAAGGTTGAAGTTGCAATCTGTATCAAGTCAAAATCCTTCTAATACTTTCTTACCATTGTATTAGACATTGAAATCCTACATTGCTAGGTTAGCTTAACAGCTAGGTGGATAAGCCTCAAGAAAAGGAAAAAGAAATCCCCAGGAGAAGGATAAAGAGATCCTCAGGAAAAGGATAAAGATATCCTTAGGAGAAGGATAAGAGATCCTTAGGAGGAGGATAGGAGATCCTTAGAGAGGGATGAAATATTCTTTTGAGAAGGTGATTGTAAATCCCATGGACTTGGGTGAGCCTAACAGCTCTATGTAAATCCTTTAACAAGGTGACATTCCAAGTTGAATGTTCTTAAGTCCTCTAACAAGGCACACTCCTAATAGAGAGTAGAAATCCTTTAAGTCCTCTAACAAGTCACATTTAACAGTGTGTTGTAGCCTTTAATAGGGAAAACCATCAAAAGTGGTTGAAATCAATTGCACAGTTATTCAGTGGATATCATTCCCACCCAGGTTTTACCTTCTTATTCCTAGAGGGTTTCTGGCTCATCAAAATCCTTAGTGTTATGGTGTGATGCATGTTTACTTTTCATGATTTTTTAATGTTCAATTGCATGCTAAATATGGTGCAAGGATGAAGGAAGTAGTAAGTGCCATAAGAAGCCTAGGAGGACAGTTAGCAGAAGAAACAGTATGTAGCAAATACTTGAGAACTTTGCTTCCCATCTATGCTATAAGAGTATCCTCCATCAAAGAGCTAAGGTGTGTACTAGGAAATGCATTGTCATTTGAAGGAATAATTGGAAGACTCGCTACCTTTGAGCTATCCAACTTTAATAACTACAAGCCAAAAAACTTTGAATCTGCATTCGAAGCCAAGATGACATTAAAATACAACGAGGAGATGAAAACAAAGAAAAAGAGTGGTAAAGGAAAGTATATATCTAGTGACAATAGCACTGATGAAGATGATGTGGACCAATTGGAGGCATTACTAGCAAGAAGATTTCATAGAGGAAGAGGCAAATTCAAAGGTAAGCTACCAATCATTTGTTTCAATTGTAATGAATTTGGTCACATTGCAGCCAGATGCACACAAAAGAAAAATTACAAGGATGGAGGCAACTTCAAGAACAAGAAAGAGGACAACAAGGACTACAGAAGTAAAGGCAAAAGATACTACATTGTTGAAGAAGACTCTGACAAGAATGATGATGAAGTAGTCTATGTGGCTATGAAAGATGAATCAAATGAAGATGAAGCAACTGCCCTGGTAACCTGCATGAACAAGAATGATAGATGGATCATAGACAGCGGATTCTCTCATCACATGACTAGAGATAAAAGTAAGTTTATTTTCTTTACTCAATATGAAGGAAATAGTGTTATATTTAGTAACAATGCACCATGTCAGATCAAAGGGAAAGGTAGTATCAAGCTTACTAAAAAGATATCATGTGATAATGCATACTATGTTGAAGGCCTGAATTATAACTTGTTAAGTGTCTCATAGTTAGGCAACATAAGATGTAAGGTTGAATTTGAAAAAGGAGTTGCTAAGATCTATGATTCTCAAGGAAGTCTAATAGGAAAAGGTGATTAGACTAAGAGTAATTTGTTTTACCTTGGCATGGAAGATGCTTCTTGTCTCATTGTTCAAACTGATGAAGTATGGTTATGGAACAAGAGGCTATGTTATGTAAATTTTGACAATCTGATAAGCATTAGCAAAATGAAGAAAGTCAGAGGTCTACCAAAGTTGAAGAAACCTAATAACACCATGTGCAAAAAATGCCAACTAGGGAAGATGACCAAGTGAACTTTCAAAAGCAAGACTTATACTTCTAATGAAGTATTAGAGCTAGTTCATACTAACTTGTGTGGTTCTATTGAAGTACAAAGCTACAAAGGTGATAGATAAATAATCCTATTTGTAGATGACCATTCAAGGATGATGTCATTCATGTTCCTAAAAGTAAAATTAGATGCATTTCAAATGTTCAAATGGTACTTGGCAAGAGTTGAGAAAGAGACTAGAAAGAGCCTAAAATGTCTTAGATTTGATAGAGGAGGTGAATTCACATCAAGAGAATTTGAAGAGTTCTGCAATGAAAGAGGAATCAAAAGGTAGACATTAGCACCCAAGACTCCACCTTAGAATGGTATAGTAGAGAGAAGGAATAGATCAGTTATTGACTATGTCAGGACCTTAATGATGGAGAAAAATGTTGCACTCAAGTACTAGACATTAGATTGTGGTGACTGATCAGGAAAGTACTATACATACTTCATAATTAGTGGGGTTTGAGGCATTGCCCCAAAAAAAAAATTTGGTACTATTCACCATTCGTAGAAAATTTTTTGGTACTATTTTCCATTCGTAGATTCACCACTAAAGTTATGGCTAATTATGGCCGACATGTTATGACCCTAAAGCGGTTTAATACTTGTATAAAAGGGTTTAGGGTTGGGTATTTTTTTCATTATGTAGTGATGCGAAATTGGTTCTTGTAGTGGTATTGAGTTGTAAAGGATTACGGATTGTAATCAGGTTGTAATCACTGGATTGTAATAAGATCGGACTTGTTTTTTGGTGGATGCAGCCCAGGGATTGAGTGAACCACATTAAAACTTGGTGCCTTGTGTTCATTTATGTGTGATCTATTATTTTCTGTTATTGGTTATATTTGCATGTAGTTTTTATTTCTGTCTGTGATTTATCCTAACACTAGAGAGAAGCCGTAAGTACTACAGTCTACACACTCAACAGAGTTCAAGTCAAGAAAGGTACAAATGCAACACCTTTTGAATTATGGTATGGGCATTCTCCTAATGTAAAACATTTCAAAATATTTGGATGCAAATGCTATATATATAAAGAGTCTAGAAATGGAAATTTTGATGCAAAGAGTGAGGAAGGCACATTTCTCGGTTATTCTACCAGAAGCAAAGCTTATAAGTGCTTGAATGTTAACACTAACAAAGTAGTAGAAAGAATAAATGTGAAGTTTGATGACCTTGCACAAGTTCAAAGTGTTGAGAATACCAAGAAAGCAGAAGAATACAAGACCTTTGTATACTTTTATGAAGGTATACCTAGTAATGGTGAAGTTGCAACTCAAAATGACAATCAGCAACAAAATCTAGCATCTACCGAGTCGCAAATAGTGAATGTCGAATAGCAGACACATTCAGAAGTTGAGTTGCAAAATACAGAGAATGTTCACTCAAATTCTAAAAATAGCGAACATGAAGGAAATGAACAAATACCTGATGAAAATATACATGAAGATTCAAATTATGAAAGAGACAATATGCAAACAAGGAAAGAACCAGTATTAGAAAAGTATGTAAAAAGAAATCATCCTGTAGATCAAATTATTGGAAACAAAGAGGCAAGACCAATGACAAGGAATAGACTCAAAAGTGAAACATGTTTGCTCAGCAAAATGGAACCAAAAACAGTAAGCAAAGCTATAAAAGATGATGATTGGTACAATACTATGAAAGAAGAAATAGAACAAATTGACAAGAATAAGACATGGACCTTAGTCTCAAGACCAGCTAACAAGAATGTAATTGGAACCAAGTGGGTGTTCAGAAACAAGTTAGATAAAAATGGTGAAATCACAAGGAATAAGGAAGGACTAGTTTGTAAAGGGTATACACAAGAAGAAGGACTAGACTATGGAGAAACTTTTGCTCCAGTTGCCAAAATGGAAGGAGTAAGGACCTTACTGGCATATGCAGCCTTCAAAAGATTTAAAGTCTATCAAATGGATGTTAAGTCCACATTTCTGAATGGTATACTTGAAGAGGAAGTCTACATAGAGCAACCAAAGGGTTTTGTTGATGAAAAGAACAAAATAAGGTATGTAAATTGCATAAGGCTCTATATGGATTAAAGCAAGCCCCTAGAGCTTGGTATGAGAGACTTCACAAGTATCTAGTGCAAATAGGATTTGAAAGAACTGATGATAACAACAACATGTGCATCAAATTAGAAGAAGGTAAAGATATTCTTGTATCTAAAATATTTGTGGATGAAATAGTCTTTGGAGGAAAGGAAGTACCTTGCAAAAGTTTTGCTAACAAAATGAAATATGAATTTGAGATGTCTATGTTTGGAGAAATCAAATTCTTTGTAGGATTGCAAGTACATCAACTAAAACATGGTATATTTGTGACACAATCAAAATAAATCAAGGAGATACTCAAGAAGTTTGGATTAGAAGATTCTAAACCTATCAGCACACCAATGTAACAAGACATAAGCTATCCAAAAATGATGAACCAGCCAAAGTCAATCAAACAATGTATAGATCTATGATTGGAAAACTACAATATGTTGTACATAGAAGACCAGACATAGCACCAGCAATTGGAATAGTGGCTAGATTCTCTGCTAATCCTAGAGAAAATCATCTCATGCCAATAAAAATGATAATGAGGTATCTCAAAGGAACTGATGA
Organism: Cupressus sempervirens; assembly: GCA_028749045.1. Classification (NCBI taxonomy): domain Eukaryota; kingdom Viridiplantae; phylum Streptophyta; class Pinopsida; order Cupressales; family Cupressaceae; genus Cupressus; species Cupressus sempervirens. The sequence continues at coordinate 514,979,402 of CM053789.1, forward strand.
TTTTGGCCTATATTATAGAAAGAATGAGAACTTTGAGCTCAATGCATACACAGACATAGATTGGGGAGGCAACATTGATGACAGGAAAAGCACAAGTGGAGGAGCATTATTTTTAAGTAAAAGGCTAGTTACTTGGACTAGCAAGAAACAAACATGCACATCTCAATCCACTACAGAAGCAGAATATGTGGTAGCAACAGTCAATTACACAAACATTGTGTGGCTCAAACATCTATTGAAAGGAATGAAAGAAGAGGTAACCAAACCTATGATATTGTATTGTGATAATACAAGTGCTATAAACATATCCAAGAATCCAGTAATGCATGCAAAAACCAAGCATATTGCAATCAAGTATCATTATGTCAGAGAATTGGTGAAAAATAAACAAATGAAGATGGAGTACATTCACACAACGAAAAAAATTGCAGATATCTTCACCAAACCATTGCCCAAGGATCCTTATCAATACCTTAGAGGAAAGTTGGGGGTAACACCCCTAACTCAAGCAGTCTAAAGAAACAAAGAAGCTGCCCTACATCAACAGGAGTGGAATATTGAAATATCAAAAGAGTGATGCAGAGGACGACAACAGGAACAAAAATTTTAGATCAATCACAAGCATGGTGACAGGGGAAGAGGGAGATATATGAGACACTGATCAATACAAAGTAAGAGGGAGATATATATGAGAAATGTATATGAAAGAGGGAGATTCAAGAAGAGATAAGAATCAGCAAGCAGCTATGAAGGATCAAGAATATAGAGTAAGGATACAACAGTCCAGAGGGAGAAGCAAAAGACGAAGTTATATACCAAGTAGATACTAAGTTCATAAATTGATCAATTTGGTTTGCCATCAATGCCAAAGAGGGAGATTGTTGTAAATGATTGAAAAGATCATAAATGAAGAATAATGGAATTGGTAAAGAATTTTTTCAATCATTGTTTTTTCATTGATGTCAAACTTGCTACTTGAAGGAAGGACAATTGCTTAAGTGATTCAAATACTATCAATTGGTTGATTGACAAAGAGGTGGCAATCAATAAGATGTAAATAAAGTACCTAGACAAAGGTTGAAGTTATGATGTTGTAATGAAGTATAAGGATCAGATAAGCCATTGATGAAATAGTGTATTGATGACATACTCTAAGACACAAAGGATGGACACACTAAGACACATCAAAGATGTAAGGATTAACTAAGTTCATTGGAGAGAGCCGAGCTAGCTAGTTAGTGTCGAATAGATTCTTAGTTGAAGCCAACCAAGCTCAACTTAGTGTGTGTCGAGTGATCTTCTAGTGCCGAGCAGCCTTCAGGTGCCAAGTGAAGATCAAGTGCTGAGTAACACAAAATTTCTTCAGGTGCCGAGCGCTAGTAAAATAACAATAGAAGCCGAGTAACACAGAAGGAGCTGAGCATCAGTAAATCAATGATGTCGAGTTGCCGCATTATTTTTTAAGTCAAAGATTCGCCAGATTAGCAGCGATAAGTTTGTTACATTGAATTTTGTGAATTAGTTGGATGATAAGGATGATGAGTAGATTTCACAAATTTTTATGTAAACCATGCAAACCAATTCAAGGTGAATGCTCATGGACTTATCATGAAGTTTCTAGAAGAAACAATTTGGAGGGAAAACAATACCATTTTCTCAAAGATCAAATTAAGATTTGAGAAGGAAATGAAGAACAGAACTTCTTTATAAGGAGTTATAGGTCAGAGATCAAATGAGCATGCATGAGAGGGAGTTGGTCCTAAAGTATGGTCATGCAAAGAAGCCAAGAGGAGTAAGAACAGAGCATCAAGACTCTAAGTCAATCAAATGATCATGGAGTGCATTGGCATAATGAGTGGAAGAACTCAAGGAGATAGATCTTGAAGGGTGAACAAGCTGTCAGCACTGCAAGGGAAGAAAGCCAAGCAAAGAAAAGGACTGAAGAGGGATCTAAAATTTGCAAGGTTGAAGTTGCAATCTGTATCAGGTCAAAATCCTACTAATACTTTCTTACCATTGTATTAGACATTAAAACCCTACATTGCTAGGTTAGCTTAATAGCTAAGTGGATAAGCCTTGGGAAAAGGAAAAAGAGATCCCTAGGAGAAAGATAAAGAGATGCTCAAGAAAAGGATAAAGAGATCCTTAGGAGAAGGATAAGAGATCCTTAGGATAAGGATAGGAGATCCTTAGAGAGGGATGAAAGATTCTTTTGAGAAGGTGACTGTAAATCCCATGGACTTGGGTGAGCCTAACAGTTCTATGTAAATCCTTTAATAGGATGACATTCCAAGTTGAATGTTCTTAAGTCCTCTAACAGTGCACACTCCTAACAGGGTGTAGAAATCCTTTAATAGGGTCACATTTAATAGTGTGTTGTAGCCTTTAATAGGGTAGGCCTTTAACAGGGCAAACCATCAGAAATGGTTGAAATCAATTGCTCAATTATTCAGTGGGTATCATTCCCACCCTAGTTTTACCTTCTTATTCTTGGAGGGTTTCTGGGTCATCAAAATCCTTAGTGTTATGGTGTGATGCATGTTTACTTTTCATGATTGTTTAATGTTCAATTGCATGCATGATAATTTAAGTTATGTGTCATTAAGGATTAGAAAAAAAGTTGTATTGGACATCATTGGACCTTGGATAACTGATTCACGCCTGCCCCCCCACCTCTCAATTATTCTAAATATTTTTAACACTATTTGAGAGACTACATATCAGAAGATAGAAGGCTTTAGAGGATCAAAGTATTTGAGAGAAGATGCTTCAAAATATGTGTTATCTAATTACTTATGATGAGATAAATAATATTATAAATAAGGATAAGAAAAATATGTTATCTAAGATGAGGATAATCATGATAGTGTAAGGGAAGTATGAGGAGATTAGCGAGGAAATTGAGAAAGCCATATCTAAAGTCCTAATGGAAATCAACTATAAAGGTGTACCAACACCTTTACCTAAGAAAAAGGGAATAAAAATTAGAGAAAAAACTATTACACAAAGTAAGGAAACAAAATAAATAAAGCAATTTTTAGTACTTGTTATAATCTTGATCTCTTTGTACCAGGTGTGTCTATCACTTTTGATCCTTCTGAAGAGGAGAAGGAGAAAGATGACTTCATAGGAAATTTAATTTCTAATGAATTAATCAGTGAGATAATTTTTTAAGTACATGATGTGGTAGAGGAATAACAAGGAGAGGATGAGAAAGAGAAAGAAAAAGGAGACATTATAAGAGAAGTTGAGATTGCAGAGGTGATAAATAAAGTCAAGCATTCAATGGTTTTAATTGATGAAGTTATCAAAGTAGAGTTCAAGTGGAACTTTATTCTCCTCATAGAGTTGAGAGTAACATTGACCCTATTGATAAGGGCAATGATATTGCAAGGGCATAGATTGTTATCCCCAACTGATATTGTAATTGATAGTGGGAGATTATTAGGTGATGATGCTATGAATGTATGTAAAAGAGTCATATCAATTGTTGTGTTATCATTGATTTTGAAGTCTTAGTTGACTAGACATTATTCTAACTCAGGAAAGTACCATATCATTAGATTGATGAAGAGGATTTGAAGAAATTTTGATAAGGATAGAGTGATATGTAAGGTATTAAATGGGTACATGAATGAGCTGGACAATTATTATAAAATATTGGTTTGATTATTTCACAATCATGTAATGTTGCAATGTATTGAAGGTTACAAGCTTAACTGAGTCACAAGGTTAATTAAGGGAGATAGTATTCACCGAGTTACTACAGTGTTGCCTCAACAATTGATAAGAAGAAAGGAGAACACAATGTTTCCCAAGAAAGTTACTATTAACCAAGTTATATGTTTCCCAAGTAAATATTGTTTTTACCAAGTGATAACCAAACAAACAAGTTTGGGAAATTTGAGTCCAAGGCTGACTTTTAATGAAAATTATGGAAAGTTCATCGAGGTCTATTGCAAGAGTTAAATTTTCTTGCAAGATCAACAAATAAGAAAAATTCAAAAGGATCTAATGAAGTAAAATGAAGAAGGGTGAGGATGGAAAAACATTTCTATGTAAAGTTATATCTTCCATGTGTCTAAATTTATTGTATGAAGGAATTCTATTGTAAACCTAAGATTGATGATTCAGATTAAGAAAAAAAAGATGGAAGGATTTGGAAGCATTGAGAAATATATTTAAGGAGATGTTGGAGTTAGTTTTAAGCTGCTAATTCAAGAAATATGATGATGATGCTAGATGATTTCTAAGAGTTGAAGAATTGATTGAAGGTTTTTGTCAAGAGGGAAGTTGTTAAAGGTAAAGAGCTAAGTATTGAGCCAAACAAACCAAGCATAGTGGAGAAAAGATAAAGAAGAAGAGTTTGTGGAAGACAAAATCATCCAAGTTTGTAAAAGATAGAGAATGAACAAGAATAGAGATCTAAACAATAAAAATGTAGTTTATGTTCTTAAAAGATCAATTTACACTAGTATTGTTTAACCATTGTAGTGGAAAATCTCAAAAGTATCGAGTGGACCTAACAAGTCTATGTAATCCTATATGGTAACTTCGATTAGTGATGTTTGTAATTCCTTTAAATAATGCCACTCTTTTTAGTCCTAGATAGAAAGTGATAATGTCTAGATGATCTTTTCGTGAAATCTTCTAACAAGGTCACTTTAACAAAGTGTATATAACCTATAACAAGGTCGCCTCCTAATAAAGATCACTTTAGAAGAGTGAAATTTTTAGGTTTCTAGTCCTGGGAGGTTTTTCCCTTAAAAAAATTTCCATGTTATCTAACATAGATGACAACTCAAAAGGTGGAAAACCTCATGGAGACTCATAATACATTTGTCAAAACCTCAAGTGGCCATGGTAAAGAGCTTGTGAGTATGAATAAGGGAGGAGAGCTAGAAACCTATGATGAATACCAATTAATGAAAATTCCCATGATGGCTTTTGCTAAAGAAAAATAAAGATCAAAAAAACAAAAACAAAAAGAATTCAAGGATATTGAGCAGAGAACTTGACAAAGTTTACAATATTTTACCTATGTAAATGGATTTTTGAGAAAATAATATTGTGAATAATATGAAAATGGTACTAGATGTGTTTGATGCTCATTTTCAATCATTATAGTAAGAAACTAAAGAAAAAGAAAGTATGGAATATAATGTTGAAAGGTTTATCAAGGTATGTGCCTCCATCAATAGTGATACTAAGGTAGTTGATGTACATATTGATTAAGTTAAGGAATACATTTATACGTGAAAAAATGTTTATATTCATTTTAGTAGATCATACAAGAATGTAGCTAATTATAAAAAGTCAATTAAGGAGGAAGAGGATAACTTAGAGAAGTTGACAACTATTTATGAGAAGTCCAATCAAGTAGTGATTATTTTCTATAAGAATGTGATTAAAATAATGGATAAGATTATTTTATTTAGAGAAAGAAGGAAAAATTGTTTTAGATGCTTTCAATGTTAAGGAGCTTGATTACTCCTAATATATAAATAATGTAAGAGGAGCTATAAATGCTTGAGACTATAAAAAATTCATAAGACTTTTCATACCTACATATCTAGAAGCAATAAAGATCATAGGTTATACACTTTTTGGAGACATTAAAGTAGTAGAAAGATAGTGTATGGAGTACATGTATATTTTACATTTTTTTAATATGTCTAATCTAGTTAAAGGAGGGAGTTGTAGTCACCTACATGCCAATATCTATATGGTGTATCAGTCCCTAACATTGTCTTTAATATATAGATATATTTGTAAATTCTCATCTTTTATGCAAGTTTGTAATTATTGGAGATCAACTTTCCTAAATTACTGGGATGAACATTCTCTATCACAATATTTCAATTGTAAAAGAGAGGAGATAATGTTTAAAACCAAATACCAACCTAAGCCTATTTTTGTGTTGATATAGAGGACAAGTATTTGACTTACTACCAATTTGAACTCATCAAAGTGGTCTAATTTTGTGAACTTATCCCTTGATTTTTATTCATATTTTGGATTTTCTCATTTTTTAATTGTTGGTTGTATGTCATTTTTTTTTTGTTGTGGAATGTGATATTAAATTAGCTAAGAAAAGAAAATAAGATTAATTAAATGGTGAAATTATATTTTTTTCTATTAAATATAAGATAAGGAGCTAATTTATTATATTATTACATTGTACATATAATGATGCATATACTAGATACCATCAAGTTTTATGTTGATCTAAGGATCATTGAGATCTTACAATAACAAACCTTACAAAGATCCTATTGCTAGAAAAACAACACAATAGTAAAAATTGTTACATTTTGAATTATGCAACCCATGTAGGGGGTTATTAGCCCATTTGAGTCTAAGGCCATCTTTTTGAATGATATTGTACAAGTTTAAAAACTACACTTCCTAGGGAAGATAAGGAGGAGGAGGTGGAGATCCATCAACAAGGCTTAGCTAGACAATGTTTTTGCTAGCTATATCGAAAAGAGACTTGGGGTTTTGTAAAAGTTGGTGTACTGCTAGTAGAAGCTTCATTTAGTTTCTTCCTCTTGATTTTCTCCATAAATTGCTTAAGTGTGCAATCAAAGTCAGACTCAAACTTGTGTTTGGTCTTGAATTCATATGGGATACCTTTTGGTGGAATTATTATATTTATTAGAATATTAAAATATTAAATATTAAAATATGAGAGTATTTAATTAATTTGGAAATTAATTAAATATATACATATTTAAATTGGAGACTTAATTTTAAAAGTATAATTGTACAGGTTGAGAATTTAATTGCATCACAAATATAAATTATAGTTTAATGCATAATTGATTTAACAATAATTAATTAATTTTTTGATAGGTAATCAATTGAAGCTTAGATTATTTATTATTATTATTAAGATTAATTATTATGTGTTAATCTCAAGTAGATTCAAACCCAAGACCTCCCTTATGAGAGGCTCACAATTTACCAATGCATTGTAGGATCTTGCCTTTAACAATAATTAATTTTGAGTTGCATATGATTAACATATTTTTTAATAAATGATAATAGTATCTTATTAATTAAAATTTTGAGTACAAAAACATTATCCTTTAGCTAGATAAAACCATAATCCCTTAAATCTATAATAAGCCAAAAACCATCCCAAACCACCTATTATAGGAACCAACCTACAAAATAACCAAGTTCAATTAACTACGGACATCATTTTCTCAAATGCCAAACTGGACTCAGATACCGTCCTGCCATCACTTCATCATTATATCCTTTGTTTCATTTAGCATGACTTCGCCCACAATCTCCACTTTTCCTTTCTTCATGCTCGATATTGGCTCCTTTAATAGCGTAGAACTCCCCTTTTCATTAGGCACCAATTTTTGCTTCCTCTCACTCGATCTTTTTTTAGCAATCCTCCTCTATTCTGCTTGCCATTGCTCAATAAAATGCAAAAGTTGGGCCTACACCCCCTGTTCTTCCCCCACCTAAAAAATCATTACTATTAAGGACCCAAATACTATAAATGGATGGAGACCATTCCTAGCACCTTCAATCTATCATGCCCAAAATAATGGGGCAAAAACACAACAACAATTTTTTTAATGAGGTACAATTATGTTAGTGATCAACCATGTTTACAATTTTCAAGGTTGTCTAACTTGGTTACAATTTGTATAGGTTAAAGGTTATAGTTAGCACATTCCAATCTAGGTGATAGTTTGATGATGAGGCTCATGCACAAAGGGAGATTTCATTTTCAATGTCTAGGTTTAAACATATCATCAAATTCAATTTTACATTTCATTATAATTCACATGTCATTTGTGAAGACATTCTTTAGTAAGCTTAATAGGCCATAAATGTATCAGTTAAAAAAATGTTTCATCGTTCAAAGTCTTAAATAATCCACATAGTACGATTATAATAAGATACACACATAATGAATTCACAATGTTCTTGCATAGCTATAATAAGTTGGAATATATAAAATGATATATTGTATGCAATTCAAATTATATATTAAATAACATAAAATATCTTATGAGTCATAGAATACCTTATATTACTCAACATCTTCTTTAATTAATAAATATAAAATAATATATATTATGTAATGTATTAATGGTAGAAGTTAAAATTAAAATAATCACCTACACTTACCAACTTAGTTCACTAAGTCAATTACTTCACTTTGTTTAATAACTAGATAATTACACTTACTATTCAATAAACTAAATCCACTTATAAAATAAATTACATGCATTAACTTACTAGTTTACTAACAAGTAAATACTAACCAAATTTCTTTTCAATTTAAACATACCAATTTAATAATCAACCCTTATCTTAATTTTTATTATATTTTAACTATAAAAAAAAAACATGCTAACTAATTTTTATTTATACTTACGAGTGATGTAATACTATAACAAGCTTAACTTATTAAATTCATTGACTTATTAATCATCCATGCAAACTAAAATTACTTTACTTTTACAACCAACTAACTTATTAACAACTAATCTAATTTAAAAAGTACTAACAATTAATTTAAAATTACTTAAATAATAGAAACACTAACTATCTAATTCAAAAATATATATGCTGGCTTCTAATTACTTAGCAAGAAAATATAACTACACTAAAACTAAACTAAATTAAATAACTTTTAACTAATACTTAAATGAATACAAATATACTAATTAAAAGTTAACATATGTTATACAATTAATTTTTTTAATCATAAAACAATTAAAGTCTAAACTAAAATATACTAAGATAACTTATATTAAAAAAAAAACATAAAAATTTACTCACTTTAAAAAATAAAATAAAAAAACTAAAACTAATTTAATAAAACTAAGACTAATGCATAATTTTAAAACATATATTTTAAATTACAAACAAATTTAAAAACTAACTAATATTTAATTGCATACAATGTTATATATTAATCTAGCTTAAATTTTAAAAAAATACTTTATAAAAAAACTACAAACTGTATTAAACCTACACTAAACTATCCACTCACCCCGTGTGGCACAAAGACTAAAAAAAAATGCAGCCCAAGGTATGAGTGGGAAGCGCGCTAGGGTGAAAGAAGTTGTAAAAAAAATTTAAAAAATTTTAAAACACTCATCAAACATGCACTGCCCCTCACGCTGCCCAAGATCTGACATTTTTAAGCTTGTCCAACTTTATTATGTTTAGCCCATATTTTAGTTCATTTTCAAAAGCAAGTCAGACTTGACATGGAGTAATTCGCTTGGCAAAAGGGTGAGCATTAATGTTAGAAGTTTTCTTGGTAAAAAAACAATAAGAGAGAGTTAAGATGTTAAGATAGAAAGATAAGTAGGTAGAATATTAGATTATTATTTTTAGATATTTATTTTAATTTGTATTTCTTTGTTTTCTTTTTTATTTTAAGTATATGATATTTAATGAGTCCAAAAGGATATTTAAAAGTTCTTAGAGATTCTCCGCTGCAAAAAGGGATGATTTAATTTTTCTCTCATACAAAATAGAGAGAGCAATATTGCTCTTGGGGATTTTTATTTTTTTCTCAAGTCTATAATTTTTTTTTCTAAGTGTAAATTTTTTTGGTTACAAATTATTTTACTTTTACAAGGGAGGTATATATTTATTTATTATTTTTATTTTTCTTTCTAATTGTTATAAAAAAACCATATCTATTTAATCAAGACAATATTATTGATTGTCTTCCTAATGTTAATTATAATCGTTGAGTTAAATATTTGTTCCAACTATAATGCAAGATTATTACTTCTCCAAATAAGTACGAAAATAAATTGAAGTTTCAACTATAACATAAATATTTCCTTAACATATTTGAACTTAAAATTGCATAAACTGCACCTCACCATTTTATCTATTTTTCAATACGCACATGCATAAACTAAAAATACTATAAGACTCACATGTAAGAATATTACTCAATCTCTTTTTCTATTAAACCACTTGGTTCAAAGCTCCATCAAGAAAGAATCAGTAAGAAAACTTGACATTCTTGCCACTTAACAACTAAGTTCAAAAACATTTTTACATAGGATTTCAATCCCGAACATAACTAAATTTCAACAATCAATTAAATTTTCTTCTTGGCCTTTAACAAGGGATCCATTTTAATATATGCAATACATCACGGTGATCATGGAGAGAACAAAAATTGACCAGGAGACAACCAAACATATCATGAAGACAAAATCAAGCATTCACTCCCATACTAGGTTTTCATAACAGGCTCAACATTGAACCAAAACTAGGGAGAAGAAGAATTTTTCCAACAGGAGATGTCAGACACAACACCAAAACAGGTGCCCAATCAGGGCTATAACTCAAGAACTTCCATTCTTCCATTCTTACATGTCAAAACTCATACGTGGTTTGTGCTGATAGGTAGGGGCCTATAACACCCTACCCTCTCTCCCTCTTCTTGTCCTGAGAAGAGACTCTACATTGTTGGAGTCCAACTAAAGACCTTTCCCAAAATTGGCCACTTCTGCCCTATCCGAGGGTAAGTAATGCCAAAACACCCATACAAAAAAACTTCAAAATTCAAGCAAAACATGAAGGAAAAGCATTCAAGAAAACATATTTCAATCCTTCCCAAGCATACCAACATACATACAAGCATACCAATGAACAACACAATAACATAAACATGAAGCAAGCATGAAACAACATGAGCAACATGAACAACATGAACAAAGGAGATGAAGAACTCCTACCTTCACAATAAGGTTATGGTAAAATGAACAAGTTGAGAAGAGCTTTTCCTTCATTGCCTTCAATCTTCCAAAACTTCTCTCTAAAACTAGAAATTGGGTGAACACCCTAAACCCTCTCAAAAATGCCCCTAAATAAGATCATCAACTCAACCACCTCTAAAGGAAATAACTCCCCCCACTTGCCCAAAAGTTCTAGAGGCTTCTAACACCACTAGACCTAAGGCTAACCTCAAGGTGGAGTTAAGGTCATTCAACTCATGAAGGAATTTATCAATTTTCGCAATAAAGCAAAAATTGAATTTTTGAGTGATCATAAAAGTCAACAAAAGGGGCTAAGGGGGTGGAAAATGCCCCCAACCCATACCCATACCCCTTGGGTATTAAGATTCCATGTTTTTAGGCCTATAGGATAAATTAGGGACCTAACAAATGCTAGAAAAATTTAGGACTAACTAACAACCTTCAAAAAGTAGATTAAACACTAATCTGGATTAGGGGTAATTAATCTCGATTAAAACTTGATTAGCAAAGAGGTCACTAACTTAGTCCAACTTAGATCTTTTAGGTTACTCGGTTAACTCTAACTATCATGCTGGAATGCATATACAATTCACGAGTGTCAAGCGACACTATAAAAACACTGTTACAAAACATTAACATTCACTGATTACAGAATGATACATTCATAAATCTCACGATACAAATAAAATACAACCAACATGGTTTCCACGAAATGGTACATAGGGTTCAGTTTCATTTTTTCGTTAGGTTTCTCGACTAAAATATCATGCACACTAATTGCACACATCAGTAGCTCAAGAAAATCACATGCCCATATGTATATAACATATCAAGGAAATCACATAACTTAGAACATAATCTTTCAATTAATTAACTATTTAATTCATTTCTACTCATATTTAATCATCAAAAATCACATAATCAAAATAGCATAACTTATTTATTAATTCAGATTAAGTACTTGTATAATCATCATTAGGCATGCATATACCTAAACATCATAACATTACCAATTAAAGAATACTAAACTATCTGAAGCATAAAACTTAATCATCGAGGTATCAAAATCAACATCCTTATCATCAGGTGAAAAATGTCTTGTATCATTATTAATGAAATTTTAATGTTTAAGTAGTTGAGATAATGTAGCAGTTCTCAAATCACTGAGTATTAAAACATGGATGTATCAACTTCTCTTAATTTCATTAGAAAATTCACAACATAAAATATTACTTCATATCCATCTTAATCTCCTACAACAGTTTTAACATAGAGATACATATTTAATAAGTACATGTGAAGAGGGACCTCACACAATCTACCTCCACACTCTAGCACTGATTTGAAACCCAACTCTAATATTTTCCATTTCCAACTAATACTCCATCCGAATGCATCAATCTGGTTCAACACATATATTAATCATCTTTCTTTCCTTTTTCTTACACATAAATATGAAAGTCCTTACTAATGTAATTGACACCAAATAGCTTGCAAAACAAACAAATGAATTCATCTTCACCATTGGTGAAAATATCCCTTAGTCATCCCAAAGATATTTTTCCTCAAACCCATGGCATCTTCCTCTTCTTAGGCATTTGAAGATAAATATCTACCTCCAATGATTTGAACAAATACTATTCTCACAATTTGTATTACTAGCAAAAGATGTGGTACTATGGATTTAAAATAATGTGTCCAATCTAGAAGGTTCCACCTCAACACTTGCATTGCACACTATGATGCCACTCTATCCTTTGTGAATTTACTCCTTACCATCAATGGTTGGGCATGTACCAACTATATCTTCCTATATCATCTTTGGGATACCTTACCAGTTCATAATACAATTGAATCTCTCCCCAAAATTAATCACATCGAATAACATGTTCCTAATAACTATAATTTAAATTGATGTACTTATAATCTTCTACCATTTCTCTTTCATGATTTATGCTTACTCTTTATTATCCATTTTAGTTTTGATCTCATTCCCTTTTCTTAATACATGTTCTACTTTGAATTCTTCAAAACCCTCTAATAATCTTCTGATCCTTCTAATATATTAATCTAAGAACCATGATCCCAATTTACCTTTAATAATCCTATTAACTACTATTTGGGAATCTCCTTGCAAATGAATCTTCATTTTCTCACACTTGATTGCTAGTCTGAGAGAAAAAATTATAGCCAAGCATTTGATGAAGGATCATCTTGGGTCTTTAAGCAATCTTGCATCAACCAAAAATATTTATTGTTTTCTATACCAGTCTATTGCTCACAAAGTCGCCATTGCTTCTTTTGGTTTTAGGTTCCGTGCAGTTGATATCATGTCGAGGACCTATCCTAGATCATTTTCTTAAGTGCATAGATTCTAATGTTTTATATTTCTTGAGTTTTGTGTCATTCTTTGTTGTCTCTCCTTCCCTATAGTTTTCATCTAGCTAGGCACATTATTTTTATTGGTGCAATTTCCTATGATGACTTGGCATCTTGCGTAATTAAGAGTTGACTCCTAACTTGTGTTTGGACCTATTCCTAAGAGTGCATGATCTTATGTTGTCCTTTTTTTGGGTTTTAGACTCTTCCAAGACTGGACCTATAATGCAATTAAATGCCTGACTAGCTAACTTGTGGGTTAGCTGGTTATAAATGAAGGTTGGTTAGATGTAGAAAAGGAAGATATTAGAGAGAAGAAGATAGAAGATGCGATCTTGGGCTTTGGATTTGTACATTTCCTTTCTATAAGGTCACAACTTGGAAGGCATCACAGCTAGGAATATTGTTTCTTTATATATGAAGTGAAATAATTACATCTATTGAGATGTTGAATATGGTTTCTTGTTCCTTGTTGATTTCTGACTAAAGCTTCTCTATGTAACTATTAGCAAGGTGGTGTTAGTAGGTTTAATTTAGGTTTATTCAACCTTATTCTTTTTTACATCCTCCTTTGCATTAGGTGGTATTAGAGGTAAGTTCTTTCTTATGCATTAAATTATGGAGAACCTTAACTAGATTGGTTGTATGATGGAAAATCTAAAATCTAACCTATAACTTGTAGAAGGTTATGATAATGAAGGAACTATTATCAAAATGGTTTGAGGTAGAGGAAATGCTAATAATTCTATAATGGACATGTTGAGGAAGATTGCAACAAGACTTGAAGTTGTTGAGACAACACAAAGAAGAGGTTTATACCTTGAAGATGTTAGTGATGATGAAGAGGCAACACCCCTGGTGCAAAGGAGGATGCAAGAAAGACTAAGGTGGAATAAACCCACCTTAAACATACTAACAACCCCTTTCTAAGAGTTATAAACCGAAGCTTTACTCAAAAATCAACAAGGAACAAGAGGCCATATGCAACATCTCAATAGGTGTAATTATTTCACTTCGCATATAAAGAAACAATATGCCTGGCTATACAACCTTTTATGTTGCAGCCTTCTACAAAGGAAATTTAAAAAGGAAAAGTCCAAGATCACATCTTATATCTTTTTCTTTCTAAGATTTTCCTTTCCTACATCTAACCAAGCTTCATTTATATCCAATTAAGCCACAAGTTGGCTAGTGAGAAATTTATTTATATTATACATCAAATCTTGGAAGAGTAAAGCAAAACCCAATCAAAGGGTAACATAAGATCATGCTCTCTTAGGAATAGGCCCAAACACTAGTTAGGATTTGGCTCCCAAGTGTGCAAGATCCCAAGTCATCATAGGAAACTACACCAACAGAAATAATGTGCCTCACAGGGAAACAAAAATTGCACTCTTAGGAATAGGCCCAAAAACTACAAGGAAACATCGATAGCAAAGAATGACACGAAAATCAAGAAATATGAACTAATAGAATATGTGCACTTATGAAAATGATCTAGGATAGATCCTCAACATGATATCAACTACACATAACATGAAACCAAAAGAAGCAATGACTATTTTGTGTGAATAATAGATTGGTACAAAAACAAGAAATATTTTTGGTTGATGCAACATTGCTAAAAGACCCAAGATGCTTTTACATTAGACACCTAGGGTTAATAAAGACTTGATGTCCACATCAAGTATTTTTGACATTTTGACCTAAATCATAAAGATCCAACTTAGCTTGTGTAATCCACATGAACTATCTTTAACATGTTTTTCTTTCCACTTAACTAGGTATTCCATGTAGTTGTTTCACCTAGTACTCTTGCTTATTCTTATATTCATGATCCTCTCAATATTGTCTATCTTCTTCTTAGGATAATCTTGGTTATCTTTCAATTCATCATCTAATTCAATATACTCAAAGATATCTACAATATTTAATATAGGTGAAATATCCATATCTTCTAGTAATTCAACTTCAAAAGCATTTCCACTTTCAAACTTCCTCGAGATCTTTCAAGGACAAAATTTCTTCATTTTTAGCTTGTAATAAGTACCAAGTGGAAATATGTTCTTCTTCAAATGAATCATAACCTCATCTCCAATCTTAAAATATTTATGTCTCTTCTTTTTATCTTCCCTTTGTTTATATTCCACATTACTATTCTCCAAATTCCCTTTCACTTCTGCATGCAAAGTCTTCATGAAATCTACAAATTCCTCACCTTGAGCACTTCTTTTCATTTAAGCATTTAGATCTCTTAATTTCTTAGTTCCCTTAGGATTCATCCCAGTAACAATCTCAAAATGTATCATCTTAAAGCTTCTATTTACATAATTATTATATGTGAAATCTTCTTGTGCCAAAACCAAATCCCAATTAGCAGGCTTGTCTCCAACCAAACATCTTAACAAGCTACCCAAACTTCTATTTACAACCTCTGTTTGTCCATCTATTTGTAGATGAAATATAGAACTAAACCTCAACTCTATATTCAGCTTCTTCCAAAGTGTCTTCCATAAATAACCAATAAACTTAGTATCTCTATTTGAAACAATAGTCTTAGGCAAACCATATAATCTTACCACTTCTTTAAAGAATAATTCATCCACGTGTATTGCATCATATGTCTTCTTATAAGGTACAAAATGAGCCATCTTTGAAAATATATCAACCACTGCAAAAATAGAATCATTACCTCTCTGAGTTCTAGGCAAACCAAAAATAAAGTCCATGTTGATATCTTCCCAAGGCTTACTAGGGACAGGCAATGGTGAATACAATCCCAAATTTCAACTAGTTTCTTTTGTTGTTTGACATTTTCAACAACTTCTCACCAATATTTGCACATCCTTATAAATGTGTGGCCAAAAGTACCTATCAAAAATCAACTTTACTATTTTACCAATCCCAAAGTCTCTTGCAAGTTCACCACTATGTTTCTCCTTCATGATGCCATCTCTAATAGATCCTCTAGCTATGCACAATTAAATTTCCTTAAACAAAATATCTTCCTAAATGAAATAATTAGTTCACTTGTCTCTTACCACCATATTTTTACAAGCTCTCCGAGGTTCTACAAAATCAAGATCATTTTTGTATAAGTATTTTAAATCATCAAAACCAAGTACCTCAACTTTCATTTCTATCAGCAAACTCCTTCTTCAACTCGAAGGATCAACGAACTTGTTTGACTATCCACTCTTACGCTTCAATGAATAATAAAAGTTCTACAAATACTCAATCCACTTCATATGTCTCTGATTTAACTTATTCTACAAAGCTTTATGGTCACTATATATCACAAAATCTATAGGCATCAAATTATGTCTCCATTTCTTCAAAGCTGGAACAATAGCATTGAATTCCTAATCATAAACCGAATATTTTATCTTAGCATCACTAAAAAATTTACTATAGAAAGTTGAAATTCTTCCTTCTTGACTTAAAACAGCTCCAATGGCACTTCTACTAGCATCACATTCCACTTGAAAAACTTTACTGAAATCAGGCAAAGCAAGTGTAGGTAATTCTGAATCTTTTATTTCAATGTTTCAAAACTCTTTTGTGCTCCATGTGTACACTTAAAACCTTTTTATCCCCTCTCATAGTCTCAATCATAGCATTAAAAATAGACCTAAAATTTTTGACAAAATTCCTATAAAAACTTGCCAATCTATGAAATGGTCTTTACTTCTCCCACAATCTCAGACATAGGCCAATCAAGAATAACTTTTACCTTCTCAGGATTCATCTTCAAATCACTAGCTAAAATAACAAAACTAAGGCACACAATCCCTTCCTTCATGAATGAACATTTCTTCAAGTTAATCAATAATTTCTCCTCCTTAAATCTTTGCAATACTTTTCTAATATACTCAAGGTATTCCTCTTTAGTTTTACTAAATATCATAATGTTATCAAGATATACAATAGAAGAACTTACCCAATAATTTCTTCAAAAATTCATTCATCATCCTCATAAAAGTACTAGGTGCATTATTTAAACCAAAAGGAATGACCAACCACTCATACAAACCCTCATTTGTCTTAAAATTAGTTTTTCATTTATCTCCTTCTCTAATTCTGATATAATGATAGACACTTTTCAAATCAGTTTTGGTAAAATACCTCGATCCACTCAAATAATCCATTATGTTATCCATCCTTGGAAAAGGAAATATATAATTCACTATTATCTTGTTTATATCTCTAGAATCAACACACTTTCTTGATTCTTTATTATTCTTAGGTGCTAATACTATAAGTATTGCACAAGGACTCAAACTTTCTCTAATCAAACATTTCTCAAGCAATTCTTGTACTTGTCTATTCAACTCAGCATTTTCAATAGGTCTAAGATAACCAGTATGATGAATTGAAAGATAACCAAGATTATCCTAAGAAGAAGAAACACAACATTGAGAGGATCTTGAATAGAAGAATAAGAAAGAGTACTAGCGGAAAAGACTATATGGAATACCCAATTTAGTGGAATGACAAACATGTTGAAGATAGTTCATGGATTACAAAAGATGAGTTGTATTTTTATCATTCAGGTCAGAATATTAGAAATGTCTAATGTAGACATCAGTTCTTTATTTACCCCAAGCATCTGATGTAAGAGAATCTTGGGTCTTTAAGAAATCTTGCATCAACCAAAAATATTTCTTGTTTTACGTACCAATTTATTATTCACAAAGTATTCATTGTTGCTTTTGGTTTCAGGTTGTGTGTAGTTCATATCATGTCAAGGACCTATCCTAGGTCACTTTCCTAAATTCACATATTCTAATGTTTCATATTTTTTGAGTTATGTGCCTTTCTTTGTGGTCTTTGTTTTCCAACAATTTTCATTTAGCGAGGCACGTTGTTTCTATTGTCAAAGTTTCCTATGATGACTTGGCATCTTGTCTAGTTGGGAACTAACTCCTAACTTGTGTTTGGACCTATTCCTAAGAGCACATGATCTTATGTTGTCCTTTTCTTGGGTTTTGGTTTACTCTTCCAGGACTAGAACTTATAATGCAATTAAATGCTTGACAAGCTGACTTGTGGCTTAGCTAGCTATAAATGAAGCTTGGTTAGATGTAGGAAAGGAAGATCTTAGAGAGAGAAAGATGAAAGATGTGATCTTGGACTCTAAATTTTTTCAATTTCCTTTGTATAAGGTCGCAACTTGGAAGGCCTCACAACCAGGCATATTGTTTCTTTATATGTAAAGTAAAATAATCATACCTATTAAGATGTTGCATATAGCCTCTTGTTCCCTGTTGATTTCTGACAAAATATTCCATGTGTAACTCTTAGTAAGGGGGTGTTAGTAGGTTTATGTTGGGTTTATTCCACCTTAGTACTACCTACATCCTCCTTTGCATCAATATTCTACAACATTGTTAGTTCCAACCTGGACTTCCTTTGCACCTAGCATCAAAATGTTTCCCTTCTCATCTCTAATTACAAACCATCACCACATTACCCTAGATTTCCTTTGGAGATCCCATCAAATTTTACTTGGATCCAACCTAACCAACACTAGCCTCATTGACAACCTGCTCACCCCTCCTAGAACAAGGATTAACCCATAAAGGCCCATGAATAGACCCATGTGTTTAGCATGTTATAAATATTAATTATCAAATTAATATGTTAATTGTACAATTCAAAAGTGCATGCATAATTAAAGAGAATTAAATTAATTAATTATATGCATGAATTTAAGTTTCTTTATTTGGAATTGGAAAAATTAGAAACCCTAGAGGGAGCTAGGTTTTCTTTATTAGAGTCTTTTGTTATCATTTAGCATAGATAGGTTTGAATAGTTAAAAATTACACATTTTTAAGTGATCTAGAAATTGAAGCTAAAAAATATGTTTTAAAGCTTTGGAGTATTTTCGATCATGGAAATTGGGTTTTTTAATCTCAGAACTTGACTGTTGGATTTGAGATAAGAATTGAGACCCTTTGCAAAATTTCTCTTTCAGAAGATTATTTTCTTTGTATCTACTAAACTGATTGGATTTGATTGTAGAAATCATAAATCACATTTATTTATGAATTTGGAGAGAAATTTTTTACTTTTGAATTTTTATTTATTTAAAATTTTGAGGAAGAAAATTGGTTGTATGCTTGCGTGGAAAAGTTTGTTCAGTCATCAAATTTGGTGAAATTTTCATTTCAAAATTTTTTAAATCAAGCTACACTAGATTTGGTGAGAACTCTAGGTTGGTGGAGAAAATTCTACAATAAAAAAATTACCAAATGAAAAACAAGATCAGCTAGGGTTTGGTAAGAAATATAATATGCAAATATGTATATATATATATATATATATATATATATATATATATATATATATAAAGGGTGTTTTAGAAAAATTATTTAAAATATAATTAGGAAGAAAAATATTTAATAAAAAAAGGATTATATTTTCCAAGAACAAATTACATTGGAAAAATACTTACTAAATATATTTGAGGAAACATCTTAAAAAGGTAATAATAGTGTCACCCCTAGTGGCCTGATTTTTCACCCAAATTTTTTTTTGTGATATCCTATGAAAATCAAGTAGAAAGTTCGCTTCAGTTGCTTAGGGTTTTTGAAAATATGTTTTTCCTCATGTAAAATAACCCTAGGGCGATGGTCATGTCTATTATTTCATTGATTTGCCAATAAATTTACTTGGAAGTATAAATAGGGATACGTGAAAAACTTTGGTTATACGTTATTTTCTTTTATATCCCTAGGTCCTTTGATCATATTTATATTACAAGTCAATGTCTCTAAAGTGTTCTAAGTTGTGATGTCATGAAATCCTTGAATTGCTTCTTCGCTTTGGTTTGAGATCTAATTGTTTGAGAAGTTACAAAGTAGCAAAATGGTCATCATGACATCGTAGATGTTATTGCTAACTGTTGAGTTGTCATTTTTCATGATGCTGAACAATAGGAATCCTTTCAAACTCCTCTCTTGAAAAGCTAATCTAGAATCAACTCCAAGGTTCTGGGCAATCTTGCGACCTACTAGAATCCTCTCAATTGAAGATAAAATAGTAATTGGTTTCTATGAAATGGACCATCCAAATATTGAGATGTCCAACTGCTAGTAAGCCCATGACTCAGCTTAAAAGCATGATGGCATATCACACACCATCCTTCATGTATCCCTGGGTCATGTCTACTTTGCCAACTCTATGGCTCACTAGTGTTCTATCAATCAAAAATGATAATTGGATTATCTCTTTAGCTCCCTTCTCATATTCTCAATACCATCTTTCTACTCCTTCATAAGATATGTGTACATATTGATCCGCTCTTGGCAAGTGAAACACTTTCTTGATGTTTCAAGGTCGGAGGTCTAGGACTATCTTTCCTGTGACACTCTTGACAACATTTTCTTTAGTGACATAATTTTCAGTGAGAGCCATGATGAGTTATGAAGATTGCACCAAAGTAGGATGTGATGTTGCATTGACTAACCCTGATCAGATGAGTGCTAACACCATTGTAGATCTTTCTCTTGGCTTATTGCAAATGGTAAGGAACACATTCCAGTCAATGTGTCCAAGCTCAGTGTCTTTGATTTTAGAGTGTTCATCTTGAAAGTGAGAATTCCTTGGTGTACCTTGTCATTTTATCTACACAAGAACTTATATCTTAGTTTAGAAAGCTAAAAGTGAACAAAACAAAAACCCTAACTGACAAAGACTTAGCGAAAAAGCCCCATAACATTGAAAAAAATAGTTACCCCCCATAAGCATTGATATTCAAAATAGTGCACCTAGTACACACTTATAGGTGTGCTAGGTGTGCTTAAATGGTCCCTCTATGACCATTTTGGCATAGTTGTGCACCTGTGCACATGCGCATCTAGGTGAGGAGTGCACATGCACAAGGAAAGTGCAAAGTGGGGGAACTTAGTCCCTTGTTTTTTCAAACTACAAAAAAGGGTGAATGCATGCTCACCCTTATGTGTTTAAGTTGCTTTGGAAAGGTGTGAATGTGTGCATGTTGGGGAGGTGCACATGTGTGCACCTTTCCTTAGGTTTCTTTTGCTTAAGCTTAGGATTAAAAAGGTTCAAAAACGTGCACACATGTGCATCTTGGAGAGGTGTGCATGTGTGCACCTTTCTTAGATGTTTTTATTTTTTACATTTTTTTTTTACGTTTTAGGTTTTAGGTTTTCGTGATGAATAAAGGTGTGCATATGTGCAGCTTGAGGAGGTGTGCATAAGTGCACCTTTTGGCATGTGTTCTAACCTTGATTCTTTGTTAGTGTGTAGGTTGCAAATGGATGAGCGCACAATGCAAGGGTGCAAAGGTATGGTTGATTAGGGAGCATAGAGAGAAGTGAGGCAAAGGGGGAGGGGTCTCAGGTTTATATAGACTCGAACCTGGGGTGTGCACCCTCTGGAGGTGTGCACATGCACAAGTGTGCATGTGTGCATTTCCAGAGGGAGATGAGTGCATACATGCGAATTTAGCACACCTATGCACCTTGGATAGGTGTACATGTGTGCTAAGTGCACTAGTGTGATTCATGCACCAAAATACTTGGAATATTGACATTCTCTCTTGCTTTGACACCCTGAACTCGTACAGTCAGAGATTGAGGCTTGACCTAGACTCGTGAAGAGTTCCAAACTAACCTATGCAACTATGGGCCTAGGAGACAAAAATTTACTAGGGGGTCCCCATTTCTAGGAGAAATGGGGTGTACATTGTGAAACCACAATAGTAACTTTCAAGTTTGGGTTACGAAGGAGCAATTCACTAAAGATCACATGATCGTAGCTTGGTTCTAGCTTAAAGAATTTTATGTTGCAAAGGTGTAGGAGATAATTATGGTAGTCAAAGTTTGAACCATCACTCCATCACAACCAGTCAAATAAACTCTAAAACCTAATTCATGAAGGTACAAAAGGTAATAGTAGCAATTAAGTTCAAGTTTTTTGCTTCATCACCTACAATTAAGAGTAATCCATGGTTAAGGTGGCAAAGTAGCAAAAGCATGTAATTTTAACTTCGTAAGGTGAAGAGATAAGTTAAAGCTTCAAGTTGTGAGGTTACAACGGAAGGTAATAGATAAATTCAAATGGTTATTGCAACATCGCATGTGACAAAGCAGTTAAGACATTTTCAGTTGTGAAGCAATGACAAATGGCAAGGACAGTTAAAGTTTAAGTCACTGTAGCTTCGCAAGAGGTCAAAATAGACTTAAGGTCAAGATAGCAAAGTGGTGAATGTTAATAAATCGTAGCTTCACGTGGTTAAGCTATGAGTAAAAATTTTGAGTTGTGAAACTGCGAAGAGAATTTAACAATTAAAAGAAATACTATCCTACCGTCACAAGGTATGAGTTGCAGTTAAAATTTTGGGTCATGAAGCTATGAAACAAGGTAACGATTAATCAAGATAGTCATCACAACATTGCATGGTTTAGAGAAGCCTTGTGTTTGGTAGTTGCGAAGACGTGACATGGTTAAAATAAAAAGTCATTGCACCATTGCAAGAGATGAAGATGTTAAGTCCTTAACCATGAAGAAGTTGTGAAAAGGTCAGTATAAAGGGTTTTGCTACTTTACAGGTGAAAGTGACAGTTACGAATGTAGAGAGCGATGTTGTGATAAGATGTCAGATAGTTGTTTTGCTAGATTGCAGTGGCTAGTAAATTGAAGTGATGAACATTTGCGAAGAAGTGATAAAGGCAAAAAATGAAGACATCATTGTTTTGCATGTTCATGCAATCAACAAGGAAATAGAGTTGCAAAGTGGTGAATAAAAGGAAGCACAACATTGCAAGCTTAACATAGTTGTTAGGGATTCAAGTGGTGAGGTTGTGAAATAGTTAAGATAGTTTCACTCGTATGGTTGCAGCCAAAAATAAAGGAAGGTAAAAAATCATGGTGAAGTGGAAAATAAAAAGAATTGCAGCTTCACAACCTCTGATTTTAAAAGCATAAAATAGTTTTCAATGGCCATGTCCAAGCTGGAAAAAGGAGATATGAGCTGGAAGTACGAATAATGAAAAAGTGAAGATATTGCCAGATTTTTGAGGACTGATAGGATTTTAAGCATGCTAGTTTTAAATGCCATTAACGCCACACTCCCTTTGCAGAAACAAATAAATTCCAAGAGAAACAAAAATTTCATTACCAGTTGCATTAGTGTTTGATATTTTAGAATAGAGTTCAAGTTTTAGAGTGAATTTGAGTGAATTTCCAGAATACAATAGTCAGAATTATTGAGATAATTTTGTAGAAATGGTGCAGAAAGAAGGTGAATTGATTGCACAGGCATAGATTGAAGATTTTACTTCAAAAAAAAAGAGCCCTAGCTCATTTGTAGAGGAATGTATACAAATTCTACCTAGTTGTTCCAATGCACAGTTTGCAAATGATCACACATTCACAGATCCCTACGTATTTTGTAGAGATGCAGAGATTCCTGATAGGAATGGAAGTGAATTTTTCCAGTTCTTCTACAAAAATAGAACAGTGAAGGTCCCAATTTAGAACCCTTGGACTAGAAATTTGGGAAAGCTAATTATGCTTGAGGTCTTTGTGGATGTTGACCTAGCAAAGGCATTGATAAAATCTTACAATCCAGTCGGCAAGTCATTCATAGGAAAGATAGAAGCATCTTCTTGGCACTAAATAAGGAAACATTTGAGTATGTGTAGGATCATGGTGTGCCCAAAAGTGGCGATGGAAAAAAAAAAAGAGTTTGAAGACATCTAAAAGTGATTCAAAATTCGCTTTACTTTTTTTCACCTATCCAAGTACCAAACCTGGAAAGTAAGGCCCAAGCATTATCAGATAATTGATTTGATGTCAAATATCTGATATGAGATCGGATATCTGATCCCATATCGGATATCCAATATTGGTGACAAAAAAATTGGAAGGAAAAATGAATTTGTGAGTTATATGACTAATTTGAGTTATGAAATATGTAAAGATATAATATATAATCTATAAATATATAATATAATAACGTAACTATTATATATAATATATATTGTTATATTATATTATTTTTATTTTTATTTAATATGATAACGTAATATATTATATATGTTATTAATATATATTATTATTATTATCATCTATAAATTATAATCTATATATATGTGTGTGTGTGTGTGTGTGTGTGTGTGTGTAATTATTATACTATCTTAATATTATTTTTACTATATTATTATATTTTTACTATATTATTTCTATTAGAATCATTTATATGGGTCGAAATGGGTCTCAGGATGAGCTATGACCCCTTTCGACACATTCCATGATGGCATATGTCCCTAGGGGTCCTAGGACCCCTAGGGACATATTAAAATCATTTATATGGGTCAAAGGAGGTCACAGGATGAACTATGACCCCTTTCAACACATTCCATGACGACATATGTCTCCAGGGGTCCTACAACCCCTAAGGACATATTATAATCATTTATATGGGTCGAAGGGGGTCATAGAAAAACCTATGACTCCTTTCGACACATTTCATGATGATATATGTCCTTAGGGGTCCTAAGACCCCTAGGGACGTATTAGAATCATTTATATGGGTCGAAGGGGGTCATAGGATGACCTATGATCCCTTTCGACACATAACATAACAACATATGACCCTAGGGGTCCTAGGACCCCTAGGGACATATTAGAATAGTTTATATGGGTCAAAAGGGATCAAAGGATGACTTATGATCCCTTTCGACACATTCCATGATGACATATGTCCATAGGGGTCCTAGAACCCCTAGGCACATATTAGAATCATTTATATGGGTTGAAGGGGGTCATAGGTCATTGACACATTCCATGACGACATCTCCATACGGGTCCTACGACACCTAGGGACATAATATAATAATTTACATGGGTCAAAGGGGGTCATAGGTCACTTTCGACACATTCCATGATGACATATGTTCCTAGGGGTCCTAGGACCCCTAGGGACATATTAGAATTGTTTATATGGGTCAAAGGGGGTCATAGGATAACCTATGAACCCTTTCAACACATTCTATGATGACATATGTCCCTAGGGGTCCTAGGACCCTTAGGGACATATTACAATCATTTATATGGGTCGAAGAGCATCATAGGATAAGCTATGACCCCTTTTGACACATTTCATGATGACATATGTCCATAGGGGTCCCAGGACCCCTAGGGACATATTAGAATCATTTATATGGGTCTATTTCAACACATTCCATGACCACATATGTCCATAGGGGTCCTAGCACCCCTAGGGACACATTAGAATCGTTTATATGGGCTGAAGGGGGTCATAGGATGACCTTTGATCTCTTTCGACACATTCCATGATGACATATGTCCCTAGGGGTCCTATGACACCTAGAGACATTAAAATTATTTATATGGGTCAAAGGGGGTCATAGGATGACCTATGACCTGTTTCGACACATTCCATGATAACATATGTCCATAGGGGTCCTAGTACCCCTAGGGACATATTAGAATCGTTTATATCATTTGAAGGTCATCACAGGATGACCTATGACCCCTTTTGATACATTCCCTGATGACATATGTCCCTAGGAGTCCTAGGAGCCCTAAGGACATATTAGACTTATTTATACGAGTCGAAGGGGGTCATAGGTCTTTTGATGCATTTCATGATGATATATGTCCCTAGGGGTCCTAGGACCCCTAAGGACATATTAAACTTGTTTATATGGGTTGAAGGGGGTAATAATCCCTTTCGACACATTCCATGACAACATATGTCCCTAGGGGTCCTACAACCCTTAGGGACATATTAGAATCTATTATATGGGTCGAAGGACACATTCCATGATGAGAAATGTACCTAAGGGTCCTAAGACCCCTAGGGACATATTACAATTGTTCATATGGGTCAAAGGGGGTCATAGGGTGACCTATGACCCCTTCCAACTCATTCCATGATGACAGATGTCCCTAAGCATTCTAGGACTCATACAGACATATTAGAATCATTTATATGAGTCAAAAGGGGTCATAGGTCATCCTTTGACCCCTTTCAACCCATATAAACAATTTGAATATGTCCCTAGAGGTCCTAAGACCCCTCGGGATATACGTCATCATGAAATGTGTCGAAAGGGGTCAAAGGTCATCCTATGACCCCCTTCGACCCATATAAATGATTCACATATCTCCCTAGGGGTCCTATGACCTTTAGGGACATATTAAAATCATTTATATGGGTCGACACATTCCATGATGACCTATGTCCCTAGGGGTCCTAGGAACCCTAGGGACATATTAGAATATCTTATATGGGTCTAAAGGGGTCATAGGATGACCTATGACCCCTCTTGACACATTCCATAATGACATATGTCCCTAGGGGTCCTAGGACCCCTACAAACATATTAGAATTATTTATATGGGTCGACGAGGGTCATAGGTCTTTGCGACCCATTCCATGACGACATATGTCTCTAGGGGTCCTAGGACCCATAGGGACATATTAAAATCATTTATATTGGTCGAAGGGGGTCATAAGATTACCTATGACCCCTTTCGATACATTCCATTATGGCATATGTCCATAGGGGTCCTAAGACACCTAGGGACATATTAGAATCATTTATATGGGTCGAAGGGGGTCACAGGATGACCTATAACCTCATTCAACACATTCCATAATGACATATGTCCCTAGGGGTCATTTATATGGGTCAAAGGGGGTCACAGGATAACCTCTAACCCCTTTCGACACATTCCATGATGACATATGTCCCTAGGGGTCCTAAGACCCCTAAGGACATATTTGAATCGTTTGTATGGGTTGAAAGGGGTCAGAGGATGATGTATGACTTCTTTTGACAAATTTCATGATTACATATGTCTTTAGGGGTCGTAGGACTCCTAAGAACATATTAGAATTGTTTATATGAGTCGAAGGGGGTCATAGGATGACCTATGACCCCTTTCGATAGATTTCATGATGACATATGTTTCTAGGGGTCCTAAGACACCTATGGACACATTATAATCATTTATATGGGTCGAAGGTGATCATAGGATGACCTATGGCCCCTTTCAACACATTTCATGATGACATATGTCCATAGGGATCCTAGGACACCTAGGGACATAATAGAATCATTTATATAGGTCAAAGGAGGTCACACAATGACCTATGACCCCTTTTGAGACATTCCATTATGATATATGTCGAGGAGTCCTAGAACCCCTCAGGACATATTAGAATCATTTATATGGGCCAAAGGGGGTCACAAAATGACCTCTAACCCCTTTCGACACATTTCATGATAACATATGTCCGTAGGGGTCTTATGACACATAGGGACACATTTAAATCATTTATTTGGGTTGAAAGGGGTCAAAGAATGACCTATCACCCCTTTCGACACATTCCATGATGACATATGTCTATAGGGGTCCTAGGACACCTAGGAAGATAATAGAATCATTTATATGGGTCAAAAGGGGTACTAGGACGACCTATGACCCCTTTCAACAGATTCTATGACAACATGTGTCCCTAGTCATCTTAAGACCCCTAGGGACATATTAAAATCATTTATATGGGTCGAAGGGGTCATAGGATGACCTATGACTCCTTTCAATGCATTCCATGACGACATGTCCCTAGGGATCCTAGGATCCCTATGAACATATTAGACTCATTTATATGGGTTGAAGTGGGTCATAGGATGACCTATGATCCCTTTTGATGCATTCCATGATGATATATGTCCCTAGGGGTCCTAAGACCCCTACGAACATATTACACTCATTTATATGGGTCGAAGGAGGTCATAGGATGACCTATGACCCTTTTCGACACATTTTATGATGACATATGTTCTTAGGGGTCCTACAACCCTTAGGGATATATTAGAATCTTTTATATGGCTCAAATGATACATTCTATGATGACATGTCCCTAGAGGTCCTACATATTACAATCATTTATATGGGTCAAACCCTATGACCCCTTTCGACCCATTCCATGATGACATATGTCCCTAGGTGTCCTAAGACCCGTATAGACATATTAAAATAGTTTATATGGGTCGAAGGGGGTCATTGGATGACCTATGACCCATTTTGACACATTTCATGATGACATATGTCCATAGGAGTCCTAAGACCCCTAGGGACATATTAGAATCATTTATATGGGTCGAAAAGGGTCACAGGATAACCTATGACCTTGATCGACACATTCCATGACGACATATGTCCCTAGGGGTCCTAGGACGCCTAGGGACATATTAGAATCATTTACATGTGTTGAAGGGGGTCATAGGATGACCTATGACCCCTTTCAACACATTCCATGATGACATATGTCCTTAGGACCCTTAGGGATATATTCAAATCGTTTATATGGGATGAAAGGGGTCAGAGGATGACCTATGAATCCTTTCAACACATTCCATGATGACATATGTCTCTAGGGGTCCTAGGAACCCTAGGGACATATTAGAATCGTTTATATGGGTCGAATGAGGTCATACGATGACCTATGATGCCTTTCGACAGATTTCATGATGACATATGTCCCTAAGGGTCCTAAGACCCCTAGAGACATATTAGGATCATTTATATGGGTCAAAGGTGGTCATAGGCCCTTTCGACACATTCCATAAAGACATATTTCCATAGGGTCCTAGGACCCCTAGGGACATATTAGAATCGTTTATATGGGTCGAAGGGTATCACAGGATGACCTATGACACCTTTCGACACATTCCATGATGACATATGTCCTTAGGGGTCCTAGGAGCCTTAGGGACATATTGAATCGTTTATATTGATCGAAGGGGGTCACAGGATGACCTCTGACCCCTTTCGACACATTTTATGACAACATATGTCTCTAGGAGTTCTAGGACCCCTAGGGACATGTTCGAATCATTTATATGGGTTGAAAGGGGTCAGAGGATGCCCTATGACCCTTTTTGACACATTCCATGATGACGTATGTCTTTAGAGGTCCTAGGACAGCTGGAGACATATTAGAATTATTTATATGGTTTGAAGGGGGTCTTAGGTCCTTTCAAAAAATTCTATGATGACATATGTCCCTAGGGGTCCTAAGACCCTGAGGGACATATTAAAATCATTTATATGGGTCTAAGGGGGTCATAGGTCATGACATATGTCCCTAGGGGTCCTAAGACCTTGAGGGACATATTAAAATCATTTATATGGGTCTAAGGGGGTCATAGGATGACCTATGACCCCTTTCAATGCATTCCAAGATGGCAAACATCCCTAGGGTCCTATTTCCTATGACCCCTATGGAGATATTAGACTTGTTTATGTGGATCGAAGGCGGTCATAGGTCTTTTCAACATATTCCATGATGATATTTTTCGTTAGGGGTCCTACGACCCCTAGGGACATATTAGACTCATTTATATGGGGCATCCTATGACTCTTTTCGACGCATTCATTGACGACATATGTCCCTAGTGGTCCTAGGACCCCTACGGACATATTAGAATCATTTATATGGGTTGAAAGGGGTCATAGGATGATCTATGACCCCTTTCGACACATTCCATGATGACATATGTCCCTAGAGGTCCTACAACTACTAAAGAAATATGAGAATCATTCATATGCATTGAAGTGGGTCATAGGATGACTATGACCACTTTCGACACATTCCATGACAACATATGTCCCTATGGGTCCTAGGACCCCTAGGGACATATCAGAATTGTTTATATGGGTAAACGGGGTCATAGGATGATCTATGAATCATTTCAACACATTCAATGACAACATATCTCCCTAGGGGTCCTATAACCGCTAGGGACATTTTAGAAATTTTATATGGGTTGAAGGACACATTCTATGATGACATATGTTTCTAGGGGTCCTAAGACCCCTAGGGACATATTAGAATCATTTATAAAGGTTGAAGGGGGTCATAGGTTCGACACATTCCATGATGACATATGTCTCAAGGGGTCCTAGGACCCCTGGGGACATATTAGAATCATTTATATTGGTAGAAGGGGGTCACAGGTTCTTTTGACACATTCCATGATGACATATGTCGCTAGGCATCCTAGTACCGCTAAGGACATATTAGAATCTTTCATATGGCTCGAAGGGGGTCATAGAGTGACCTATGATCTCTTCAACCCATTCCATGATGACATATGTCCCTAGGGGTCTTAGGACCCCTAGCGAAATATTATAATCGTTCATATGGCTCGAAGGGGGTCATAGAGTCACCTATGACCCCC
Source organism: Cupressus sempervirens (assembly GCA_028749045.1). Taxonomy (NCBI): domain Eukaryota; kingdom Viridiplantae; phylum Streptophyta; class Pinopsida; order Cupressales; family Cupressaceae; genus Cupressus; species Cupressus sempervirens. The sequence goes on from CM053789.1 coordinate 515,009,797, forward strand.
TTTGACCTATTTCATGATGACATGTGTCCCTAGCAGTCTTAGGACCCCTAGGAACATATAAGAATCATTCATATGGGTCAAAGGGAGTCATAGGGTGACCTATGATCCCCTTTGACACATTCCATGTCGACATGTGTCCCTAGGGGTCCTAGGACCCATAGGGACATATTAGAATTCTTGATATGGGTCGAAGGGGGTCATAGGGTGACCTATGATCCCCTTCGACACATTCCATGATGACATATGTCCCTAAGGGTCCTAGGACCCCTAGGAACATATTAGAATTATTCCTGTTGTTTGAAGGGGGTCATAGGTCAAACTATGACCCCTTTCGACCCATTACATTATGACATGTACCTAGGGTTCCTACAACCCCTAGGGACATATTAGAATTGTTCATATGGGTTGAAGTGGTTTATAGGGTGACTTATGACCCCTTTACACCCATTATATGACGACATATGTCCCTAGGGGTCCTAGGACATCTAGGGACATATTAGAATCATTCATATGGGTTAATGGACCCTATAACCCCTTTCGACACATTCCATGACGAAATATGTCCTTAGGGGTCCTAGCTACCCCTAAGGACATATTACAATTGTTCATATGGGTTGAAGGGGGTCATAGGGTGACCTATGACCCCCTTTGACACATTCCATGATGACATATATCCATAGAAGTCCTATAACCCCTAGGGACATGTTAGAATCATTTATATGGGTTGAAGGGGGTCATACGGTGATCTATGACCCCTTTCAACCCATTACATTGTCACATATGTCCTTAGGGATCCTAGGACCCCTATGAACATATTAGAATCGTTCATATGGGTCGAAGGGTGTCATAGGGTGACCTATGACCTCATTTGACCCATTTCATGATGACATATATCCCTTCATATTAGAATCACTCTTATGGGTCGAAGGGCTTCGACACATTCCATGACAACATATGTCCCTAGAGATCCTAGGACCCCTAGGGACATATTAGAATCGTTCATATGGGTCGAAGGGGGTCATAGGGTGACCTATGGTCCCTTTTGACACATTTCATGATGACATATGTCCTTAGGGGCCCTAGGACTCCTAGGGACATATTAGAATCTTTTATATGGGTCAAAAATGATCATAGGATGACCTATGATCACTTTTGACACATTCCATAAAGACATATTTTCATAGAGTTCCTAAGAGCCCTAAGGACATATTAGAATCGTTTATATGGGTCGCAGGAGATCACAAGATGACTTATGACAGTTTTCGACACATTCCATGATGACATATGTGCTCAGGAGTCCTAGGATCCCTAGAGACATATTAGAATTGTTTATATGAATTGAAGGCTGTCACAGGATGACCTATGACCCCTTTCGACACATTCTATGATGACATATGTCCCTAGGGGTCCCAGGACCCCTAGGGACATATTCAAATCATTTATATGAGTTGAAAGGGGTCAGAGGATGCCCTATGACCCCTTTCGACACATTCCATGATGATATATGTCTCTAGGGGTTCTAGGCCACCTAGAGACATATTAGAACTGTTTATATGGGTTGAAGGGGGTCATAGGTCCTTTTGACAGATTTCATGACAACATATGTCCCTAGGGGTCCTAGGACCCATAGGGACATATTAAAATCATTTATATTGGTCAAAAGGGGTCATTGGATGACCTATGACCCCTTTCAACGCATTTCATGATGACAAACATCCCTAGTGTCCTATTTTCTAGGACCCCTATGGATATATTAAACTTGTTTATATGGATCGAAGGGGGTCATAGGTCTTTTCGACGCATTCCATGATGATATATGTCTCTAGGGGTCCTACGACCCCTAGGGATATATTAGACTCATTTATATGGGTCATCCTATGACTCCTTTCGATGCATTCATTCATGACCCCGAGGAACATATTAGAATCATTTATATGGGTCGAAGGTGGTCATAGGATGACCTATTACCCCTTTCGACATATTTCATGACGACATATGTCTCTAGGGGTCCTATGACCACTAGAGACATATTAAAATCATTCATATGGGTTGAAGTGGGTCATAGGATGACCTATGACCACTTTCAGCACATTCCATGATGACATATGTCCCTATGGGTTCTAAGACTCCTAGGAACATATAAGAATTGTTTATATGGGTATACAAGGTCATAGGATGATCTATGACCCATTTCAACAAAGCCTGTGACAACATATGTCCCTAGGGGTCCTATAACCCCTAGGGATATTTTAAAATATTTTATATGGGTCGAAGGACACATTCCATCATTACATATGTCTTTAAGGGTCCTAGGACCCCTAGGGACATATTACAATCATTTATATGGGTTGAAGGGGGTCATAGGATGACCTATGACCCTTTTCGACACATTCCATGATGACATGTCCTGAGGGGTCCTAGGACCCCTAGGGACATATTAGAATTATTTATATAGGTTGAAGGGGGTCATAGGTCATTTCAATGCATTCCATGATGACATATGTCCCTAGGCATCCTAGGACCCTTAGGGACATATCATAATCTTTCATATGGCTCGAAGAGGGTCATAGGGTGACCTATGACCTCCTTCGACCTATTCCATGATGACATGTGTCCCTAGTGGGCCTAGGACCCGTAGCGACATATTAGAATCGTTCATATGGCTCAAAGGGGGTCATAGAGTGACCTATGACCCCCTTTGACTACTTTCATGATGACATGTGTCCCTAGGGGTCCTAGGACCCCTAGGGACATATTAGAATCGTCCATATGAGTTAAAGGGAGTCATAGGGTGACCTATGAGCCCCTTTGACACATTTCATGATGGCATGTGTCCCTAGGGGTCCTACGACCCACAAGGACATATTAGAATCATTCATATGGGTTGAAGGGGGTCAAATGGTGACCTATAATCCCCTTCGACACATTTCATGACGACATATGTCCCTAGGGACATATTAGAATCATTCCTATGGGTTGAAGGGGGTCATAGGGTGACCTATGATCCCTTTTGACCCATTACATTATGACATATGTCCCTAGGTTGAAGGGGGTCATAGGGTGACCTATGACCCCTTTCGACCCATTACAATATGACATATGTCCCTAGGGTTCCTATGACCCCTAGGGATATATTATAATTGTTCAGATGGGTTGAAGTGGGTCATAGGGTGACCTATGACCCTTTTACACCCATTTCATGATGACATGTCCCTAATGGTCCTAGGACACCTAGAGACATATTAGAATCATTCATATAGGTCAATGGACCCTATGACCCCTTTCGACACATTCCATGATGACAAATGTCCCTAGGGGTCCCTAAGACCCCTAGGGGCATATTAGAATCGTTCATATGGGTTGAAGGGGGTCACAGGTCCCTTCGACACATTCCATGATGGTATATATCCCTAAGGGTCCTAGGACCCCCCGCGACATATTAGAATTGTTCATATGGGTTGAAGGGGGTTATATGGTGACCTATGACCCATTTCAACCCTTTACATTGTCACATATGTCCCTAGGGGTCCTAGGACCCCTATGGACATATTAGAATCATTCATATGGGTCGAAGGGTATCATAGGATGACCTATGAACCCATTCGACCCATTTCATGAAGACATATATCCCTAGGGGTCCTAGGACCCCTAGGGACATATTAGAATTGCTCATATGGGTCAAAGGGCTTCGACACATTCTATGATGACATATGTCCCTAGGGATCCTAGGACCCCTAGGGACATATTAGAACTGTTCATATGGGTTGAAGGGGGTCATAAGGTGACCTATGGCCCCCTTTGACACATTCCATGATGACATATGCCCCTAGGGGCCCTAGGACCCCTAGGGACATATTAGAATCATTCATATGGCTGGTTGAAGGGGGTCATAGGGTGACCTATGACCCCTTTCGACCCATTACATGATGACATATGTCCTTAGGGATCCTACAACCCCTAGAGACATTAGAATCGTTAATATTGGTTGAAGTGGGTTATATGTCACCCTATGACCCCCTTTCGACTCATTCCATGATGACATATATCCTTAGGGGTCCTAGGACTCCTAGGGACATATTAGAATCGTTCATATAGGTCAAGTGACCCTATGACCCCCTTTGACACATTCAATGACGACATGTCCCTAAGGGTCCTAGGACCCTTAGGGACATATTAGAATCATTCATATGAGTTGAAAGGGGTCATAGGGTGACTTATGACCCCTTTTGACACATTCCATAATGACATATGTCCCTCGAAGTCCTAGGACCCCTAGGGACATATTAGAATTATTCATATGGGTCGAGGCAGGTCATAGGGTGACCTATGACCCCCTTCGACCCATCCCATGTTGACATATGTCCCTAGAGGTCCTAAGATCCTGAGGGACATATTAGAATCATTCATATGGGTCGAAAGGGGTAATAGAGTGACTTATGACCCCTTTTGACCCATTATATAATGACATATGTCCCTAGGGGTCCTAAGACCCCTAGGAACATATTATAATTGTTCTCTATGACTCCCTTAGACCCATTCCATGATGACATATGTCCCTAGGGGTTTTAGGACCCCTAGGGACATATTAGAATCATTTATACAGGTTGACCCTATGACCCCCTTCGACACATTCCATGACGACATATGTCGCTAGGGGTCCGAGCACCCTTAGAGACATATTAGAATTGTTCATATGGGTCGAAGGGGGTTATAAGTCCCTTCCACCCATTACATGATGACATATGTCTGTAGGGGTCTTAAGACCCTTAGAGACATATTAGAATCGTCGATATGGGTCGAATGGGTCATAGGGTGACCTATGACTCCTTTCGACACATTTCATGATGACATATGTCCCTAGGGGTCTTACGACCCCTAGGGACATATTAGAATCATTCATATGGGTCAAAGTGGGGCATACGGTGACCTATGACCTTTTTCAACCTATTACATGATGACATATGTCCCTATGGGTCTTAGGACCCCTAGGGACATATTAAAATCATTCATATGGGTCAAAGGTTGTCATAGGGTGACCTATGACCCCCTTTGACACATTCCATGATGGTATATGTCCCTAGGGGTCCTAGGACCCCTATGGACATATTAGAATCATTCATATGGGTCGAAGGGGGTTATAGGGTGACTTATGACCACTTTTGACCCATTACATGATGACATATGTCCCTAGGGGTCCTAGGACCCCTAGGAACATATTAGAATCGTTCATATGGGTCAAAGGAGATCATAGGGTGACCTATGACCCCTTTCAACCCATTCTATGATGACATATGTCCCTAGGGTTCCTAGGACCCCTTGAGACATATTAAAATCATTCATATGAGTCGAAGGGGGTCATAAGTTGACCTATCACCCCTTCGACACATTCCATGATGACATATGTCCATAGGGGTTCTAGGACCCCTAGGGACATATTAGAATTGTTCATATGGGTCAAAAGGGGTCATAGAGTGACCTATGACCCCTTTCGACCCATTCCATTACAACATATGTCCCTAGGGGTCGTAGGACCCCTAGGGACATATTAGAATCGTTCATATGGGTCGAAGGGGTTCATAGGGTGACCTATGACCCCCTTCCACCCATTACATGATGACATATGTCCCTAGGGATCCTAGGACCTCTAGGGACATATTAGAATCATTCATATGGGTCGAAGGGGGTCATAGGGTGGCCTATGACCTCCTTCGACACATTCCATGATGACATATGTCCCTAGGAGTGCTAGGACCCTTAGGGATATATTAGAATCGTTCATATGGGTTTAAGGTGGTAATAGGTTGTCCTATGATCCCTTTCCACCCATTCCATGACAACATATGTCCCGAGGGGTCCTAGGACCCCTAGGGACATATTAGAATCGTTCATATGGGTCGAAAGGGATCATAGGGTGACCTATGACCCCCTTCGACCCATTCCATGATGACATATGTCCCTAGGGGTCCTAGTACCCCTAGGGACATATTAGAATCATTCATATGGGTCAAAGGGGGTCATAGGTCCTTTCAACACATTCAATGACAATGCATATCCTAGGACCCTTAGGGACCCATTGGGAATGCGTCGAAAGGGGTCACTAGGGGCCCTAGGGACATATGTTGTCATGAAATGCATTGAAATGATGCATTTTAAGAAAATTTATATTTAATAATTATATAATATTTTATATTTTAATATAATAATATATTATTATTAGATTATATAACTATAATAATCATATATGTTACTAGATTATAGATTTAATAATAATAATAACCATATATATTACTATATATAATAATTTAGTCATATAATACTACTATAGATATTTAATAATAATATATATCATATATATCACTATATTATATTTAGTTATAATAGTAATTATTATATTTATAACTATATTATATTTAATAATAATAATAATCATACATATTACTATAATATAATAATTATTATAATAATATATAATAATAATAATAGTAATGTCCACACTTTCCCGAAATAAATTTCACTCTAAAATAGTCTAAAGTTTCCCTCTTAAATTTATTTCTTCTTGAATTTCTCTCCAAATTTAAAATTGAAAAAAATCCCCCCTCTCAAATTTTCCTCCAAATTGGTGTGGAAAATTCTCAGACCTGATTGGATATCCAATTTGAAATCAGATATATGATTAGGCTTGGTATTTACCAAGCCTTTTTGGTCAACCCAAAAAATATGTTTGAGAAGGGTTTCAGTGACACTCAGACTTCGAGTAGCCATCTGACAATGTTATTTTGATCGAAATTGAATGAAACAAAAAGGGTTTTTTTATATCACTCTCGAGATTCCATTGATATAATTGCTGTCAAATTCTAAGTTCGATAAGTATTTATTAGTTAATTTTCAATGAAGATTATTGTAAAGTGTTGATTGACATACTGATTGAAAAATAGCTATAACTTTCAAATGGTATAACATTTTTTAAATCCAAAAGTTGTGTCACATTCTATGCTTTGCCTAGTATTAGAAAAATAAAAATAAAATTAAAGTTGGTTAATTTTCTATTAGTTAATGTGGTCAGACAGGGGAGTTTTTTTTCAAAAAACTTTTAGTAGAAAATTCATATTTAATTATTTATTTGGAATAAAAATACCCAAAAATATGCGTCACATCTGGGCATGAGTCTACTTTTTATATCTATAATTATTTTTTAAAAAAAATATTATCATTTGATTTTAATTAAGGTGGTCAGACATACACCTACTTTTTATTTTCGCCCTGAAATTTTCGTAGTACTGCATTAAAATCCAAACTTTTGAACAATCAATTATTTTTTTCTCCAGATAAGGCCTAGTAGTTTATAAACTTCATTCAATTTCCTATAGATTATTTTCTTACACCTTTTTGATATAAAGTCCATACCCATTTTAGAATTATGTGTCAAGTTGACATAACCCTGATTTGTTGATTTTTCACTGCCACTTAAGGCCATAGTTTGGTACACCATAATCTTGCACATACCCATTTATAGAAGCCTTTGATTTGGGAGGTCCAATGTCATTACCTATTGACATGGAAAAATTGAATGAAAACTTCAAGAATAAAAAGAGATTCTACATGGGTAGAACAATGATGAGGCACATCCCAATGTCAAGGAAATAGAAAGGAGAAATTCCAAAGAAGAAGGAGGTGGAGGACCATATTCCCCTAGAATTCTTTCAAAGATATATGTAGAACACTATTTTTGGTCTAAACAAATCCCTAGGTTCAAATGGAACCATGAATTCTCTTGGTGGATATTACATCATAGCATTGAATATGCAGGACCAAAACACAAATGTTGGATATGATTTTCTAACCTACATCATAGATAAGATCCATGATGAAATGCATAGGAGGGAAGAATGGAGAACTTCAAGTTCCATCATTACTCCCTAATCATGCATTTGATCCTATTCAAAAATGTAGAATTCTTTGATTAGAGCTTCTTCGAGTGTACAAAGGAAAGGGGAGAGAGACTACCTGTGCAAATATGGACAAGTGTATGGAAAAGATTCTACCCATACTATAATGCTATTTCTTTTTATAATGACTTTGTGTGCCCTTTATTAAAAATGATAGGTGTTGTTAATAAGAGGGTACCTAGAATTGTTAGGAAGATGGTTAAGCCTAACTTGTGTTTTGATGTGGGGAAATAATTAGGGCATGATTAAGGAAGTTTTTTTCTATTTGAGGAATATACTATTGTCAAGATTTATGGATGCCCTCATCCACTTCTCATTCTGCCAAAATATGTCCTAGAGAGACTAGGATTTGTAGAAGTTCTTTTGCAAATAATCTCATTAAATAGAGAATATCTAGACTAAACTATCAAAAGGGGAACATTTTTGTGTAGATGTAACAAGGTAGGAGATTTTGATATAGGGAAGAATGCCATAGAGGAAACTAATACTTTTCTAAGAGGCTATAAGTTGCCAACTGGGCCGGAAAAAACATAGGACCCCTGCAATGTAATCAAAGTGCTTTAAAGAAAATCAGGAGATATACTTTACCTCCAACAAAGTATTTATGGGAGGAGGATGTCATTGTTGGCCATCTAGATTAGAATGTGTGTAGAGAAAGAATGATTAAATATAGAGATGTTCTAAGTTTTGAGCAGGAGATGAACAAAGAAGATCCATCCTTTAAGGGATCCTATCCTAAGGTAGCCTACTAGTCTAGGCTTGACAAATGTGTTCAAAATTTTGATGAAATGTCAGCACAAGTTCCCAAAGAGATGAGAAGGAAGGTTGATCCCGAGTCTTCTGATGAAGACATTGTTGTAGAGGTTAGTGATGACGAAGAGAATCAAGCTAAAAGTTTCGAGTGGGCTTAGTAGAGGAGCAAGAAGCTGAAAATGGTGGAAATTCCACAAAAGGCCCAATAGAAATCCTTATATATCTTACCAAGGAATAGCCAATATTTTGATAATATAAGGATAAACTATCTCATAGCTCAAGCCACCGAGGATGGACAAAGGGTTAAAAAATTACATCTACAAGATCAAATGATTGATGACGGAATCATTGAGGCCCATGAATTTATAAGTGATGAAATTTTTATCAAAACTGAAGAATTCAAAAGCTTTGTGTTTAAGCTAAAACATAATGAGTTGTCTCTGCAAGTGAAAACAGGAGACTCTAATGAGGTAGTTACTAAATTGGTACAAAAACTACAAGAGTATGATCCTGCTAGTGAAACCCTCATTGTGGAAGAAGCTAGGGAGCTAATACAAAGGAGTGGAATGATTGTATTCCCAAGATGGAATATCAGTTCCTCATTTTTGTTGGATCATACGAGGAGGCAGGACAGGACAATCTCATTTGAAGATGAGAATCAACAATGGGATTTGAGAGGGTCTAGGTATAATATTGATGCCCAAACCATGGCAATATGGATTTTAGCTCCAAAACATCAAAATCCCACTTTCATGGAGGTTAAAGAGTCCCCTAAGGGGAATGTTTTTAGCATCCAAATTTATGGATTGTAAACTTCAACAGGACTATTGGGAAAAAATAGAATTTATGTCCTAGAGGAACAACTAGAAAGAGCCTATGAGAGGTATATCCAAGCCAAGAGGCACTATGAGGAAGAAATGAAGGAGACTTATGTCTCAGAGCAAAAAAATCTAAAATTAGAAAATGAGATAGTAACATTAAAAAATACTGCTAGATTTGCTACGGAGATTGAAGACAAGGGCATATAAATAGAAGGATATGCACCTGAAATAGAGGATGTCACAGGCCAAGCTATGGCTATTGATGAAGAAGAATTGGAGTCTGGAAAAGAGATAGAAATCAGGACTAACAAGAGTGTGTTAATTCATAAGATAAATTCTTTTAAACTTATTTCATAAAATGTGCACAACAATAATCTTGTTTTACAAGGGGTAGAATACAAATGTTCTAAGGCAGTTGCTTTGTTGTCTCCTTTATTCACTACATGGGGCCCTTACACCCAATTCTTTGATAATCTTGTACCTATTCTAACACAGAAGAAGGAATTACCAAAGCTAATGATCATTTCTGTCAGAAAAAATGATTAATAAGGTAAAAGATTTAAATGGTTTCTCTATAGGTGAGATGTAGTTGATCCAGAATAAGATGAAATCAATAGTCACACGAAGACCAAATTTTGTACCCAACATTTTGGATAATGATGGATGAGTTAAGGAATGAATAGAATGGTCATCCTCTTTTGATGAAATTCTAAACCACTCTAGGCTTATCGCCTACTACAATGGTGAAGCAAATGTTGTAGTAGTTTATGATTTGATTGATATGCTATATAAACTAGAGTCAAATATGGCAAAGATAATTGTAGAGGTTAAAGTTATAACTAATTCCAAATGGAACAAATTCCTTGAAGAATTAAATGGAATCATGGATGCCACTTGGCCTAATGTGGACACTAATATAGCTATTTGGGAAGTTATAGCAAAGATAAAGGCCCTACCATCTAGGGATAACAACTAAGTAATTGAAGTCACAGTTATAGGAAGAACAAACAAAATAGGATGAAAAAAGGAAAGGAAAGCGACAAGTTATCAGAGTACAAATAGATTTATGTAAAAAATGCCTAGAGAAAGTGCCACCTGCCAATTTTGTAGCTACTTCCCCAATTTTGTTCAAATACAGAGAATATTTGTAATGTAACAATATAAAAATATATTTGTTTTTGTTTTTGAATCAATTTTTGACATTTGTCCTCCCATTTGAAGTTTGTTGCAATTCTTCTATAAAAAGATTTCCAAGATATGGAGAGAGGGTCCGAAGTGTGTAGAATTTTAGAGTTTTTTCTAATACAATTGGTCTAAATTTTGTGTCAATTGTATGTATTTCAAAATTTGCACTCTAAGAATACAATGAATCTCGAATAATACAATTAGTCATATCTTCAGTTATACTTTGAGTTTTATACCAGTAATATATGGTTTTCAAAGAAAATTAATACCAAAGAGAAGTTTTGCATATTTGTGTCTCTGAGTTTTGTCTCCATTTTCATGTATCTATTATTTTGAGATTGAAATGGGCAAGGTTCTTTCAATTTAATGCATCTTAAATAAGTTGTATATCTTTTCATTGATTGCTTTTGATTCAAGGAATTAAGTTCTTTCATGAATTGATAGGGTTTATAGGTATATGGAAGGGATATCATAAGAATGAAATTCAAATTTAATAGCTAATAAGTTTAATTGCAAGTCAATTAAATAGGTTTAGGGTTACTGGTTTGACTTTGTATAGCAATGGATAAGACATTGGTTATTCATTCATATGCAAATTGATGTGGTCATGTGGATGCATGATACATAAATAAATCAAAATCAATTTTCCATTTATATAATAAAGAACTAAATTATTGGTCATTCCCTTGTTGTAATAGCTTTCTTGGAGTTTATATAGTTGGTTGTTGTAACACATAAGTTGATTACAATATCAAGAATATTATTAACCATTTATCTGCTATAAGGGATATATCTAAAGAGAAGAATATTAGTGAGAAAATATTGAAGAAGAAGAAGCCATCCTAATCCATAGATGTACCAACCTTGGCCCTATAGAGCCTATAGAGTAGAAAGCACATGTGTGCTTTGTTGAAATTGGTCTAGATCTGAGAGAAATTTTGCTAAATATGGGAACTAGCTAATCCTTAGGCATTTATCTTTCCTCTGCATTCTGGTACAAGGTTTCTACAACTTGTAGTTTGTTTAAAACACCAAAAACCCCTTTGAATTGTGAGTTTATTAAATAATACTATTAAATTTTATTTATTTAAAAAAAAATGTTTTGTATGACTTGGCCAGATTTGGGGGCCATTCCTAAAAAATGTATATATATAATAATAAAATGCATGCACTATTCCCAAGTCTCGCACCACTTTTAATAGGATTTAAAATTTATTTTGTTTGGATACAAAATATAAACTTTTCTTCTAATTTTAACTTTTGATTTGAATTGTTTCTTGTATGGTTCTTTGTTTTTTTAAAAATAATTTTTAAATGCAAACTCCACATTTGTTGGGCCTTCCTCTATAATTTCACAAATGTCTAAATTAATGCAATGATTATGCATGTTTTTGAAATATTTTTTTAAATTTTATTATTCCTCACAATAACAAGTTGATAGAATTTTTTAAAAATAATTGAGAGGGTGAATCAGTTACTCAAGGTCCTTAACTACCACTTGAATAATTAAACATAAATACTCTTTGTTCTATTTATTTTATTGTTGCTCAATCTCTGTTGCAAAATATTGTCTTAAACATAACATGCTCTACTTAATGAAAAAATTATCAAATGTAAAACATATAAAGCATTCAACACAAGTTTGACACTAGGATTTTACATGGAAACCCAATTTGAGAAAAAACTCCAGTAACATGTCACCATTTTTCACTCTTTCGAAGTGGGCTCTATTAGGAGCTAAATCTATTAAAGGTTTACAAAACACATTGTTAAATGTGACCTAGTTAGAGAATTTAATCACCCTATTAGGAGCGGCCTTGATAGAGGACTTTGATTATTCCATTTTGTAAGCATGCTTTAATACCCACATTTTTAACTTCAAAATCAACCACATAAAAGGAATCTTTGGTTGGTTTTGTTGCTAATGATGGTTTGTAGATTGTGACTTGTGAAGAAGTCATTGTTTTGGGGATATGTTGAACCTGAACTTTGAACCTTGAAGTTCAGAGGTTCAAGTTCAAAGTTCAAAATTGAGCTTGCAATTCAAAGAATCAAGGTTCAGATCCTAGTTCGAATTTAGTGGTTCGAGGTTCAAATTTTAAGTTCAAGTTTAAAGTTCTTTATCGAGTTCAGATTTTGAGTTCCAGTTTTATGGTTCAACATTCAAGCTCAAAATGTAGTTCAGATATGTAAGGATCATGTTCAGAGTTCAAGATTTGAACACACATCCTTCTAAATTCGTAATTAGGTTCAAAGTTGCAGATTCAATGATCCCAATTAGAATAGTAAGTTCAATAAGTTGGCAATGAAGATTCTTCAGAACCTAGACACATGCTATTAGTCTTCTGGGATACCTCATTAATTCAGGGGTAGTAATAGTAGAATTGTGTGGAAAAAAAATTTATTCTCACATACTTCGTTCCAAGCTAACATACCTTGTGTAAGAATGTAACATGGTTAGAAATGAAAAGACCTCCTTCTGTATCCCCTAGATCCATATTTTGGCTCAATTAAACAACAATCGTTGTATCTTTAACGAAGATTGGAGGAGTTCAATTACGTTGCATCTTAAGAGAGATTTCATTAATCCCACTTCATAGAGTCAATTTTGGCTCCATTACTGTAAATGAGATTCATGACTTACATGCAACTAATATGATAGAATGATCACCCGGGAACACCATTCATGATGTCAGTAACACAGACACCTTTTACTCTGATGATAAAGTTGAAGTAGATGTAAAGCACTGAAGGGAATTCATGCAAATTGTTTGACAGAGTGCTTACTAGGCATTCAACAATGATACATGCGTAAGGGTATATGCGTCAAGATAGCCCAAAAATTCATGATAATAATTACAGCACAACACAACAAAAAAACCAAACAAGAGAGAAAACTATAGAGAGAAAAAGCCATGGAGAAACCCATAAAATGAGCTCTGATGATCACAGGGCCAGTCTATTAATTTATAGAGAAATACATCATTAATGTTTAGTAGACTATAGGAAGAAGTTAGCTATGAAATTTATAATGGATAGTTGAAATGGATGGCTGAATGGTTAGCTGCACATGGAAAATGAGTGCTCTGTGCTGACCACCGACCACTGAACATTCTGGAAAATGCTGACTATTTGGAAAATAATTAAATTATTCTAAAATCCCCCCATAAATTAATTATCATATTTTTTATTTCTTAGAAATCCCTCTATAATCTAGAGAAAATGGGTCTTGGCCTTAAGCCTTGTTAGGTACCCATTTACAATCAATTATCAAATGTTTTCACTCTTCTTGTTCCCCCCATCATAATCACTCTAGGTTTTGTATGGATTACCCATAACTAATGCAATATCAAAGTGGTTTTAAGTTCACCACAAACTTCTCAAACATCACACAAGTGGTTTTAAGATCACCACAAACTTCAAGCACTCAAGTGGTTTTGGATTACCACAAACCAAGCACTCACTAGTTCTAATGACCACGAATCATCACTACAGGAAAACTATCATCACTCTGGGCCTTTCTCTTTTGTACTTGCATCAAACTAATTATTGAGTCCATATAAAAAGAAATCCATCTACCGAGATACACGGGTGCCCAACCGCTATATTCGCTAGTTCTATAGAAATCCTTTTCACATACATTGTTCATCAATATGTCAAACCAAAAACCTTTGGGGTGTCAGGCACAACCGATAATGCACCCCATACATTCACATAGCCCATTAAAAATCATTACTAATTCAATTTTCATCACTTGATTGGGGGATATCAATGCAACCAACTTCTATTACATGACCACTATCAAGAACATCATATCCTTCACAATTAGACAAACAAATTCTCACTTCCAATCCCAACACTTTTATCCAATCAGCACACACACAGACCTTTGCACCATGACAACAAACTCTAGCATGCCATCTCATTTCCTAATGAACACTAACTCCTACAACTGACTTATAATACTTCACACATATTTCAAATAAAAATACATAATAAAACACTGTTAATAGTAACAAAATATGCTTTCACCTTCAACTTTAGCTTCCTTCTTTTCGTGGCTTGTCTCTTTCTCATAGCACTCCCTTGATTTGTTCTTCTCACATTAGAAGTGTGTATGCAATCTTTGGCTCTCCCGCTTGCACAAAGTTGCTTCACATCCCACAAACATATAACAACTTGACATTCCCGCATTAATAGCAATCCAACACTCTTGAGTTGCTTCAAATCAGCAATGCTTCTTTATCTTTGATTATCCACTCCAATTTCACACATTACCAATGATATCATACTTCAATTTCCTCTTCATTGTAGCAGTATCTTTCTTTAACACAAGTTATCCTTGGCCACAATTAGCTGCCTCATTATCTGGCTACATCATAAATCACATTCTTTAGCCCAATGTACCATCAACCATCTTCCATTCAAATGCAATGTCAATCATCTTTCACAATGGCTTGATCGAAAACTATCACACATGATAACAATCATATTTCAGCAAATTTCTTTGAAGCTCCTTTGACTGCAGCTTCCTAACAGCACTTCCTTGCTCTCTCTACTCACTCAGCAAACTGGCATTCACGAATCTTCAATCCAACTTTGTAATGGGGGCAGCCTTCTCACAACAACAGCCTTCTTCACAAGACATTAGCAATCATATCACAATCTTTCACTCCACATCTTTCAATCACAATATTTCACTCATTGCTCTTTCAAGACCTTTGGATCATTTACCATAAGCTCTGATACCAAGATGAAAATTACAGCACAACACAACTAAGAAACCAAACAAGAGAGAAAGCTATAGAGAGAAAAAGCCATGGAGAAACCCATAAAATGAGCTCTGATGATCACAGGCCCAGTCTATTAATTTATAGAGAAATACATCATTAATGTTTAGTAGACTGTAGGAAGAAGTTAGCTATGAAATTTATAATGGATAGTTGAAATGGATGGCTGAATGGTTGGCTGCACATGGAAAATGAGTGGTCTGTGCTGACCACTGACTACTGAACATTCTGGAAAATGCTGACTATTTGGGAAATAATTAATATATTCTAACAAAGGGAAGGGGAGGAGAAGTGGTCATAGAATATGCATTCTCATCATCAGAAGCTCAACTCCAACATGCATTGAGGGTGCCAAAGTATTTGATAAAGTTGGAGCAGATGTAAAGCACTGAAGGGAATTCATGCAAATTGTTTGACAGAGTGCTTACTAAGCATTCGGCAATGATACATGCATAAGGGTATATGCGTCAAGATAGCCCGAAAAGTCATGATAAGGAAAGGGAGGGAGAAGTGGTCATAGAATATGCATTCTCATCATCAAAGCTCAACTCCAACATGCATTGAGGGTGCCAAGTTTTTGATGCCCAACCGTGCCATGTTGTAATTGCAGTTCCTCAATCCCAAACCGTGCTCAAGAACCTTCTTCATATTTATGAGGAAATGTCATGAGTGGGATTCCATCTCTCTACAACAATTGATCGACATGGAGGAATGATTATCAAGCATCTAAAGGCAGGATTTGGGGTTTTTGCACAGTCAGAAAGTTGATATAGATTCCTATGCTAGGCAGTGGCTATGTAATGAAATAAAGTGACGCTATTATTAAGTGGAACCCAATATGAAAAAGCATAGATAATTCATATGAAGTGTTTGACATGATGTCGTTCAATAACCCAGTAAGGACTTTAGCACCGCGAAAGAAAGCAATAAGATGGGACATTGACTCGGTTGATGCTCGCCACAGCCAAAATTATACGAGTCATGATAATTGATTTTGCCCAAATATGAGACCTCATTAAGAATTCAAAGCATATGGTTTCGTCCTTTTTGAGCAGTCAATATTGCAGATGCCCGATTCACCAACGGGCTATTGATGTGAATAAGGAGTGATAGGCACATCAAAAATAGTTAGAGGTGACAATAAGGGACACGAAATTGTAAGGCACACATCATGTAGCCGAATCTCTATTCTCTTCTAACTCTCAAAGGTCTCAATCAATGATCTTTTGCTTGAGTTATATACAAGCCCGACACGAACAATCAAACAGCGGCTGTAGCGGCATAGAACTCCACAAGCCCACGGAATAACATTGTAAGCAGATCCAAAATTTGAAATTTGAATAGGGTTTAATCAGAAGCGAAAATGGAGGCGCTTGGTTTTGTAAAGGATGGTCACAAGCTGTTTCACAGAATACCTCAACGGTAAAAAAGGTATGGTCTGTGCGAATAAAGATATCTGAGGTAATGATTTCGAGTGATGAAAGCCACCATGGTAAGAAAGAAACCCAACTGCGGTGTGAAGACACCACCATTATAGTCAATTTCAGTGTTGAAGACAAGAAAGCACCCGAGGTCTTTACAGTAATTGCCAGTTAGAGGCTTCACACTGATGCCAACAACCAACACAGCTGTATTGATTATAAGATACCTCATATTATAGCCTAACACCAGAGATAGGAAAAGATTGAGTTTAAAAGGTAAAATGATAGGACGCCACTATCCTCCCACAAAAATGTACGGTTGACCAATTTTCAAAAGATCAAAAATTCTATAGATTTTTTTTGAAAATTTCAGCATTTGATCATGCATAGATTGTAAGGTTGACTTTGTTTTGTCTTTGGTACTTTTTTTGTGGGAGATTAGCTTGTCCCAAAATGATATGCCACCTATCCCAAAGTGTGTGCATACCCATACTTTAATAAGTGTCTTCATTCCTATCTTTATAAACATAATGTTTATGAAACAGCAAACATAAAAGAAAAACTAGAAAAGACAAACACGATAAGGGAATACAAAAAAATCAGTTTTTACTTAACTGAAAAGGAACTTATCAGAGATGGGGAGAAATAAATATGCAAAAGAAAGACCAGTGATAGGGTTCTTCTTTTTGCAGTGGACAGTCCTGAGGTTGCCACATGACATATTTTCTAAATGTTATTGTAATAGACAGGGGAAGTCTTAATGGGTTTTTGTAAAACTGATTAAAGGGGGGGCAGAGATGAAATTATATGTTGGTTATTTTGTCAAATGTTTAAGAATAAAGACGATTTAGCATGTTTTAATCTGTGTGTTCTAGTGTGTGGTTTTCTGATTGAAATACATTTGTAGGTGATTTCAGTCATTCTTAAATATTGTTATGTCCCATATCTCTAGGGTTATGTGTGCATTACAAGTCTGTAGGCTTGATGTTTTCACATTTATAAATGAACATCAAGATCTCCATTGCCTTTCTATTTTAGGAAGATTAGATGAGTGATATGTATTCCACTTATTTGTTTTTTTCTTATCTCGCAAATCTTATAATTACATCCATTTAATGCTTATGAATAAATGTTAGAAAAACCTTCATGTCTTTAGGTTAAAGACATGATCAGTTTATCACATTCATTGAATATCTTTTATGAGGAAATTGTACCTCTTAATTCAGACGAGAGTTATCAATCAATGATAACTCATTCAACTGTTAGTACACTTTTTTCTTCTTTCCAGGTGTATTGAGTCATTGCTTACATTTCTTTCCGAAGGACAAATCTGTTTACTAACATATCTAGAATGTCACCTTGCTAAAGGATTTACACAAATTGTTAAGTCTTCCAAATGACTATTAGGTCAACCTTTGTTAAAAGGATTTCAATACAAACTGTATACAAAGATTAGAAAGAAAATAGTAGGTTTTGATCTCTATGATTACAACTCACTTTTGCAGGTTCATATCTCTATTTGGTCCAGGTGCTAACTCACTAATAAGCTCTCCATTGTCATCTTGTAACTTGGTTCTCTTGGAAACCCCTCAAGAAATCAACCTTCTCACTTCACGAATCACTTAAGCCATCTACTTAGATTCACTTGTCAATATCAACAGCATCTATGCAAACTGTCTCCTTGAGCTTTGCATTCAATAACACACTCTTGTGTTCACCCTTGTGCACCTCTAATCCACCTCTGTCTATATGTCTTTCTCATATGCACCATACTCATTTTTTTTTTAGCTCTATACCTTCTAAAATAGGCAATTCTTGCTTTACCATTTTCCACAATCATCGTAGATCTTAAGGTTTATGATCAAGTTCAACACGATTCATTGCAACTATCCATCTTCTTGATCATCCTTTAGAAAATTCTTTAAAATCTGTCGGTTAGGTCTTTAACTAATCCTTGTCTTGAATTTAATGATCCAACTCATCAATATTATCTTCAACACAGTTTACGTCTCCTAAGAAATCAACTGTGTGGCTAGGAATCATGATTTCCTCAAATTCTATGAGGCCTCGCCCCGACCCATCCTAGCCCCAAGGATACATTATTATTTTGATACTCATGCTTTGTTATGTCAGAACATTATTGAATACAGTGAACATTGTTATGCTATTTTACGATGTGTGATGCTTACTTTAGTTATTTGATTTTGTCATCTAATGCTTATAAATATGTATAATGATGAAGAAAATGTATGCGACACTAACACATTTGGTTATGCAAGTCGAAAGATTAGAAATATGAGTAGAATTAGATAAACAACTATTTATTAAGAAATGGATGCTTTAATTTATAGAATTTCTCTAATATGTAATTCACATTATGCATGTGGTTTTTGGACCTACTAATGTGTGCAATGAGTGTGCAGAAAAATCAACCGAGGCAACTCAATGGAAAAACGGAGCTAAATTACTTGTTAATTTAATGCTAACCTTGTATTGTAATTCTTTAAAAGGTTGTAATTTGATCTTACTACTCCCCTAACTTTTAATTGTTCCTAATAAGTCTTTAAAGACTTAGAAAGATTAAATCTAAGTACCCCTATGGGTAAGGGTATGGGTGGGGGTACTTTCCAACCCTTTAGCCTCTTAGGTTGACTCTTAGGGTCACTCAAAAACCCTATTTTAGGTTGATTTCGAAAATGGGTTGTTCTTTACTTGGGTTAGTGAAACCAAACCCCCATCTTGAGTTACTTGTAGCCTAGTGGAGTTAAGGACCTTACTTAGAGGCTTTTTGGGGGGAGTTTTTGGTTTTTGTCACCCAATCCTCTAGTTTTGGAGGAAGTCTTGAAGATTGAAGGAAGAAAAGGAAGCTCTTCTCAAACCACCATTGCCATAACTCTTTTATGAAGGTAGGATTTCTTCACTCCATGAATGGTTCTTTATGTGTGTTCATGTTTTGAATCTTGCTTGAATCATGTTGGAGACATTGTGTAGTTATGCATTTCTTGCTTGTGTGTTGGGGGTGGATTTGGGAGGGATTTTATCTTGGTTTCTTTTGATGTTATTCATATGCCTTCTTGATGTTTTGTTTGTTTTTGAGAGGTTTTCATGGGGATGTTTTTGGCAACACTCACCCTTGGATAGAGAAGAAGTGGCCATGTTGGAGAAAGGGCCTTAGTTGGACCTCGATGGTGTAGAGTCTCCTCTCATGGTGAGAGGAGGGAGAAAGAGTAGGGTGTATGGGCCCCTACTTGTCATCCCATACCTTGTTGTTATTGAGAATTCTTGAATGTGGAAAAGAATGAAAATCCTTGTGGATATAGCCTCGAAAGGGCCTTGTGAAAGAATGGAAGCTCTTGAAGTTTTAGCCCCGAAAGGGCTAAGTGAAGGTATGGTGATTGACTTCTCCTATTGAAAAAATCCACCTTTCCCCCTATATTGGTTCATTGTTGGACCTATTGTGCAACCGGGTGGGAATGCATGTTTAAATTTTTCTTATCTCCTTGTGTTGTTTATCTCCACGTTGGTTCTTGTCTCTTCCATGTTTTTTCCTTGATGCCATGAAGACATTTGATAAAAAGTTCTCTTGTGAAAGCCTTGAAAAAAACTCAATGAATTGTAATATTATGAAAGTTGTAATTGAATTTCATGTAGTGACAAAGACATCAGGTTTTCTTACTGGTTCTTTCTCGATGGAGCCTTGAACCAGGATGAATAATAGATGAAAGAAAAGATTATGAAATTCTCCTTGCAATGCTCTCATGTGGTTCCAAACTTTGGCATATGTATGTGAGAAATTAGAATGATAGTTAATGTCTTGAATTGGGAAATTTTGAGTTTCAGTTATGAGAATGAAAGACAAATGGATGTGTTGAAGTTTCAATTAAATGTTTTGAACATTAACATGTAATATCAATCCTACATTGTGATCACCAAGCTAGCACTTTCATTGTTAAGTTATATTGGTAATACAATTGAATTTGATAAGAATTATTCATCACCTTTTTGAATTCTGAATTTAGTTCATAATTCCTTGATAAGATTCATAAAGAACAAGAGCAATTTGATTAAGAGGTTTTGAATTTCTTTGGATTTAAATAAAGAAGAAAGAACACATACCTTGCTATGATGACTATATATAAACATACAACCTTGCCTTTAGATGATTGAATTAACATGAACTATAGTAGAAGGAGAATTATAATCCTTGCATTCCTTTGCATTAGTGTGCTTGTTCATAGGAACTCTATTACCTCTAGAAATATTTAAACTCATCTTGCATAACAATGAACTTAGCAAGAAAACATGCCAGCACTTGGCAAAAGGATTGGTTTTCAAAATTGTGCATCTCCAAGTCTAAAAACCCTCTCTGGAAAATGTATGGAGAAGCCTTAAAATTCCCCATGTCACAGAGAATATTCCATGAAATATTCTTCTCTACATTGCAAATTAAAAATCATTGTTATTTCATTTAATAATATAACTTTAATTAGATTGAATATAAAGCATTTATATATAAATATATATATATATATATATATATATATATATATATATATGCTTTTAAATTTTATCTCTCAACTATAAAACTTTATGCATTTACTAACACACTCACCACCCTCCCCCCCCCACCTTGCCACCTGCGCACAGTACAGTGGTCATGTCAACATGGGGTGTATGGAGGAAAAGCATTAACACCAATCTCTGCCTAAACTTAATCCACCCACCCATATTTTCCTTACCATGCGTTGGCATTGGTCTATCCCATCCCTCACACATCATGGACAGGTACAAATGTTCCTCCACTCATGTTAGGGAGGCAATGAAAATTCATTCCATGCCATGCAAAAAAAAAAGAAGGGGGAAACTAACCTTATTAAGTGGGACATAATCCCCTTAATATTCCCACGTCTTCTCCCCTAGCGCTGACTCTCCCAACCTCCACTCATTGCGTGGGACGAGGGCAGACCTGCGTTGACAGTCCTATGTCAGCGAGCAGGTCCCATTGGGCAGCGCATCGTACCTATGGGGCAGGCCCACTTGATGTGTGGTATGGGAGGGAGGATAAGCCTATGGCTAGGGGTGTTTATAGACTTGTTTGATGTGGGTTAGCTTAGAGTGATGATTAGTTGCAATCTAGGATAGTGTAGGTATTATTTCATTGATATTAGATTGTTAAATTATGTAGTTAGGTTAGTACTATTAGTTAGTATGTGCTTAATGTCAGTAGTTTATGTCATTTGTAGATTAGATTATTAAGTTTATTTAGTAACTAGGTTAGTTGTGTAGATGGATTTCTAGATTTTAGTTAGTTTAAGTTGTTTTCAATGTGAAGCTTAGCTAGTATAGTTTTAATTTTATTTGAGTTAAATTTAGTTGTTATATTGTTAGTGTAACACTGAAATTATGTTAGCTTTAAATTTAATTTAAGTTAATTTATTTCAGTAGCATTTAATTTGTCAAGGATCATTCTAATTAATAATTATGTTTAGTTAGTTTTAGATGTATGTCTAATGTAAATTAGGATATTTCATTTAGAACAATTCTAACGTTATATTAATTAATTTTATACTATTGTGAGCCTTTTGATTGATTCTAATAAGGATCTTAAAGTTACGATAATTCAAATAAAGTTAGATTAGAATTTAGATTCATTGAATTTATTATAGTCACCAACTTAAATAGTGATCATCAAATTAATTAACCAGATTGTATAAGTATGTTGGAGTTAATTGTCAATTAAGATGTTAAGATTGGTAAGTATGAAAGCTTGGTTATTTTTATGATCCAATCATAGTTATATTAATTATATTGTTTTACCTTTAGAAGTGTTTTAATTCTAATGAGTTAGGACCAAAATTAGTGGATATTAAAGGTGTAATTAATTAGTGTAACTCTAGTGCTCCTTGGTAAGGAAGGTTAATGGATACGTTAAATATTAATTGTCATAGTATGCCTTAGTTTAGATTTTATTCATTCAAATTAAATTTATAATTATCTCTTAGGTAGTTGTACTAATTCAGTTTAAAATTAGGGATTGTTGAATTTGTAAATTAGCTCAAGATCATTTATGATGAAAGTTAAATTAATGTTTAATTCACGTGGGAAGATTATAAACCTTAGATGAAGTGTAGAGAACCTTTGCTTAATTATGAGCACAAGCATATCAAGCTTATAGTAGTTTAAGTTTTAACTTAAAAAATAAAAATAAAAATTTGTGGGTGTGTTTTGCCCTAGTTTTCTGGGCATGACAAATTCATTCTCAACACTATTACTTAGTAATCTCTAAATTATGACACTTAGTCATCATTGAATTACTCGGTCACTATAAAACTTTAGGCTCAACATAATTAAACTTACTCGATTGATACTAATGCTTGGTCAACACTAGATTTGCTTGACACTAACTATGGCTTGATTGACACTAGCATCACTCGACATTCCTTATCATTTTACTTTATTGCTTGACTTAGCTTAACTTTCTTGACATAAAAAATCATTTTTCTTTATCAAAGTCCAATTAATCAAATGTCTATTGTAGCTTCCTTTTCATAACTTGACCTTTCCTCTAGGTACTTTTTTTATGATCAACTTCTCAAATCCTTTTCATCAATCAAATAGATGTGAGATTTAGATTAAATAGAAATATGTCTTGTCACTAGATTTTACATCAACGAAAAAATAACAATTGTTCCAATTGTAAGTTTCCAACAATCTCTCTCTTTGGCATTCATGGAAACATCTCAAACATCTCAATACTAGTAATAGCTTAGTTACCATACAATCCAAAAGATTTTTGTTAAACTCAATTTTATTCTTCTTTTTTTAATATTCTTTTGTGATTTTTTTTTCTCTAATCATCTCCCTCTAAAATGATCAATCTCCTTTTGTAGATTCTCCCTCTTTGACTTTTGTATATCTCTTCCTCTTTGTGTACTCTTTCAGCAACTCCCTCTTTGTCAACAATCTTTGTATATTCTCTTTCTGTATCTCTTATCTCTCCCTCTTTGACAACAATGCCAAACACACTTAATATATTAGCTAAAAGACTTAGCTTCAAAACTCTTCATACATCTTAATTATGTAGATTTTGCATGTCTGGCTGATTTTTATCATCTATCTATGATTGATCTGTTATGTTGTGCTTGACTATCTACCTTAGGCATTTCCCAAAATAGAGCTATATTGCATCACGGTGTAGCATATTCTAATTATCACATGTGATGCAATGCATCTTGCCTCCTTAAGTAGCTTCTTTTAGAGGAATCACCCCTAATTTACCTCTAAGATATTCATGAGCATCTTCAGGTAATGGTTTTGTGAATATGTCAGCAATTTGTTCCTTGGTATTTGCATATTCTAGCGTCACTTTTTTGTCTTGAACTAGTTCCCTTAAATAGTGATACTTAGCCATGTGCTTTGTCTTAGTGTGCATCACATGATTATTTGAAACATTAATAGCACTTGTGTTATCAAAAGATAATTGCTAGATCTATAAATTCTTCTTTCATACTTTTCAGTAACTACTTGATCCACATAATGTTTAAATAGTTCACTTCAGCTACCACATACTTAGCTTCAGCTACTGTTTGGGAAATATAATTATGCTTTTTGCTTGTCCATGACACCAATCTCTTTCTTAGAAAGAATGCACCTCCACTAGTGTTTTTTCTGTCATCAATATTTTCTGCCAAACCTGAGTCAGTAAAAACCTTCAGTTCAAATCTATCACTTCTCTTGTAATACAATCCATAGTCTTCTTTACCTTTCAGATATCTCGTTATCTATTTCACTTCCATCATATAATTCTCTTTAGAATTTGTTGAATATCTAGCAACTATCCCAACTACTTGTTACCAATCTAACATACCTTTTAAATTGTTATGTTTTACGCTAAACTGATTATGTTTTAACTGCTAACTAAATGTGTTTAGCTACTGAGAGTATATAGTACAGAAAGAAAAGAAAGTAGCAATCAAAGTACAGGAAGCATAAGAAAGAGAAATGATCACTTTTTTAGGATACAAGTACCAAAAAATAATACTTTTTACTCAAGTATTCAAAAAAATATTTTTTACAAAGTGTTCATATTTACTCAGTACTTGAATACAATGCATTCAGATATTACTAGTGCTCTCAGCTCCTAACATAAATATCTGAATTAAACACATTGTACAAACAGAAAAGTACTGAAAAAGAGATAGAAAGGAAAGGCATCCATTGCCTGAATGGAAGGTTGTTGCATTGAACGCTAAAGGGCTGATCCCGCATCTCCGTCTGGGAGTAAAACCTGCAAAAAATGAGTAATGAAATGGATCAGTTCATACGAACTGAGCAATGGAAAACTTTTGTATCATCTATACTCTGCTGTTTATACAACATGGTTATCCAGATAAATATGCTAAAAGGCAAGAAAGCAAGAACAATCCAAAGAAGATAAAACTTGTTTTTACTAATGAGTTTGTTCCATGTGTAGATACAAGTATGAAGACTTGAGGCTATAGAAGGATCATGCGTAAGTTACATGCATGAAGCCTTTTGGCTGAGATTGTTCAGCCAAAGACAGAAGATATTGAAGACATTGAGGAGATCATAGAAAGGACGTGCATAAGTTACAAGCACGAAACTTTCTGGTCAAATCAAGGAGGGGCGAAGACAAAAGACTTTGAGGAGATCATTGAAGGAACACGCATACATTACAAGCGTGGAACCTTTTGGTTGAATCATATAGCGGCAAAGGACGAGAGGAGACCATCGAGGGGGCATACATAAGTTTTAGGTATGGGACCTTCCGGTCAAATCATGGAGGACATGTTAAGATAGTAGCCTTAAGCTAAAGGAGTTTCAATTACTTTTGCAAGTATATTTCAGCATATATCAAGAAATTTTAGGTTCAATTAGTCACAAGGTAAATTAGAATTAATTATCAATGCCAAATCAATAGGAAAAAGAAAGGAAATTTGCTACAGGAAAATATAATGCAGATAAACAGGAGTATCAACATCAGTTAAATCATTAATGCTTACTGTTGAGCAGATTGGTAGAGGAATTACAGTAACAGAAAAATAGAATTTTGGTGGAAAAGAACTTTATTTTTATGCTGCATTTCTTTGGTAATATATGACATATCAAACTTCTATGAGCAAAGTATAGAGGCAAGAATTCATGATATTCATCTTATTCATGTACTGCATGTTCGCCAAGTAATGATCATATTTATAGAAGAATGCAACAGTAAGTGACTAATGTTCGGCTATAACAATGAATAAGACAAGGAGCATAAGCAAGATTAGTTTTCATGAGAAGCTAATCACAAAAGTCTCTTATATCGAATGGCATGTTTAACCAAAAAGAACAACTATAAAGATTAAATGATTTACATGTTCATTATAATCATACAAGTCTAAAAGTATAGATTCAGATAAAGCTTCACATCTAAGGTACATGTTAGAAGAGTGCCACAGTTATATGAAATCAGGGTTTGAATTTAAGGAAAGATGGTATTTTATGCAAGTAAAATATCTAGCTATAGTAATGTGTAGAAGAAATAGTAACACATTCAAATGCATACAAAAGGATAACATCAGGTAAATCATGTTGCTGATTCAGTAACTCAAGAAATACAAAATGAGATACCATTAAATCAAAAGGGTTTGGATCAACTGGATTCAGCTGAAGAGTAAAATGTTACAGTCATTATGTTCAAAAATATTTTCAATCTTATGTACATGGTATAATGTTTGGAAATCCCTTAGAAGTAGCAAACAATACTGTTGATTAAGGAGCATGTAACAGAGCATAACCAGGATTTCCTCAGGATGGCATAAAAAATATCACAGTCCAATCCAGATCTATATGTTTTAAGGTAACAGCAATAAGAGAACTTCAGATTATTGATCTTTTCAAATACATACAGTAAAAGAGTATGCATTTATCAAAAAACCCTTAAGAGAAATGCCTAAAGGAACAATTATTTCTATAACCCAAAAGAGAAATAGTTAACCATTCTTTATGATTCATATACCCCAAGGTGAATGAGTGAAGCTCACAGCAGTTCATACCCAATCAAAGAAGAAAAGATAACATTTACAACAAGGTTTGAATCTTTAGAATGGGGCCATTAAATGGAGTTTTCATAGCATGTTCTAAAGAAACAGCAAGGTAAATTCATACACAACATCAAATTTATTACCAAATGGAGTCAAAAAACCATAGAGAATATGCAAACCGATATGTAAATTTTATTGGTATTATCTCAAGTATTGCTTCATATTCGTAACAGCATATTAAAAAAAGCTCTTACCAGCAAGGAACCATGTTCAGATCTGTAAGTAACGTGGCATCTATGGTGAACGTATTGCCATAAAAGGAGAGGTCGTCTAGCACAGAGAAAAATCTCAAACACCCATGGCGTCTAGAAACAAGAGATGGCAGTATAACCAGTTAAAATCAAAAGCCGCTCACACATGAATAAACCCTTCCAACAACATAAAGAAGCCATTTATAACCCATGAAATCTTAGAGAAGCCCAGAACCCGTAGCCGAGTTCATTAAAAAATATGGCGTCCAAGTGAAGAGGAAGATCAACAAATATCACCACAGTAAAACTCGTGGCCATGCAACAAATAAAACTCATGCTCTTCATAAAGACGTCTTCAACAATAGAGCAGTTAGCAGACAAAAATCCGCCCAGCAAAGACAAAAATCGCAAACTTCATACAGCCATGGCTAGGGTTTGAAGAAGCCCTCATTTCTTGCTCTCATGCAAGATACAAAATGCAAACTAAGTCATCAAACTTTCCTCTTTGCATGATAAAGATCCAATTAAACTCCATTCAATGAAATTTCAAATCCGTGAGTGGGAGTCGAATTTTTATGTATGCTATTTTTATATATAAGAGTTGGATATTATTGCCAAATTCTATTTTTACTTAGTTTTGCATGTATTAAATGAATTACACTTTGATCATTTAATATATATGAAACTAGTATAAATGATGTTGCATCATTTATATTAATACTAATATGTTTAAAATTAACAAAATAGAATGTTAATTATTAAAGCATACTAGTATTAGTATAAATAAAAGAGTTAAAAAAAAATAGTTTCCATTATAATATTAATTTAATATTAGCGTGCTCATTTTAAATGATAAATGATAAGAATAAACACGATAATATTAAATTAATATAATAAAATAAGCTTCAATTGTAAAATGAATATATCAAGTGGTCGTAATTATAAGGCCATTGATTTTATTAATTATTTAATGGAAATTATAAGAGTTTTAAGTATCTTTTATGCCTAAATGCAAGGAGAAAAGGTTGGAAGGATATTTTTGGAAGGAACATTCAGTTAACATGGGGTATTCATTGAGGCCAAGTTCAGTTCTAGTTTCACATGCAGGTTTATGGGTTATTTGATGATATTTTTAGTAGTCCATGGAGCAGCAATGATCAGTTATGCATGCAGTTCAGATTGAGGGCTTATTTTATGCATATATTGCATAATTAGGAGTAGTTTTACATGCTATTTTTGAGGGTTATTCAGTTTATCCGAGTTTGAGTTTTTGTGCATGATTTTGGAGAGTTAAAGGCAGTTTTGAGTTATCCAGCAGTTGTGCAGGTGATTGAGTGCAGTTTTCAGAGGCTCCTTCATAGTTTTCACCATTTTTGGTGATTTTTCCTAAGCATAATTTTGGAATCCGAGTTAGGGTTATTCTTCTATATATTGTACTTTCACCTCATTATGAGGGACCTTCTTTCGGATTCAGATTTTTTTGCAGACTGCAAATTTTGAGTTGATTGTAAGGGCACTTGTGACAAATATTTTTTCAACATTGGTTATAGAGATACAACGATTCCTTATTATAGATTCTTGTGCAATTTTGTGAATTCCTTTCTTTAATGTTGTGTTCGCCTTCATTATAGTTACATTCCTAGTTGTAGATTTGAATCATGATACATGTGATTGCAGGTCTATATTTGTGATTATTATTTTCTTGCAGAAAATTGGTGAAACTTAGGTGTCCCTTTCAAAGAAGGAGATCCCTATCCTTATATAGGAACACTGTTGTGATTACGTGATTGTCTGATATTGTGGATCAATTGTTTCTTTTTGTAGTTTGTGCTGAAGTAATCAAAATTACATTTATAACCATTGGTGTATCACCTCACTTAGATTAGTTTTTAAATCATTCATTCATTCATTTCTTACCCTTATCTCGAGTACAAATTTAGGATTAGGTGATCACAACTTAGGAACTGGCCTAGCTTCCGGAGATTCTTCTCTTGTTTTAGGACAACCCACCACCTGAGAGAGTTTCTGTTGCTTGACAGGATAGCTTGATTCTACATCTCGCTAAAGGCACAAAATCTTGATTGACAACAGTTTTCTGGCACGCCCGGTGGGACCACGAACTGCTTCACAGTTCACTGATTTTCAAGATTCTACTATTGTTTTGGTGTGAACAGCAATATTTCAGCCTTTTTGAAGGTATTTTATCAACACTTGGCGACTCTATTTTTAAGGTTAATCACAGATGCAGTTGCAGTTTTGGTGATTTTTAATGAGAAGAGCTCCCAGAAGGTCAACAAGAGGAAGGAGAATACCAACAGTTTCAAGAGGAAGGTCAATTTCACCATCAGGATCATATTTTTCAGCCTTTTAATATCCTACACCTCAAGAATAGCTAAAATTTTTTGAAGAATCTGAGATAGTTATTGAACATATTAGTTTTCCTAAAGACTTAAGTGTTCGAGATCATTCTGAATCTGAAGGGCCCATTTTTGAGCCATTACTAAGAGACCAATTTTTATTTTCAGCATCTACAAGTGGTGCTACAGCTATTGTTACAGGACTGAAAACATATCAGCGGAAGGTAAATCAGTCTATCCGACCTTCATTACCATTTGCAGCACAGCAACAAGTACCACTAGTTCATTAAATGGCCTAAAATTTGCCATTTGTAGCTTTCAATGCTGGCAACCCCTTGTAGATTGTTGTCCATCATGATATTCCACCAGTAGCATTGAAAAGTGTGCCATATTTTACTGGTGAGAATCATGTTTCAGCAGTGGAACATATTAAGGATATTGCTACCCTTTGTGGATTACACCAGGTTCAGCATGAAGATGTGGCCTTGAAGTTATCAGCTGCATCTTTCAGAGGTAAAGCATTAATTTGGTTTAGAAGTCTTGCAGTAAATTCAATTGATACATGGGACGCATTGGGAAGCTTGTAAATCAGCAAGTTTGAAGATAAGTCTGATAATCTTTCTTTGGTTGAACAGTTGACTGCCATTAAGAGGCATCCTAATGAACATATTTCTGATTTCAATTTTTATTTTCAACGAACTTGGGATAGAATTCCAGCAACTGTTAAGCTTTCTAATGATTATGCATATTTATTTTATTTAAAGGCTTTTAACAGTGATATTTCAGTTATGATACAATCTATGGGAGGGCGTACTTTGCCTGATGTGTTTGATGTTGTTGTAAGGGCTGAAAACAGCTTAATACAAGCTAGTAAACTACCTCCTAGGCCTCCAATGCCTTATTCTGTGGAAATACAATAGATTATACCAGCTATTATACCACCATTGGCTGTAATTCTGCCAATGACAGCGTTACCATCATTTAACGTACAGGTTGCAGCAGAGGAGCATGCTGCTACAGCTCCTATTAGACAGCTACAGGAGCAAAATCAGGGCTTAATTGAGAAAAGTGACAGTATGATGAAAACATTGCAGACTTATGGAAACGAGATAACAAATTTAAAGAGACAACAAGGTCAATATAATAGGCCAAATCAAGCCTCATATCAGGAAAGTAGGCAATATAACCAAGCTTCAGGTTCAAACCAGCAAAGACAACCTCAAGGACAGCAAAGGAATTTCAGTCAAAGAACCAACCAGCCTTATAATTACGCAACTCCTAGCAATTCAAAGGAATTGGTAGTTGTTCCTCAAAACAACTACGCACATGATGAAGAATGGTGCAATACTTGTAATGCTAGTCATTACTAGTTGGATTGTGCCTATGCACTTGAGGTAAGAAAGCGAGATCTTTTGAAAGAATAGCAGATTACAAACCAAGGAGAGATCCATCCTGAACAAGTGCAACAACAAGTACAACAACAAGGTAATTCTAATGCTACTTTGATAAATTTTACTGAAGATGAGGCTGTTATAGCAGCAAATTTTGATCAAAATCAAGCTTGGAAGCCTGTATCAACAGGAACAAGGTCAAAAGACCAAGCTGCAAATAATATTCAACAGCAAGCTGATGAATCAAAACAGCAGCAGGTCAATTCTAGTAACACTCAACCAGGACCATCAAGTGCACAAAAAATGTAGTATGTACCAAAAGGACAGCAAACTCAAGCACAAAAAATGAGCTTACAGCCATCACAACAGCAGAAAGAGCCTGTTGTATCAAAGAATTAGTCAAAGGTTAGTACCCAAAATTTCAATATTGTGGAGCACTTGAAGAAAACTCATGTTCCTATCTCTATGTGGGATGTTTTAGCACTTCCGGGTCAAAAAGACATGTTACAGGAAGCATTACATTCACTCACCTTGTCTAATAGTGCTTTGGCACAGCAAACCCCGACAGTTCTAATGGCTGCAAACGTTAATAATTCACAACAGCCAACCAAAATAGTCAAACCACCACCTTTTTATGTCACAGTTATAATTGGCAAATACCTGGTTCATAATTGCATGATAGATTCAAGTGCCACTAGCTCAGTTATGCCAAAAAAGATAGTAGATCAGCTAGACCTTAAATATGAACTAATTGAAAAGGGGGTAGTGCAGCTGGACAGGACAGCCATTGAGACAATTGGAGTTATAAGGAATATGGATCTGACCTCGCATACTTGTCCTAGTTTTTTGGTTCCCATGGATATATACATCATTGACCTACCTCCATATTTCTCCATATGTCTATCATGTGACTTTACAGCCAAAATAGGAGGTTATGTGTCTGCTGATTGGTCTCATATGCTTTTTCGCACTAGGTACGGAACTAAAGTAACAATTCCATCTGAACCTATTGCTAAAGATTGCCTCGAACTTAATGTTGCTGCTAAAAATAATACAGCAGTTGTTTTATTCGATCAAGAAGAAATTAATGTTGTCTATGAGTCTAAAATGCCCATAGATAATATTTCTGATGTATTGTTGGATGAATGAGCTGTTGAAGACGCTAAAATTTTAGAATCACAAGTTGAAGAACCAAGTTTAGGCAATTACATTATTCATGAGACTACTAATTTTTTGTCAAATGTCATGAAAACTATAGATTTAAATACATAATAGCAGGGTAATGAAGTATGGAAATTGTTTTTTGATGGTTCGCGTAGCAAAATAGGTGCTGGAGGAGGTTGCATGCTGATTTCACCAGCAAATGTAAGGTATTACGCATCTTTCAAGTTTACCTTCAGTTGTACCAATAATGTTGTTGAATATGAAGCATTCATAAATGGATTAAATGAGCCATAAAAAAAGGTATCAGCTGCTTACAAGTTTATGGTGATTTTGAACTGATTGTTAATCAAGTTAGGGGCGTTCATGCCACCAAAAATAAATTGTTGAAAAGTTATAAGCATGTTGTTTGGGATTTAATTGAAGGTTTTGAAGCTTTTAATTTGCAATCTGTTCCTAGAAAATAGAATAAACATGCTGATAGACTTGCTACAATTGGTGCACAATATGATATTCCTACTGAAATCAGCAAGAATAAAGAAAATAATCATGTAAAAGTGGTTGTTAGACCTGTTGTACCTAACAACACTAAAAGCTGGCAGGTATTTGATTCAGATCAGCATCTAGTAAATTTTATAAGAGAAGAGGCAGAATTCGCTCAGTCAAACCAGCATAAGTTGCAGGACCAATATGAGAACCAGGTTATTCAGCTAAGAACCAATAAGCTGCCAAAAGGATTGGTTACCTTAGAGTCCATTTTTAATACTGATGACCAGTTGAGAAAAGACAAATCCAGTTTGCAAATTAAGGAGGAACACTATGAAGAAATCGAAGTTGCTGAAGGTAAAAAATTGAAACTAGGGAAGGTATGCACCCTTGAAGAAAAACAGTATTTTGTCAATCTAACCAATGATTTTCAAGATGTCATTGCTTGGAGTTATGCAGATTTGAAAGGTTTCAATCCTGACATATGCCAGCATACCATTGATTTAGCTCTAGGGGCAAAACCAATCAGGCAAAAACAAAGGCCAATTAATCCCAAGTTGGAACCCCTTATGATTAAGGAGCTGAATAAGTTAATAGAAAGCAAGATTATTTTTCCAATCAAGCATACTTCTTAGATTTCAAACTTGGTTCCAGTAAGAAAGAAAAATGGTGAAATCAGGTTATGTGTTGATTTTCATGACTTGAACTGAGCTTCATTGAAGGATAGGCATCCTTTACCCTCAATGGAGCAAATCTTGTAGGTTGTTTCTGAGAGATTCTCATTGCTAGACGGTTTTTCAGGATATAATCAAATCCTTGTCAAGGAAGAGGATAGGTATAAGACAGCATTTACCACCAAATGGGGAATGATGGCATATTAGAAGATGCCATTTGGTTTGTCAAACGCTGGTGCAACATTTCAAAAAGCCATTGATAAAGCCTTTTTAAATCTGATGTACAGGTTTGTTCTTGTTACCTTGATGACATTACTGTTTTCTCTAAAAATGCATCAGATCACTTTCAGCATCTAAGGATAATATTTGAGAGATGTAGGGAATACGGTATTTCATTGAATCCCAAAAAGAGTGTTTTTTCAGTTCATGAAGGCAAACTGTTAGGATTTCTTGTTTCCAAGGAAGGTGTCACCATTGAACCAGAACGGGTAAGTGCTATTTTAGACTTACCGCTACCAGCCCATAAGAAAGGACTGCAAAGTTTCTTAGGTAAGATCAATTTTCTGAGAAGATTCATTTCAAATATTGCTGAACTATTGATCCCATTAATAGCTATGCTTAGAAAAGGCATGGTTTTTAGCTGAACTAAAGAAGGTAAGCGAAGTTTCGAACAAATTAAGGAAGCATTGGCTTCAGCTCCCACATTGTTAAATCCCAATTTTTTAAAGGATTTCATTCTATATGCTTACAAAAATAATGATAGCATCATTGCCATGTTAGTACAACAGAACGATGAAGGCTTTGAACAGCCAATAGCCTTTTTCAGCCAAGGATTGAAAGATTATGAATTGCATTACTCATTTATAGAGAAGCACGTCCTTGCTGTCATAAGAAGTCTAAAAAAATTTAGACATATGCTTTCAAATAATAAAATATAGCTAATGGTTGCACACCCTTCAGTTAAAGATTTCTTGCTGAATAAAGACCTGAATACCAAGAGGGTTGGCTGGATTACCAAAGCAATGGAATACGATATTGAAATCAAGGTCACCAAGCTGGTAAGAGGTAAAGGTCTATGTGAAGAGCTTGCTGAAACAAGAAAAGATGAGTTAAACGAAAGTTTAAATGCTATCCTAGTTCAGAAAGATGAAGAATAGCCTGTTGTTTTAAATGGTCGAAATGATTGTATTGATGTCATGGTCAACTTCTTACAAACTGGACGTCGTCCTGAAGATTTAGATCGAGCCAAACGAAGGTATTACCGGCTGCAAGCCATTCCTTATTGCTTGATGAATGGTATTTTATTTAAGAGAGATATGTAGGGTGTATTGCTGAGATGTATAAAACCAGATTAGATTGAGCACATTTTGCACCAATTTCATGAAGGACCAGCTGGAGGTCACTTTTCATCAAGAGCTACAGCTCTAAAGGTGATGAAGGCAGGCTACTATTGGCCAAGCGTATTCAAAGACACACATCTTTGGGTAAGAAGATGCAAACAATGTGCAATTTTTGCAGGTAAAGAGAAGTTATCAGCGATGCCTTTAAAACCTATTCAAGTGGACCAACCATTCATGAAATGGGGTCTAGAATTCATTGGCATCATTAACCCACCTTCAAATGCAGGTCATAAATGGGTATTGACAGCCACAGATTATTTTACAAAATGGACTGAAGCAGTAGCCCTTAAAGATGCAAATGAGACTGCTATTTTCAATTTTTACGAGGATTTAATTTGCAGATTTGGTGTACTAGATTCAATTATTTCAGATAACGCACTTGCTTTTACAGGAAATAAGATTGCTGAATGGGCTGTTAAGAATGGCGTGTATCTAAATACTTCATCAAATTATTACCCACAGGGTAATGGGCAAGTTGAATCCACCAACAAGAATCTGATTCGCATCATAAAGAGAACATTAGAAGGGAATCAGCGTTCTTGGCACGAGAAGTTAAAATCAGCACTGTGGGCTGATCGGATAACTTCCAAGAGATCAACTGGTATGTCTCCTTACACGCTGGTTTACGATAAAGAAGTTAGATTACCAGTTTTGGTTGAGTTTCCAGCATTAGATTTTATGCATCAGTTAGATATGATTGATAAAGAACCAATGATGGTAAGGCTGGCCCAGCTCAATGAACTAGAAGAGAAAAGAAAATATGCTTTATGAACCATTGAGCATCATCAAGTTCAGATGAAGAAGACATTTGACAAAAGGGCATCTTCAAAAGATTTCCAGCTAGGAGACTTAGTATTAAAATGGGATGAATTGAAAAGTAGGCCTGGAAAGCATTCAAAATTCGATGCCATGTGGGCTGGTCCGTACATTATAACCAAAACCACACAAAATAATGCTTTCCATTTGTCTACACTTGAAGGAGAAGAGTTGAAAATCCTGGTTAATGGGATTCACCTCAAGCGATGCTTTTGAGTTATTTTTTCAGATTATAATAAGTGCTTTGGCACAGTAGAGTAGAGGCGTGATTTAATTTTAGATTTCAATAAAGTGTTGTTCCAACACATCTAGTTTCAAATTTCAGCAAGTTAGTGGTTAGTAATAAAGCTGGAAACTACACCACATTATTATCAGTCTGCCATCAACATATGAGATACATATCATACAAAGCATGAAATGAATTCCAATGCTCTGAATCATACATACCTCACGGATTCATGACAGGCTCATGATAACATGATGTAATTCCTAGCCATCAGCCATAAAGAAATCAGAAAGCACTCAAACACATTTCTCATATAGGTCTCTTCAAAATATTTTTCAGAAAAATAGCAATCATAAATTCTGGTTTTGATTATTGGTTGGCTTGAATAAATATCTTACCCCATAGCAGCAAGATGATGTGTTGTCCACCATCATACTAGACTAATATACCGCTGTGTATAACATAGAAATACTGAAAAAGGAGGAATGGTCACTCCAAGACAACTAGCATATCACCCTAGTACAATCATGAATAGCGCACCACATTGTTGTTATGACGCAAGGTAAACATTCAAGCTAATAGTTCAAGTTTTATGGTAGTTTTTTTTCTATAAATTTTCAGTCAAATCTGAGAGGTATCATAACAACCAACAACTATCAATATTCACAACCATGATATAATTATTATCACAGAAGAGGGACCATAAAAGAAACACATTTTTCCCTTTACTGTGATACAATTCTATCCTAATTATCAAAAATGAATAGCCACAAGATCCTATGGCAGCTAACAGATCCGTTTGAAAAAATTTCAATTTTCAGTTTTCAGGTTCAGTTTTCAGTTTTCAATTTGATTCAGTAAGGCATGGTTATTTCAGCAAGTGTGTTTTAGTTTTCAGAGTTTCAGTTTTTTAAGTTTTGAGAAGGTTCAGTTTTCTTAGTACTGAAGATGACTCTATGCCCAATGGATTGACAAGATAACTGGTATGTTACTGTTTAGCAGGCAAACAACCCTTTGAGGTCGCCAAAAATGTTACCAATCTAACATACCTTTTAAATTGTTATGTTTTATGCTAAACTGATTATGTTTTAACTGCTGACTAAATGTGTTTAGCTACTGAGAGTATATAGTACAGAACAAAAAGAATGTAGCAATCAAAGTACAGGAAGCATAAGAAAGAGGAATGATCACTTTTTCAGTATACAAGTACCAAAAAATAATACTTTTTACTCAAGTATTCAAAAATATATTTTTTACAAAGTGTTCATATTTATTTAGTACTTGAATACAATGCATTCAGATATTACTAGTGCTCTTAGCTCCTAACATAAATATCTGAATTAAACACATTGTACAAACAGAAAAGTACTGAAAAAGAGATAGAAAGGAAAGGCATCCATTGCCTGAATGGAAGGTTGTTGCATTGAACGCTAAAGGGCTGATCCCGCATCTCCGTCTGGGAGTAAAAGCTGCAAAAAATGAGTAAAGAAATGGATCACTTCATACGAACTGAGCAATGGAAAACTTTCGTATCATCTATACTCTGTTGTTTATACAACATGGTTATCCAAATAAATATGATAAAAGGAAAGAAAGCAAGAACAATCCGAAGAAGATAAAACCTGTTTTTACTAATGAGTTTGTTCCATGTGCAGATACAGGTATGAAGACTTGAGGCTATAGAAGGATCATGCGTAAGTTACATGCATGAAGCTTTTTGGCTGAGATTGTTCAGGCAAAGACAAAAGATATTGAAGACATTGAGGAGATCATAGAAAGGACATGCATAAGTTACAAGAACGAAACTTTCTGGTCAAATCAAGGAGGGGCGAAGACAAAAGACTTTGAGGAGATCATTGAAGGAACACGCATACATTACAAGCGAGGAACCTTTTGATTGAATCATGTAGCAGCAAAGGATGAGAGGAGACCGTCGAGGGGGCATACATAAGTTTCAGGTATGGGACCTTCCGATCAAATCATGGAGGACATGTTAAGATAGTAGTCTTAAGCTAAAGGAGTTTCAATTACTTTTGCAAGTATATTTCAGCATATATCAAGAAAGTTTAGGTTCAATCAGTCACAAGGTAAATTAGAATTAATTATCAATGCCAAATCAATAGGAAAAAGAAAGGAAATTTGCTACAAGAAAATATAATGCAGATAAACAGGAGTATCAACATCAGTTATATCATTAATGCTTACTATTGAGCAGATTGGTAGAGGAATTACAGTAACGGAGAGATAGAATTTTGGTGGAAAAGAACTTTATTTTTATGCTGCATTTCTTTGGTAATATATGACATATCAAACTTCTATGAGCAAAGTATAGAGGCAAGAATTCATGATATTCATCTTATTCATGTACTGCATGTTTGTCAAGTAATGATCAGATTTATAGAAGAATGCAACAGTAAGTGACTAATGTTCGGCTATAACAATGACTAAGACAAGGAGCATCAGCAAGATTAGTTTTCATGAGAAGCTAATCACAAAAGTCTCTTATATCGAATGGCATGTTTAACCAAAAAGAACAACTATAAAGATTAAATGATTTACATGTTCATTATAATCATACAAGTCTAAAAGTATAGATTCAGATAAAGCTTCACATCTAAGGTACATGTTAGAAGAGTGCCACAGTTATATGAAATCAGGGTTTGAATTTAAGGAAAGATGGTATTTTATGCAAGTAAAATATCTAGCTACAGTAATGTGTGGAAGAAACAGTAACACATTCAAATGCATGCCACGGGATAACATCAGGTAAATCACGTTGTTGATTCAGTAACTCAAGAAATACAAAATGAGATACCATTAAATCAAAAGGGTTTGGATCAACTGGATTCAGCTGAAGAGTAAAACGTTATAGTCATTATGTTCAAAAATAATTTCAATCTTATGTACATGGTATAATGTTTGGAAATCCCTTTGAAATAGCAAACAGTACTATTGATTTAGGAGCATGTAATAGAGCATAACCAGGATTTCCTCAGGATGGCATAAAAAATATCATAGTCCAATCCAGATCTATATGTTTTAAGGTAACATCAATAAGAGAACTTCAGATTATTGATCTTTTCAAATACAT
Source organism: Cupressus sempervirens (assembly GCA_028749045.1). Taxonomy (NCBI): domain Eukaryota; kingdom Viridiplantae; phylum Streptophyta; class Pinopsida; order Cupressales; family Cupressaceae; genus Cupressus; species Cupressus sempervirens. The sequence goes on from CM053789.1 coordinate 515,048,612, forward strand.
ACAGTAAAAGAGTATGCATTTATCAAAAAACCCTTAAGAGAAATGCCTAAAGGAACAATTATTTCTATAACCCAAAAGAGAAATAGTTAACCATTCTTTATGATTCATATACCCCAAGGTGAATGAGTGAAGCTCACAGCAGTTCATACCCAATCAAAGAAGAAAAGATAACATTTACAACAGGGTTCGAATCTTTAGAATGGGGCCATTAAATGGAGTTTTCATAGCATGTTCTAAAGAAACAGCAAGGTAAATTCATACACAGAATCAAATTTATTACCAAATGGAGTCAAAAAATCACAGAGAATATGCAAACCGATATGTAAATTTTATTGGTATTATCTCAAGTATTGCTTCATATTCGTAACAGCATATTAAAAAAAGCTCTTACCAATAAGGAACCATGTTCAGATCTGTAAGTAAAGTGGCATCTATGGTGAACGTATTGCCATAAAAGGAGAGGTCGTCTAGCACAGAGAAAAATCTCAAACACCCATGGCGTCTAGAAACAAGAGATGGCAGTATAACCAGTTAAAATCAAAAGCCGCTCACACATGAATAAACCCTTCCAACAGCATAAAGAAGCCATTTATAACCCATGAAATCTCAAAGAAGCCCAGAACCCGCAGCCGAGTTCATTAAAAAATATGGCATCCAAGTGAAGAGGAAGATCAACAAATATCACCACAGTAAAACTCGTGGCCATGCATCAAATAAAACTCATGCTCTTCATAAAGACGTCTTCAACAATAGAGCAGTCAACAAACAAAAATTCGCCCAGCAAAGACAAAAATCGCAAACTTCATATAGCCGCGGCTAGGGTTTGAAGAAGCCCTCATTTCTTGCTCTCATGCAAGATAAAAAATGCAAACTAAGTCATCAAACTTTCCTCTTTGCATGATAAAGATCCAATTAAACTCCATTCAATGAAATTTCAAATCCGTGAGTGGGAGTCGAGTTTTTATGTATGCTATTTTTATATATAAGAGTTGGATATTATTGCCAAATTCTATTTTTACTTAGTTTTGCATGTATTAAATGAATTACACTTTGATCATTTAATATATATGAAACTAGTAAAAATGATGTTGCATCATTTATATTAATACTAATATGTTTAAAATTAACAAAATAGAATGTTAATTATTAAAGCATACTAGTATTAGTATAAATAAAAGAGTTAAAAAAAAAATAGTTTCCATTATAATATTAATTTAATATTAACGTGTTCATTTTAAATGATAAATGATAAGAATAAACACGATAATATTAAATTAATATAATAAAATAAGCTTCAATTGTAAAATTAATATATCAAGTGGTCGCAATTATAAGGCCATTGATTTTATTAATTATTTAATGGAAATTATAAGAGTTTTAAGTATCTTTTATGCCTAAATGCAAGGAGAAAAGGTTGGAAGGATATTTTTGGAATGAACATTCAGTTAACATGGCGTATTCATTGAGGCCAAGTTCAGTTCTAGTTTCACATGCAGGTTTATGGGTTATTTGATGATATTTTTAGTAGTCCATGGAGCAGTGATGATCAGTTATGCATGCAGTTCAGATTGAGGGCTTATTTTATGCATATATTGCATAATTAGGAGTAGTTTTACATGCTATTTTTGAGGGTTATTCAGTTTATCCGAGTTTGAGTTTTTGTGCATGATTTTGGAGAGTTAAAGGCAGTTTTGAGTTATCCAACAGTTGTGCAGGTGATTGAGTGCAGTTTTCAGAGGCTCCTTCATAGTTTTCACCATTTTTGGTGATTTTTCCTAAGCATAATTTTGGAATCCGAGTTAGGGTTATTCTTCTATATATTGTACTTTCACCTCATTATGAGGGACCTTCTTTCGGGTTAAGATTTTTTTGCAGACTGCAGATTTTGAGTTGATTGTAAGGGCACTTGTGACAGATATTTTTTCAGCATTGGTTATAGAGGTACAACGATTCCTTATTATAGATTCTTGTGCAATTTTGTGAATTCCTTGCTTTAATGTTGTGTTCTCCTTCATTATAGTTACATTCCTAGTTGCAGATTTGAATCGTGATACATGTGATTGCAGGTCTATATTTGTGATTATTGTTTTCTTGCAGAAAATTGGTGAAACTTAGGTGTCCCTTTCAAAGAAGGAGATCCCTATCCTTATATAGGAACACTGTTGTGATTACGTGATTGTCTGATATTGTGGATCAATTGTTTTTTTTGTAGTTTGTGCTGAAGTAATCAAAATTACATTCATAACCATTGGTGTATCACCTCACTTAGATTAGTTTTTAAATCATTCATTCATTCATTTCTTACCCTTATCTCGAGTACAAATTTAGGATTAGGTGATCACAACTTAGGAACCGGCCTAGCTTCCGGAGATTCTTCTCTCGTTTTAGGACAACCCACCATCCGAGAGAGTTTCCGCTATTTCACAGGATAGCTTGATTCTACATCTCGCTAAAGGTGCAAAATCCTGATTGACAACACTACTAAAGCAATATTTGGTCTATTGTGAACAACATATTGTAATTTCCAATCATGGATCTATATAAGGTCTGGTTCACATTAGTAGAATCATCATTCTGTTGGAATTACAATAGGAAAGGTAAACATCTAAGTGTTAGTGCTTTAAACTTTAACCCATAAAATATTCACCACACATCCATCTCATATATTCAATAAATAAACTAAAATACCATATAAAGCATGTAAACAAGGAAGCATTCACACATATATGAAACTAGTTATGATTACCCAAAAACCCTCCAATGAGAAGGAAAAAACCTTGGGTGGGAATGACACCCAAAAATCTTCACTATTGCAGTAATAAAGTGTATCTAGTGAAGATTACAATGTCTGATCATAAACCATGATCTACCCTATGAAAGGTTTGCCCTATCAAAGGCTTACAAAGCCTGTTAGGTTTCACCTTGTTAATGGATTTCAACACCCTATTAAAAGTGTGCCTTGTTAAAGGACTTCAACTCACAATTAAGTAAACACCTTATTAGAGGATTTCAATACAGCCTATTAGGACTAATCTGTTAAGAGATTTAACTAATTCACCTATTAGAATGTCTCAGCAATGACCCCGCAGTTAGCACTTTGTTTCTTGATGATAGATCACCTCTAAACTGATGTATACTTGATCCTTCTTGATTATATGTCTCTTTGTTATTCACTATTTACTTCCTTGGTTCTCCTTTAACTGATTATGCAATGCAATTCAGATCATAATACCTTGGTCACCATGAATGTCCTGGTTTGCACATGCAAAACTCTCCTTGATCATTCATTCATTTCCTTTCACACTCATAGAAATTTTAAGGTTTTTCTTCCTTAAGAAGACTTAGGTGACTTAGAGTTAGGTATGAATCAATGGCTATGATTCAACCATATTGCTGCATAAACCTTCCCTTTACTTGATTGGGTGCATGTAATGCATAGGGATTCCAACTTAAGATTCATCCTTATCACCAAAATATCATAATTCAATATTTAAGTCAGCTCAAAAATGATTTACATAGTAGTTTATGCCAATACAATCAACTATGACAAAATTGTGTTACTCGGCAACTAAAGTACCTAGTGCTTGACACATATTGACTTCAATACTGTCACTCGACATTTGAATGACATGGCATGCACTACTTTCTCGGCTTCTAAATCACTTAGCACATACTATCTGCTTGGCACTTGAGTGACTCAACACAAGTGACTTGGCATGCTCTAACCTATATGTTGTGCTTGGCATATGTTACCTACTCGGTATGAACTAAGTGTATAGAAACTCACTAGTCAAAACCAATATGAGATTGTAACAATCTCCCTATTTAATATGAGTGTCAAAAACACTTGTTCATACATTAATACTCTTATTCGTACAAGCATAACATAAACTCGTATTCAACTTCTATACAAAATTTCAAAATATCAAAATTTTGCAACAACTTATACCTCAAAATCTTATAACTTCTCCTAAGTTGTTTGATCTATTCTGTACTCAAAATCTTTCTCCTCCTAAGTAGATTTTCCTCAATTGATACTCTTTCACTTACTTTCTCTTACTCCCCCTTTACTCTTGCTCTCCCCTTGCTCTTTGCTCTCCCATGCTTGCTCCCCAATGCTCTTACTCCCCCTTTTTTAAACTGATGTCAATGGGTCAAACACTAATAGTGTATTTGTTCAAAAAAGATTTATGGACCTGAAGAATAATCTTTAGAGCAGCATCCCAATTGTCACAAGCTACCTCGAAAGACTTTATTTGGATGGCCAACTCGGCAGCAAGGTGTGCTAGACAATCTAATATGGAAAGATTGGAGTCTTTCTTCATAAGAGTTTCTACATAGCGTAGCTCCTTGCGTAGAATCTCCATGTGAGGAGTCAATATAGTCTGGATGCTTATCAGTTTAGCCCTTATGTTGGCCTCATCTACAGATAGTGTTGCTAACTAACTTTGGGTTTGCAATAGGGTCCTAAAGTGTTTCTCACTTTGAGCTAGAGTCATGGAAAATTTTGCACCTGATGAGTTCATTTGACTTTCCAAGTTCAGGATTTGATTCCTTGTCTCTTGTGTGAAGAGTGTGGGATTACATAGTTTGGTATATAGAGAGAATATATTCTCTAGTATCTTCTTCACACTGTCTATCTTAGTTGCCAATGCAACTTGTGAAAGTGTTATTTCACTAGATATCTTCTCATTGACTTTACTTTGAAATTTCTTCTTAGACCAGTCTAATAATTTAACATTGATATCTAAGTTTGTATCCCTTACTCTTTCCACTATGTTGATCAATTGTTCAATAATTGGCTTTGTTTCATCTAGAGTAGGTAGACTGAATGCATCTCAGAAGATGTCTTTGATATCAAGAAAAGCTTGCTTCTACCTATGCTCCCTTTTGAGTAGTTCTTGATGTTTCTTTCTTGCTAGGGTTTCTTGAAGTATACCCATCTGCTCAATTGTTATTGATGCATAATCATACTTACGCAAAAATATTTCTTCATCTAGGCTAACATCCCCATAGGTTATTACCTCTTCTACCTTTGATGAACTAGGACTCAACACTAAGAATTGCAAAGATGTTGCATTTGTGCTTGACCTGTAAAGAGTTCGACTAGAAGGAGTGCCAAATTCTGGTAAAGTTACTAGTGCCTGAATTACTGCTAGCTCATTTGGCTTGGGTGTCAAATCAGTCTCTTCAGGCTTGTCCTTTTCTACCTCCTCGATTTGAATTGCACTTTATTCTTGTGTTGGAGGTGCAGGTGAATGTACCTGACCTATTTGACTCTATGTCTCATTAGTGACTTGTGTTTCTAGCTTATCCTCTCCAATTGTCTCAACCTTATCTGTTGCAACTTCCTTTACATTTTCTGAGACTGGAGTGCCACTTGTGTGTGTACTGACAATGCATTCTGTTGTCTCCTTCCTCTGGTATACAACCGAGGGTTGTAAAGGTTGTACACTAGTGACTTGAGGAGTCATTGTAGGTAGTTATTGTGTTTTCACCTCCTCCCTTGCAGTTATAATCACTAATTTATGAATTTCATCTATACTTACTAATACAGGGTTGTCACATAATTTGGCTTGTAATGTAGATTGGTCAAGTATTTTTTTAAAGTCTTCCTCTAGTAGGGGATTGATGTTCTAGTCAATAGGATAAAAAACATCCTTTACTGTAACATTTTCAGTACTTACACTTATTATCTATGGAGGGTTGGCACTTGGCATTTGTGTATCTTGTACACTCTATTCTTGTTGTTTCTCTACCTCAACTATTGCCTAATCATCTATATTCATATTAGTGCCTCCCTCAGCTATGCCTTCTTCATTCTCATCATCTTCATCATCTTTGATCTCAATAGGTTCTTGTTCACCTTCTTTGACTAGGGCTAGTCCATACGTGATCTTTCATATTTGTTTGGACTTCATTACAACATCCTCTATGTTGTTTTGTAGTATGTTAAATGCCCTATATTTAGGAACAAATCTAACAACATATTTCTTTATGGCTTTGAATATTTGTGTCTTGTTGAGTTTTGGCATAACTTGGGTGAGGGATGTCTCCCTAATTTGCCATTCTAAGTTCAAACAATAATGTCATTTTAGCTTAACTCTTTCATATAGACTCTTAGGTATGGAGTTGGAAATCTCTAGAGGAGGCTTCTTGAAAGTAGTCATCATGGCATATATTGCCTCCTCCACTTGATTCTTTTCAACTTTTCCAAAATTTTCAAAAGCAATGTTAGAGAAACCTAATAAATCAACATTGTTTCTAATATTCTCACATAAGTTATCCAGATCTAAGGATGGATTATGACTCACCACTTGGAATTGGTTGTTGTCATTAGATTGAGTCCTTTCCTCATCAGATTCAACCTGAGCAACATATTTTCTTCTAGGTCTTTTTTGTGCTTCACCTTCTTACTCTCTAGGCTTGGCTTTCTCTTTATCCTTTTGTGCAATGACTCATGTTCTAGCCCTTGTGGTAGGTGCTATTGGTTTGGGTTGGCTTGGTTTAGCAACCTTTTTAGGTCTTGTCACTACTTGTGTCTTTCCCTTTCTCTTCTTCTAATCAGTAGGAGTAGGTGCTTCCTCGACTTCTTCTTCCTTTACACCTTTTGTAGTCTCTGTTTCTTCCTCTTGTTGATCCTCATCCTGACCTTGCATCGATGCCAGAGGTGCTTGAAATTAAGTGTCTTCTTCTTCTTCATTCTCTTCCTCTTCTTCTTCCTCCTTGTCACCTTCACAAAATTTTTATTTTAATTTCTTAACCAGTTTATCCTTCTTCTTAATCACTAAAGCAGTCTTCAATTCCATAGTAATCTTTGATTCAAATGGCCAACTCATAGTTTCCAAAAGCCTTGGCATCTTTGTTCACTTCTTCTGCAAATAATGTTGTGATTGTTGTAGAGGCCTCATCAACATTAATCTCATAACCTAATGGCCTTAGCCATCTCACTCTAGGAATTTTTTCTTGAACAAATGTGTGATTAGCATCAACTAGGAAACAAACATCATTGTAATATTTTTCCACTAATAACACTAGATTTTTTAATCTTTTTGTCATGGATTGTTTGAAATCCTCAAAATAGCTAGTCATCAGTGACTCAAAGTTATCACCTAACTGTTTAATGAAATATCCTATTTGAACTGTAACAAACCTATTTGTCTTCCATACAACATTACCAAATGTAGGAAATGTGTTCTATACATAAAAGAATATACATACCAAAATAGATCCAAAATTACACTGAGCACTTTTTGATTTCCTTATTGCTCCCAGATTTTCAATCAATTGTTGTACCTACAACTCGGCAAGATCATATGTATGACCCTTCTTCACACTCTTATAGCCCATATCCACTGCAATGCAGGGTACATTGTTCAATCCACTTGACTAATAAAACTTATGTGCAATTACCCTTACTACAAAAGCTATCAGAGGATCTGTGATTATATCTATGGTCATTCCCCTCTTGTTCCACATAGCCCTTGTGTTCTTTTCAATAACTTCTTTGGACTCACTTCTCATAGTCTTTGGTTGATCTAGGGTTGGATGCCCTGTTACCCTATGAATTATCCTCTTTGTGATTTTGATTGGCACGTTATCTAACCACACTAAGCTATCATGAATCCTACTCAAAATTATCTTGATCCACTCAGTTTTGAAAATGTTAGGGAAATCTAGGGCACGAGTTAACCCTTTCTTTTCTACAATCTTGAATTCTTCCCTCAACACATTATTTTCACATAATCTTCCACACTCCTCTCTGATTTCTGTGTCACAAATACTCCCAATCTTACAATTATGACACTTTTTGACATCATGAATCATTAAAACTTGCAATGGTATCACAGATAATGCACTATAGGGATCTTGTTTGTATTTTATGTATGGAATGGCCTTGAAAATAGGTGGTTTCATCTCATTGCTAACTAGTTTAACAGTTAAAACCTCTTTTCCCTCTACACCTTCGAATTTCCAAGAGCTAAACACCATTATATAAATCTAGGGTTTAAAAAATGTTGAAACAACATAACTTGGCACACAATAAATACCTTATAAATCCTGATGGAATGATGTTGAACAGCTCCTCAAATCTCTTGCAAATGCTTCGGATGAAATTTCTAGGTCGTCTTTAGCTCTTGTTGCTTTCTCTTGAATTCAAATGATGTTAAATGAGCAGAAATCAATCCAATAGCCCTTTAAAGCACTACAATTAATGCTAAGTGCTTACATAGTTGTAAACTCAGCATCAACTGATTTTTGGCTCACTCAGCATCCACTTGTCTTCCCATTCACTCAGTATCTATTATGAGCTCAGCATCAAGTAACCAATCTATAAGCTCGGCATCCACTAGCATTTCACTCGGAAACCATAGGAAACTTTTCATGCTTTGCAGTAACATGAAAAACTTAAAGACTTTTCTTTGATTCCTAATAAAACTTTGCATCATTATTCATGCTTATGTAATCTTTTTGAAACTAGATCCTTGGAGCTAATGTTTAAATATTAGTCCCGCGTACCTCTTGATTTCTTAGTTTGACGAGGTGTGATCACCTAACCCATTAGGTGAAGTGATCCCTTCTCCACTTGATGTGTTGCAATCCTCCTATCTCTTCCATTTCTTGTTCATCTCATCTCTGAAATTTTCAATATCTACCTTGCCTTTGCCTTTGTTGAAATCATAACTTGGTGCCTTTGACCTTGTTGGACAATATCGACTGATGTGACCAATCTTCAAACAACTAAAAGATGTGGTTTGACTCAACCACTTTTTGTAGTCACTTCTAAAGTGTGTTCTCATACAATTCTCAAGAACATGTCCATATTCTTGATAGTAGTGACAACTATACCTTGTATTATAATCCCAATTATAAAATTTTCCATTGTTCTTTACCTTTGTTTTCTTTTTTGATGACCACTTTGGTTTTGATTTGTGCTCAAAAGCTCTATGTCCATACTTCTGATAGTCATAAAAATATCCTTCAAATCTTTGAGTGTGCATGGTCTAATTAGTTTTGCATTCATGTGCCTGATGACTTTGTTTGTCACACTTATGATAGTGACCCATGCTCTTCTGCTTAACATTCTAATTTACAGTCTTGCTCCTGCACACATTAGCAGTATGTCCTTTTTTACCACAATTATGATAAGTAGGTTTGGAATTCTTACCTTTGTTACTCCTTTCTTTAGCACTTTTGGATGATTCTCCTTCTTAAGTACTTGTGTATCCTAGTCTAGATGTATCATTGTTATATCTAGGGGATCTCATGAATTGTTCAAAGTACTTGATAGCTTCATTTGGTTTATTGAAACTTTTAGCAAATTTATTTTCCCTTTTTAGGTCATTGCTCAATTGTTCATTCTACAACTTTAGTGTTGTTATCTCAATGTCCTTGGCATTCAATTCATGGTTGGCATTCATCATTTGACCCAAATCCTAGTTACCTCTTCCATTCTATTGGTCAAAATTCTTTTGTCATCTTCGATCATGACATTGTCTTCCATAGATTTCTTTTTCTATTCAGTCACCTCACATAGTAGCATGGCTTGTGATTCTTACTCTAACTTAACATTTTTTATTTCTTCAACTTGGATTCTATTCTTTTTCATTAAATATGTAACTACTACATCAAATTCACATGAGTTTTCATTTGCAAATACCTTAGTAGTGTCTATCTCCTTGTATTGTGTGTGATTTTCTTCAATAGCAATTTCCTTCCTTCTCTTTAAAGATTTCTTTAGATCTTCTCTTGCTTCATTCAACTAATGTAGAGTAAGATTTATTTCAATCTCTTGGTTCTAAATAATCTTTCTCAACTTTTAGACTTCCATTTCCAAGATCTTTCCTCAAAGCTGCAAAGCTTCTTTTTTAGAGAACAAAGCTCTGATACCAATTGTTAGAATTACAATAGGAAAGGTAGACTTCTGAGAGGGCAGGAGTGAATCAATGTTTTAAACTTTGACCTATAAAACATTGACCACACATCCATCTCATAAATTCAACAAATAAATTGAAATACTATTTAAAACATATACATCTAAAGCATCTAGACAAGTAAGCATTCACACATATATGACACCAAATATGATTACCTAGAAACCCTTCAATGATAAGGTAAAACTTGGGGTTGAGATGACACCCACAAATATTCACTACTACAGTAATAAAGTATATCCAATGAAGGTTACAATATTTGATCATGAACCATGATCTACCTTGTGAAAGGTCTACCCTTTTAAAAGTTTAAAAAGACTATTAGTCTCACCTTGTTAAAGGATTTCAACACCCTATTAGAAGTGTGTCTTGTCAAAGGACTTCAACTCACAATTAAGTAAGCACCTTGTTAGAGGATTTCAATACAGCCTGTTAGGACTACTCTGTTAAGAGATTTAACTGATTCACCTATTAGAATGTCTCACCAATGGTCCTACAGTTAGCAATTTTTTGCTTGATGACAGATCACCTCTAAACTAATGTATACTTGATCCTTCTTGATCAGATGTCCCTCTATTGTTTACTATTTCCTTCCTCTATTCTCACTTAACTAATTCTACAATGCAATTCAAATCATAATACCTTGGTCACCATGAATGTTCTGGTTTACACATGCAAAACTCTCCTTGATCATCCATTCATTCCCTTTCACACTCATATAAATTTTAGGGTTTTTCTTTCTTAAGAAGACCTAGGTGACTTAGGGTTAGGTATGAATCAATAGATGTGATTCACTGATATTTTCGCTTAAACCTTCCTTTTACCTGATTGGGTGTACGTAATGCATAGGGATTCCAACTTAAGATTCATCCTTATCACCAAAATATCGTAATTCAATCTTTAAATAGACTCAAAAATGATTTACATAGTAGTTTGTGCTATTACAAACAACTATGACAAAACTATGTTACTCGACAACTAGAGTCCCTAATGCTCGGCACATACTATCACTCAACATTTGAATGACACAGCATGGACTACTTGCTCGGCTCTTAAATCACTTGTCACATACTATATGCTCGGCACTTGAGTGACTTGGTACATGAGTGACTCGACACGCACTATTTACTCGGCATGCTCTAACTTATATGTTGTGCTTGAGCATATGTTACATGTTCAGTATGAACAAAGTAAATGACTTAAGTGTATAGACACTCACTAGTCAAAAACAATCTAAGATTGTAATACATTCTTAGATAGCTTATGTCCTATAGACATAGCTATGCTCATTGGCCTTGAATCTTCCATACCAAAAGTCTTTAGTATCTCCTTGATGTATTTGGATTGAGTGATGAAAATATCAAACTTCATTTGACATACTTGTAATCCAACAGAGAATTTGATTTCACCAAACATAGACATTTCAAATTCCTTCTGCATTTCATCAGCAAATGATTTGCATAATCCTTCTCTTCCTCCAAATATAATATCATCAACAAATATTTCAGACAATAGTACTATATTTTTCTTACCATTCTTCAAATATATATTATTGTTATCATTTGTCCTTTCAAAACCAGTCTTTACCAAATAGTTATGTAGTCTCTCATACCAGGCTCCTGGAGCTTGTTTCAATCTATAAAAGGCTTTGTTTAGTTTCCATACCATGTTCCTCTTGTCTAGATCTACAAATCCTTCAGGTTGTTCAATGTATAGTTCTTTCTCAAGTATACTATTTTAAAAAATAGATTTAACATCCATCTGATATGTCTTAAAAAATTTGTAGGCTAAATATGCAAGCAAAGTTTTGACTCCTTCAAGTCTTGCTATAGGAGCAAATGTTTCTCCATAATCAACTCTATTTTCTTGAGCATTTCCTTTGCATACCAGTCTTGCATTGTTTCTTGTTACTTCTCATTTTTCATTCAGTTTATTTCTAAAAACCCACTTTGTCCCAATGACATTTTTGTCTTTGGGTCTTGGCACTAATGTCCAAGTATTGTTCTTCTCAATCTAGTCAATTTCCTCATTCATTACCTGAATCCAATCTTCATTTTCTAAAGAATCTTTCAATGTCTTGCAAACAATATCACAAAGTAAGCATGTGTCATCTTTGAGTCTTTTTCTTGTCATAACACTTGATTCAAGATACCAATAATTTGGTCCTATTTGTGATGTCTTCTCACATATTTTTCTAGCACAGGTAGTTTCCTTCTTGGTTCTTCTACAAGTTCATCTAGAAAAATAATCTCAAGCTCATTTTCTCTTTCTTTTTTAGGTTATGGTTCATGTTCTGCATGCTTGCCATTTTCGATCTTATGGTCAAAATTCCATTTCTATGACTCGGAAACTTCAGTCTGTTTCTTGGGACTCACACACTATTGCTTGGCAACTTGTTGCACTACATTATTTTCGATGTGTTGGGAAATTGCATCTTCATTTGCTTATTCATTTTGAGTGCTGGGAGCATCATCATCCACATAGATGAAAGTATTGTAATACTTAGGATCTTCATTATATGAAATGTCACTTCTTTCTACAAACTCATCAACTTTCACATGTGTACTTTCCACAACTTTGATAGTGTTAAACACTTATAAGCTTTACTTTTGGTGGAGTTTTCTAAGAATATACCTTCATCACTCTTTGCATCAAGTTTTCCATTTCTATTATCTTTAAGTATATAGCATCTACTTCCAAAGATTTTGAAATATTTCACATTAGAGTGTATCCATATCATAGTTCAAAAGGTGTAGCATTTGTACCTTTCTTTACTTGTACTCTATTCAGGGTATAGACAACAACTTACTAACAACTTCTCTCCAATATTTCTTTGATACACTCTTCTCCATTATTAATGTCCTTGCATAGTCCATCATTGATGTGTTTCTCCTTTCAGCTATTCCATTCTGAGGAGGGGTCCTTGGTGTTTACATCTGTCTTTTAATTCTTCTATCATTATAGAATGTATTGAACTCATTTGAAATGAATTCACCACCTTTGTCAAATCTCAAGCACTTCATACTCTTCCCTGTTTCTTTTTCAACTCTACCTAGATACCATTTAAATAACTAAAAAACATCATATTTATCTTTAAGAAACATCACAATCATAATCTTAGAGTAGTCATCAACAAATAGAATGAAATATTATCTCCATAGTAGTTTTGAGCATATATGGGTCCACATAGGTCAGTATGAACCAATTCCAAAATATCAATGACAATGTATGTTTTGCTCTTAAAACTAGGCTTGGTCATTTTTCCCAATTGACATTTTTACACATGGGATTATCAGGCTTTATTAGTTTAGGAAACCATCTTACTTTCTTCATTTTACTGATATTCACCAAATTATCAAAGTTCACATGACATAATCTCTTGTGCCATAACCAAACATCTTCTTGTTGTGCAAACAAACATGTCTCGTTTGATAAATCTAGATAGAAAAGGTTACCTCTTATTTGAGCACCAATTCTAATCAACTTACCATGAACATCATGTATCTTGGCCTTCCTATTGTGAAATTCAACTCTATAACCTAATTTGTTCAGCTGTGAAATACTCAACAAATTATAGTTAAGTCCTTTAACCCAGTAAACATTGTCACATGTTATTTTTTTAGTCAGTTGAATGGTAGCTTTACCTTTCACAACACATGAGATATCATTACCAAATTTAACGCATCCACCTTTGTATGGACCAATGTCCTCAAATTTATCGCTATCACAGTCATACGATTAGAGAACCACTATCAATTATCCATCTATCACTTTTTTTTACATATGAAATCAATATAGTTTTCTCATCTTCATTAGAATCTTCTTTCATAACAAATAAACAACTTCATCATCATTACTCTCAAGTTCATTGTTAGTTTCTTCTTTAGCAATATAATAGGATTTCTTACCTTAGTCATCTGTGTTTCTCTTGTAGTCTTTGTCATCTCTTCTTCCTTTGTACTTCCTTTCCTTTCTTTCATCCTTATCCTCTCTATAAGGAAACCTATCAACAATATGACCTACTTTGTTGCATGAAAAACAAATTATAGGTAGTTTACATATTTATTTTCCTTTTCCTCTTCCAAATCTTTTTGCAATTAGGGCTTCAAGTTCATCAATATCATCATCAGAATGGTCACTATCACTCTTTACATGTTTCCCTTTTCTTTTGCTAAGAACTAATTGTCACTTGAATGCAGATTCAATAGTAGTAGGCGTGTAGCTATCAAAGTTAGACATCTATAAAGTAGTAAGTCTACCAATTACACCTTCTAAGCTCAAAGTGTTACTTGGTGTGCATCTAAGTTCTTGAATTGCAGAAACTCTAATGGCATATATAGGAAGTAGAGTTCTCAATACCTTTCTTATTACTGTTTCATTTTTTATTTCTCCACTTGCACCACGAATAGCATTCACAACCTCTTTTACTCTTGTGCAGTATTCTACTATGTTCTCACCTTCCATCATTCTCATGTCATCAAATTTACCTCTTAGGATTTCTAATTTGTTGCTCAAGACATTTTCATCACCTCCATATATGGTCTTCAATTTTTTCCACATTTTCTTTACACTGTCACACTCCTTTAATTCATCAAACTTGGCATAGCTAAGGGCTGAGGCAATCTCCAACATTGCTTGATTGTGTTCTTGCTTATGCTTCAGTTAATCAATTGTCAGAGGAGTAGTGGTCACCTTCATATACTCATTATCCACAAAATTGATAGCATCATCATTGATATTGGATATGTGCAACATCATCAAGGTTTTTCATGCAGGGAAATTGTCCTTGTTTAGGTTGGGTACATCTCTCTTATGAGTCGTGATCTTTGGCTTTAAGTACCTTCAAAAATTTCTTTGTAAAAACTAAGCTCTTATACCAATTGTTAGAAATCTTCTAGAATAACTGAGATGGGAGTGAATTAGTTACTCAAGGTCCTTAAGTACTACTTGAACAATCAAACACAAATACTCTTTGTTTTGTTTATCATGATATTGCTTGGTCTCTATTGTAAAATATTGTCTTAAACATAACATGTTTCTTAGTGAAAACATCATCAAATATAAAACATATAAGCATTCAACATAGATTTGACACTAGGATTTTATGTGGAAACCCAATTTAGAAATTCACCATTTTTCACTCTTTTGAAATAAACTCTATTAGGAGTCAACCCTAGTACATGTTTACAAAACACACTATTAAATCTGACCTGGTTAGAGGATTTAATCACCCTATTAGTAGTGGCCTTGTTAGAGGACTTTCATCATTCCATTTAGAATGTCACCTTGCTAAAGGATTTACGTAGATTGTTAAGTCTTCCAAATAACTGTTAGGTCAACCTCTGTTAAAAGGATTTCAATACAAATTGTTTACAATGATTAGAAACAAAATAGTAGGTTTTGATTTGTATGATTAAACTCACTTTTGTTGGTTTAGATCTTTGTTCGTTCCATGTGTAGATTCATTGATAAACTCTCCATTGTCATCTCTGATCTTGATTCGCTTGGGAACCCTTCAAGAAAGAAACCTTCTCACTTCACCAATCACTTAAGACATCTTATATTCACTTATCAATATCCTACTCAAGCTCCTTAAGTTCTACTTGAACAATCAAACACAAATACACTTTGTTTTGTTTATCATGTTGTTGCTTGGTATCTATTGTAAAATATTATCTTAAACATAACATGTTTCTTAATGAAAACATCATCAAATATAAAACATATAAAGCATTCAACATAGCTTTGACACTAGGATTTTATGTGGAAACCCAATTTGGGAAAAACTACCAACATTTCACCATTTTTCACTCTTTTGAAGTGAACTCTATTAGGAGTCAACCCTGTTAAAGGTTTACAAAACACACTATTAAATCTAACCTGGTTAAACAATTTAATCACCCTCTTAGCAGTGGCCTTGTCATAGGACTTTGATCATTCCATTTAGAATATCACCTTGCTAAAGGATTTACATAGACTATTAACTCTTCCAAATGACTGTTAGGTCAACCTCTATTAAAAGGATTTTAATACAAACGATATACAATGATTAGAAACAAAATAGTAGGTTTTGATTTGTATGATTACAACTCACTTTTGTTGGTTCAGATCTCTATTCATTCTAGGTGTAGAGTCACTGATAATCTCTCCATTGTCATCTATGATCTTGATTCACTTGGCAACCCTTCAAGAAAGAAACCATCTCACTTCACCAATCACTTAAGATATCTTCTTATATTCACGTATCAATATCAGTAGCATCTATGCAACCTATCTCCTTCAGCTTCACATTCACTAACACACCTCTTGTGTTCATTCTTGTGCACCTTTGATCCATCTCTATTTGTATGTCTTTCTCATATGCACCATAATCATTTTTTGTTCAGCTTTGTGCTACTTTGAATAAAAAATTCTTTCTTTACCTTTTTCCACGATCATCGTGGATCATAGGGTTTACAATTGGGTTCAACACAATTAATTGTAGCTGTCCATCTTCTTGATCATCCTCTAGAAACTTCTCTAGAATCCATCTATTAGGTCTTTACCTAATCCTCATCTTGAATTTAGTGATCCAACTCATCAATCTTATCTTCAACATGGTTTAGATCACCCAAGAAATCAACTAAGTCGAGTGGGAATCATGATTTCCTCAAATTCATTCTCAACACTGTTACTTGGAAATCTCTAAATGCTAACACTTGGTCATCACTGAATTACTTGGTCGTGCTGTAAAACTTTAGGCTCGACATCAACAAAATTGTTGGATCCTGATTTAATAGAATTTAAACTGCCTTTTATTATGTCAAAAAGCCTAGGAATTATCTCAAAACCATCAAAATAAAAGAACCAACTAACAAAACATCGGGTTCTTCTCCACTTTTAATTTTGCAAGATTTAGACGGGTTTACCTTAGGAGTTCAACTTTATCCACTTTCAAAAATTCTTAACATGAACTCTAGTAACAACAAATTTTTGAGCCTTCTTCCTTCTAATTCAATGGTAAAAAAGAGATGATAACTAGCTAATTTATCAAACCCTTGACACCATGAATCAAGTACAGGCTAACATTTCACACTTTCATAATAGAATTGTAAAAGATTGATTTATTATAATATTTTTGCATTGTGAAAAAAAATCCATTCATTTTAACTCACATGCCAGTGCCTTATCCATTGGGCTACAATTGACAAAGATCACACCTACTTCTGGATCTTATCTCAACACTTTGTGCAAAGATTTATCTATATTCATTTCCAAACCTCATACTTATCGTATATTTAATTAGAACTATAGTATTCTTTAAAGTTTCATTAAGCCTTTACATAATCCATTAGATTATTAGCAAAAGGTCATTGAAACATAACTTGAAGTGAATTACAACTAAAATCTAATAAACTTTGTTATAAGATCTCAGAGAACAAAATAGAAACAAGGAAAGAGAAAATATTTGGAATGAAATCAACTCTCTGTATTTGCATTCATTTCCTTGAACTGTATACAACTCAATATTCATCTCTATCAGAGGGATAACACAATAGGCTAGAAACTATAACTTTTTGTATTCAATTTTGGAATTGATCTACAATATACATGGACCAACTCCAAATTTACAAAGAGTCATGAAAAAATTAAATTAAACTTGAACCCTCCTCTAGCCTTGGAAACTCACTTATATAGTGTGAGTTGCAACAAGCTTCAGGCTTAGAGAGAAAGGATAGTTGTCCTTAGAACAAAAGATTTACAATAGGACAAAACTATCACTATCAAAAAGATGCGCGAGAAGAGACAAAAATTGGTGGTTGTTTTCCTTTTGTAATAGAATGGCTTCTTCATTGAATATCTTGTGGCGAGACCAGCTCTATTGTAGCAGTTTCTTGTAAATCCACTGCACCTGATGATTGGTCTTGTTCCATTTGTTGTTCTCCAGGTTGTGGGACCACTTGGCTTTCACGTGTTGCATTAGGCTCTAATATCTAGATATTTATTACAATTGTTTGCTCATCTACCAAATCATTAGTCTAGGTGTCCATGTCCACCATTGCAATTTGTTACTCTTTTTCTCTGTATTTTTTTTGAACTACTTTGCCAGTCAACTGTATTCTTTCTATAGCAATTTCTTTGTCCATACTTTCTTCTTCAACTGCTATTTGTAATTGAGTTGCTGGAGAATAATTTTCCATCCACTTGTCAAAAATTGTGTCATCTAGCTAGTTGAAGCTCAATATTTCTTGCTCCCTTTTAAAGATATCTTTTCCTAGTTTCTTTATTTCAACAAAATTTTGTTTGAAAGAACCAAAAAATATTTGTACTTGTAGAACTTCCTCGGTAGTTCTTGCAAACCAAATTTAGTTTTCTAGTACCTTCTCAAACTTTTCATTCAACTCTAATTATTTACTTTTACCTTTATCTGGTACCACCACCCCAAAATTTGCTACCTCTTTATTCATCTGGGCCACCTTTTCACTATCCACTTCCTCTACTCAGTAGACCATGAGACTTCTTGTATGCTCAGAATCTGAGACTTCCTGAATTATGGCCTTGTCTCTTTTCTAGATGGACCCCATAACTAAGGTTTTATGGCCATCACTATATTTGAACCCTTTATGGGCTTGTATCACTTCATCCTCAGTTCTGAACTTGGTCTTTTTCTCTCTACTCACTACATCAAAGACCATTGCATTAGCAATGTCCCATTCTGGTAGTATCAAAAGTCTTGAACAGTTAATAACTGCCTCCTCCCTATAGGGGTTATTTGATTGAACTCCTCCATGAAGCTAGTCTTCACCTCCTCTTCAATCTCTGAGTCTTGTTTAGAAGGATACTCAGCTTTGATTTTCTTGCATCTTACTTTAAAATTTTAAATATTGTTGTGCCATAAAAATTAGATGAATGCCCTAGATTTGACAAAATCTTCATCCTCCAAAAATTTACTTGTTGCTTGCTCCACAATAGGATCAATGTCTTTCCCTCTAAAATCCTCTATAATAAGGGCTAATAATGGCATGAGAGGCTCTACAAGTGCTCCTTCTTTTACCTCTATTATAGTTATCACAACATCACCTTGACCTCCTATCTGCCTCAATTTCTCCCTCAAGGAGTCTTCATCATCTATGCAAATGGGGGTCTATGAAGGGAAGTACTCCTCGGCTCTTAAAGAAGATCCTTGTTCTAATCTCTTCTTTTTAGCAACAGGTGTTGTAGGAGGACTCTCTAAGAGTTGTCTCTTATAGAGGAGCACAAGTTGTACATTTATATTTCTTTCCACCACATATCCAACTTTCTTTTGCAATGTATATTGTCTCAAGCTTATAATGGCTCCGCTTGCCAATCTCTTCTCTATTTCAATAGCCTAATCTAGATAGGCTTGAACGAAAATTGACTTCTTCTCATTCAGGGTTTGCATGAACCCAACAAAATTATTCATAAGCATATTAATTTTATTTCCCCAATATTTTATATCAGCCAAGGGATCATACTTTTTATGTAGCACATTGATAAATTCAAGAACCCTACTATAAAATTTCTTGTTTTCCTTCCTAACTTCTTGTTCTTGTAATGAAAATTCATTCCTAATTATATCTTTAGGAAAGTAAAAAAAATCTTCATAAGACTTGGCCTTTGTTCTATCTTTAAACATATCATAAAATCCCTCAGGATCAATGAAGCATGGGTGGGATTGGACCATCTAATATCCATCCAAAAAATTCCTAAATGCTTCCATCCTCCCTTGGTGATTACAAAATTGTGAATGCGGTAAAATTAGGGAAAATTGTACCTCTTGATCTATCAATCAGCTCCTTTTCCTCTAATCTTCCTATCTACTAAAGGAATTCTATAATTCCAACCTTCAGTGACAGTTGGTATGGTAGGACATGGAGCTTCTCTTGGAAACCATACACTCTGAATACAGTGGAGACTGAGTATGGGATGATGTCCCCCCTAGTTGTAGCATACCTTCAGTCCCTTGGTATGATCCTTTCACCTAAATTCTAGCAAGTGTTGGGCCCATTTACCGTTGCATCAAAAGCCATGACTGTTAGTGAACATGGAACACCACATAATTAACCACCTATGGGCAGGGGAGTGTGTCGCATCACCCAACAATCTCCCCCTCGATGCGCATACCAGATGCTTACACGAGTCGGGAAGGCACCGGGGAGATTTGAACCCATGACTAGGCCAAAACCAGGCTCTGATACCAATTGTTGGGCCCATTTACCGTTGCACCAAAAGCCATGACTGCTTGTGAACATGGAACACCACATAATTAACCACCTGTGGGCAGGGGAGCGTGTCGCATCACCCAACAGCAAGGACTGAGGTATTCTAGAATTGTTTCTAGTTAATAGAATCATCAACTTGGAAGCAAAATATTTGTCAAACCTCACAAAGCTGGCATCAGTGACCTCCTAGGTCATATCTGCACTCCATAATTAAACTGGTAGTTTTTCTCTGTCCTTCTCTAACTCCAATTTCATTTCCTTGGAGAAAATAGAAAATCCTTTACTCAAGCATATGTACATCGACATAGAATACCAACAGAAAGTGTTCTCAACTTTGGCTTTATTTATACCAATTAATCCATTGTGGATTTCTTCTGCTAAATATGTAGCAAAATAAAAAAAAATTGAGCTCATGTCATATTGTAGTGTCTGGGCAATGATAGAAACTATGAACCCTTGGATGTGATCATACTTATTCATCCCAAAAAGTTTACACAGGGAGAAATATAGTGCTTGTGCCCTAGGATTGAAGTATTTCCTTAATATTGCCTCTGGGGTATTTATTGTCGCTAATGGAAAATTCCCTATTTTCACAAATGGAAAGTTCCCTATTTCCTTAATAGTGGCTCTGGGGTATTTATTGTCACTAATGGAAAATTCCCTATTTTCCTTTCAATGGCCCCTTCCTTGGGTATGCCCTCTAAGCATCATAACTGGTCTGTAGATCATCCAAATCAATCTTCTCATGCAATACATGGTTAGGGTTTAACCTAAAACCTCCCTAATCACATTAGGTGTGATCCTAAAGAGGTTATCTCCCACATGATTTTTGACTACCCTTAGCACTAGATAATACCTTTTTTCTATCATTGTTAGCATGTCATCATCGAAGAAAATATCAGGAATAATCAGTTTTCTAATGTCGAATTGCCAGACATTGCTCAGAGGACTATCATGTTTTCTCTCATCAAACCATTTTTTGAATAACTCCAAACCCTCAATAGATGTCTCAACATCTCTTTGCCAGTTTTCTTTATTATAAAAACCCTCACTAACCAATAACCTAGGGCATTTTGGGACTAACTATTCCCCTTTGGTTGTCTCATTTGTGGACAAGGGCAATTGTTTGAGAAATTCATCATGTACATTCCTCTGTTGATAATCTACTTTCCCTAAGAAATCCCTTTATGGAGGCATCTTGTCTAATTTATCACAATTGAAACTACAATTTCTCAAGTAATAAGAGGTTTTTAGTACTTACCCAATAAATTTGATTACTTCACTGCAAAATTATGTCTGCAACAATTTAATGTTTGATAAAAATCGCAATTTGAGCTCTAGTTGTTCCGCAATTGAATTCTCTTTCACTTGGCACTTGATAATGAATTGAATCACATTTTTTATGCAAACTCTCTTCACACGAACTCGCATTGATCAGCATTAATGTTCTAATAGTAAAATTTCAAGCAGCACCAAAATTTTGAAATTTGGTTGTCAATCTGGGCACGATCAAACGATGTTATTTTAAACTCAAATGACTTCGTTACCTTTTTGGCAAGTTGGACACGTGTCAACACGTCACTTTCTCTCTTTAGCTAAAGTTTGAGAATCTTCAAAATGCGAGAAAGTGATGACTATGGATCTTCATTTGATCAACGATCTTGAAAGATCCTAGTTGTCACTATATTTGTATCAAAACTTTGGACCCATGCATACACATGTCTCTTAGTCTCTTTCTCTCTTTAGTTAAACATCATGCAACTTCATTTTGTGAGAAAGTGACTTGTTGATCATCTGATGATCTGATAGTTATGAAAAAGTGATACCTTTCTATATACTCTATACTCATAGAAAATCAAAGCATGCCATCTAGAATCTTGTAGTGACAGCATCCTTTGGCAACTCGTAACATGGGTTGGTCCTACCATCTCCATGTGTCATCATGTCACATTATCGCTTTGGTTAAAGTTTGAGCATCTTCAGAATGAGAGAATACGAAAACCATTGATCAAACAAGATCTGATGGCTTCTAAAAGATAAAGTTCTTTTGTTACAATCAACATCTACAACTAATCAAAACATGCCACTCGAAAAAGTACTCTAACACATTCCTTTTTTGTGGCCCATAACTTAGTCCAGTCCCACTATGTCCACACGAAAACTTGTTGCTTTCTCTCTTTGGCTAAAGATTTAGTACTTTCAAAATTCGAGAAAGTGACAAGCATTGATCTTCATCGGATTGACAGCTAGGAAGATGCACAATCTTATACTGCTTGAAACCAAAAAGGGGGCCGGCATGGACAGGTGTCAGTACGTCACATTCTTTCTTTAGCTCAACTCCATGCAACTTTAAAAAGTGAGAAAGCGATGATCATTGATCTTAATCTAATCAATGATCATAAAAGTAGCTCACCACGGGTTAACAACCTTAAGAAAAATAATGAGCAGGCTAATCAAAAGGAAAACTTATGTTGAAAAAAAGTCGTGCTAGGGTAAAGCAAAATTTTTTGTGAAAATATTTAAAAGATTGCGCAAAAACTATATAATAAGGGATTTTCAAAGGTTTTTAGGGCTTTATTAAAAAATCCCACGCATAATTTGAAAATGCAAACAATTTCAATCAATTTTCACAAGGAACCTAGGGCACAAAAGGCATTAGGGTAATACAAATAAGGATTATTTAGGGCATAATTAGTTAAAAGATATATAAACCTTAATTATAAAAGGATAACTAGATTTTTCCACAACAAATTTTGAAGGATTTTTAACATGTGAAAAACTAGGCCAACAAAACTTGCTCAATCGATACTAATGCTCGATCAACACTAGATTTTCTTGGCACTAACTGTGGCTTAGTTGACACTAGCATCACTCGACATTCCTTAGCCTTTTACTTTATTGTTCGACTTAGCTTAAATTTCTTGACATAAACAATCATTTTTCTTTATCAAAGTCTAACTAATCAAATATCCATTGTAGCTTCCTTTTCATAACTCAACCTTTCCTCTAGGTGCTTTTGTTATGAGCAACTTCTCAAATCCTCTTCGTCAATCAAATAGATATGACATTTAGATTAGATCAAAATATGTCTTATCACTAGATTTGACATCAATGAAAAAATAATAATTGTTCCGATTGTAAGTTTCCAACAAGTAAAAAATGTGAGAAAGGAATACATTCCCCTTTTTGTTTGAGTTTTTTTTGTCTCTTTTAACAAGACATGCTTTTAAACTAAGTAGTGGTGAGGCACTCTTAGAAGAACATTAACAACACATTAATGACAACAAGAGTGTAATAAATGTTATGGTTCATAATCACTAACCTTCCTCCACACCTAGAATTTGACGGCTACCCCTCCCTATCATATGACTTTTTAATGATGGTTAAATATTTTTTCATGCCTTTTTGAAGAAAAAAATTGATTGTCAATTTTTTTGGTTTAAATAATTTAAAGGTCATTTTTAATTTTAATATTTCATAAATTAAAAGATAGTAATTATTAATTATTAATAAATGTAATAGTCCCTATGAATAACTTATAATTATAAATTGGTAATTTATACAACAACCTCAAATAAAAGAAACAAGTTTCTGAGTTGATGTATGTTACTTTAAGAAATTCTTAATTTAATGTAATTATATAACAAATAATATAAAAATACATACCTAATATTTTAAATTACTAAAAATAAGTTTTCAAAATTTATTATATTATATTTCAATAAGATTCTAAATTAATATAAATATACAATCATCAAAAAAGAAACATATCTAAAAAAAACAAAACAAAATAGAAACAAATATAATATAAAATAATATATGCTTATAATATATATACTTATCATACATATATATTATATGCATTATACATATTATAAGATCACATTCATGTATGTTTTTGTTCAAGAGAAAGTGGCAAGCCACATAGTAATATATTACAATAAATGTTGATTCAAGGACTGGTGAAGGGAAGAACTCAGTGAGAAACCCTTAAATCCTAGCCCAATACAAACAATATTCAGAATCCAAAGATAATAGTTTTACAATTGGATATCCCCATGAATAAGTAAAGTCTCTCATCACTAAGAAGATCCCTAAAAATAAATCATTCGAAAAGATGCTCCTTAACCAAGGGAACCCACAAACATTCAAAATATCCCACTAAAAAAGTTTACACACAAACCAACTATTTTGGAATGTTAATATCTATTAATATTGAACTTGATAATTACATGTAAATGTGATACACTATCAACATTATATGCCAATCAACAGCAATGCACAATTGAATGCTATGCAACTTTTAAATCACTCTACAACTTTTCATGTTTCTTGCTCCTTTGAAGTTTTGAATTTGATGAGTGGGAATCGCCCCCCAAGGTTAGGCCAAATCCTTTTTTCTTGCTCGGACCTGCAACCTGTTCTGACCTCGACTAGGGATGCCCAGAGGGAAGTTGAATTTGATTGTCCTATTTGCAAGGATCTGGTGAGTCTATTGTGCTTCCTATGGATTGTTTAGAGAGAGTTGTCAGTCCAAAAGTGATTCAAGGATGGAAGGACATGGTCCTTGGAGAAATTAAAATCCATGCCCCACTGGAAGCTCCCAAGGTAATCAGTGGAGAAGAGAGAGTTGAGATTTTTATTCTAGACAATTTGGTGGATAGTGTGTCTTCCAATCTAAAATTGTGCCTGATTGGAAGGTTTTCTACCTTCCATCCATTGATTGAGATGACTAGGAAGTGGGTAAGATAGTAGTGGAAATTAAAAGGGAGTGTGACTATTTCAGCATTGTTGGGTGGTCTCTTCTACTAAAAATTTATGGTGGTGGAAGACATGACAATGGTGCTAGCAGGGTCTTAGTTCTATGGAAAACATACCCTAATAGTAGCAAAATGGCACCCTTCTCTGGACCTGGCAAAAGAGTTGAACTGAATGGCCCCAATCTAGGTTAGGCTCCTAGGACTTCCCCTAGAGTTTTGGGATGAAAGGATTCTTAGGTCTATTGGGAACTCCTTTGGAAACTTTGTTGTAGCAGACACGATTACCCTTCAGAAATCTTGTTTGCTATTTGCAAGGTTTAGTGTGAATGTTGTGATTGGGACCATGTTACCAGAATCCATTGTGCTAAGCTCTAACTGGGGAAAGAAGGTGAAACCCATTGTCTATGAGAATGGAGGGCTTTTCTGCCAAAATTGTGCCTCTTTTGGACATTTGTGTGTGAATTGCAAACAAAACAATGTGTCTAGAAAGAAGAAGGAGCTAGTTGAGGACAAAAAAGCCTAGGTTATCTCTAAAGATAAGGGGGAGGAAGAGTTAGGAGAGAAGGTGATGGTGGAATCTTTTCCTAGAGAAAGGCTCGTGGTGGAGGAAGGGCCCTTAGATGGGGATACGAATGATCTAGTGGTGGTTGTTGGGGAGACTATGGAGTCGAGTGGGCTAACTAGTGTGATGGAGGAAGGGGAGATAATGGATAGTGAAGTTGGGGACCCTCTCCCCTTTTTTCAAGGCATCGAGGATCTCCTCATAACCCTAATGAGAAATATGGTGCTTGAGGAGGTGTGTGGAGGTTCAGAGGATAAAGATAAAGAGATGGTGGAGGACATAGGGAAAGGGTTGGAAATGGTGGAGGTTACTAGAATGCTTAGTGGGAGTGATGATGTTCCCCCTACCTCTAAGAGGATTGACAACATCATTACCCCCCTACCCCTCCTGGAGGATGGGGCGGGGGGGGGGAATGGAAAACCTAGAGAAGATAGACCAGAGTCTCAAGGAAACTTGAGGAAGAGAAGGAGTTGAAGTTGGATGTGGGAAAATCTGGGAAACAGAATAGAAGAACAAAGCAGATGGCAAAGGAGGTTGCTAGTAGCAGGAAAGCGACCCTAGAGTCTATGACTAAAGGTAGAAAATGATCTTTCTATCTTGGAATATGAGGGGGTTAAATAGCCCTCAAAAACACTTTTCTCTCAAGAAACAACTGTCTAACACGAAAGTGGATATCCTTTTGATTCAGGAAGTTAAAACAACTTTATCTAACTTGGAAAGTATTGCTAGTTACATTTGACTAGGGGCTAATTTTTGCTACAGCGAGGCAAAGGGAGTGTCAGGAGGGGTTGCTACCTTTTGGAACCTAGGTGTTAGTAAAGGGAATTTCATACATTATTAAAAAAATTATATTATTACTGAACATAGGAAAGATGATAGGGTTTGGAATGTCATTAATGTGTATGCTCCAAATTCAAGACAAGGTAGAGGTCATCTCTGGGAGGAATTATCTATTTTCCTTGCCCATACTAGGAACACCTTTTGTATGGGATATTTCAATTCCCCCCTATACCACTTGGAGAAAACTAGGGGTGTGGCAGATTTTACAGAAAGGATGAATGATTTGGCTGAGTTCATTAATAAAAATGAGTCAATGGTCATGGAGATGTGTGGTGTAATGTTTACTTGGTTGAATAACAGGAAGGGGGCTAACCTTATCCAAGTCAAACTAGATAGGCTTTTGGTCCTAGTGGGCTGGGAAGGTTTGACTTCCTCCTCTCTCACGAGGTTACCTAGGACTGTCTTGGATCATGCCCCTATCATTTTTAATTAGAAGGAGGAGATGCAGGAGGGACCCAAACCTTTTAGATATGAAATAAAGTGGCATACTCACCTTGACTTTGGTGATTAGGTGGTGGAGTGGTGGAGGATACAAGTTGAAGGAACTTCCATGTTCAGACTCTCCACCAAAATGGATAATATTAGAAGGAATTCCTGACCATGGCAAAAGAAGTACTTTGGGGAGGGGTTGGCCTCATATGACATGATACTAGAAGAGGAAAACTATAGGAGGGTGTGGAGGGAAATGATGTTCAGAGAGGAGATCTTTTGGAAGCAAAGATCAAGGGTTTTATGGCTCAAATTGGGTGATAGGAATATTACATTTTTGTGAGGGATGAGAATAACACATTACTAAAAAAAATGGAAGAGATCGGTAACTTGGCTAGCTCTTATTTCAAAGATTCTCTTAAAGAGGAGTATAAAAATGCTAATGAAGAGGATAGACTATGGTTGATTAACTCCATGCCCACTGTGATCTTGGTAGAGGAGAATGAGGAGCTGACTTAGCTGGTCACAGAGGAGGAAGTTCATAAAGCTTATAAATCCCTAGGTCTTGATGATTTCCCCTCGGCCTATTTCTAGTACTTCTAGGAGATGATCAAGACTAATCTGCTTCATGTTGCTTGTGATTTCTTCATAACTAGGAAGCATCTAAAGCGACTCAACAAAAAGCTCATCGTTCTTATCCCAAAAGTCAAGGATCCAAGGGTTCTCTCTAACTTCAGATTGATAATCTTATGCAACACCACTTACAAAATTGTTTCTAAGATTTTGGTGAATAGACTTAAGCTGTTGTTGCACAAATTCATTGGGAAAACCCAGAATGGGTTTGTCCTAGGTCGTTAGATCCTTAATGCTGCTATAACAACACATGAGGTTCTTCACTCAATGGAGAAGAGTGGTAATCCTAGTATGGCACTGAAGCTTGATATTTCAAAAGCTTATGATATAATCAAATGGACTTTTTTGTATGATGTTATGGTGAAAATTGATTTTAGCCAGGAAGTTATTAACTTGATTAAATCAATGATAGAGACTATCAATTATTCTGTGTTGGTGAATGGATTGCCTTGGGGTAATTTTGGAAGTGAGAGAGGCCTAAGACAAGGAGATCCCATATCCCCAGGTCTTGATGATTTCCACTCGACCTATTTCTAGTACTTCTAGGAGATGATCAAGACTGATCTGCTTCATGCTTTGTGATTTCTTCATAACTAGGAAGCTTCTAAAGTGACTCAACAAAAAGTTCATCGTTCTTATCCCAAAATTCAAGGATCCAAGGGTTCTCTCTAACTTTAGATTGATAATCTTATGAAACACCACTTACAAAATTGTTTCTAAGATTTTGGTGAATAGACTTAAGCCGTTGTTGCACAAATTCATTGGGAAAACCCAAAATGGGTTTGTCCCAGGTCGTTAGATCCTTGATGCTGCTATAACAACACATGAGGTTCTTCACTCAATGCAGAAGAGTGGTAATCATGGTATGGCACTAATGCTTGATATTTCAAAAGCTTATGATATAATCAAATGGACTTTTTTGTATGATGAAAATTGGTTTTAGCCAGGAAGTTATTAACTTGATTAAATCAATGATAGAGACTATCAATTATTCTGTGTTGGTGAATGGATTGCCTTGGGGTAATTTTGGAAGTGAGAGAGGCCTAAGACAAGGAGATCTTATTTCTCCTTATCTTTTTAGAATGGTTTCTAAAGTGTTGGGAAGAGCATTCTTGAGGAAGATGGAAGGAGGAGAGATAAAAGGTACTAAGCCCACTACCTCGCTACTAGCAGAGGTGATTCAACAGTTCATGGATGACACTTTTCTAAGTGGGGATTCCTTGGTGGCGGAAGTAAAAGCCTAGAAATTAGTCATGGAGGTTTATGCTACAATGCAAGACAAAAAAATAAATTTGGATAAAAGTAAGGTTTTCTTCTTCAACACTATGTCTGATATCTAGAGGAGGATCACAAATATCCTAGGGTCCAATACTACCTCCACCCTGATACTTACCTTGGGCTTCCATTGACTATGAAAGAAGTAAGTAATAACTTTTGAAATACCATTATGGAAAAGATGCAAAAGAAGTTAATTGGGTGGAAAGGAAAATCATTGAGTAGTGCGGGTAAGCTACAGCTGTTGGTCTCTTCCCTATAAGGAATCCCAGTTTACTTCCTCTCCTCGTTCAAAATCATGCAAAGTATGGTGGAGAAACTGGAGAAAATCCAAAGAAATTTCCTTTGGTCTGGGGGTGAAGAGAAGAATAGATTAAGCTTGGTGAGTTGGTAATGGTCTATAAACCCAAAGGTAGATGAGGTTTAGGAATTAGAAGGATCTATGATTTGAATAATTTCCTTAGTAAGGTGGGATGGAAACTGTTGAAGGATGAGGCCAATTGGTGTAAGATTTAAAGCAAAAGATTTAAAGCAAAGTATTTGGGAAATATGAATTTTATTCATTGCATTTGGAGAAATGACCTCCCATCAGGTTCAAGGATTTGGGGCAATATCCTTAAGAACAAAAGTTTACTCAAGGAAGGAGTGAGGTGGTTGGTGGGTGATGGCTTTCAGGTTCATTTATGGGAGGATACTTGGCTTATTGATAACCCTCTAGTCAGAATGAAGTATGGGTTCCTCCACGACCACCTTCAAGACTAGGTGGGGAATAAGGTGTTCAATTATATTGGTCCAGGGAGGAAGTGGAAAAAGTCAGAATTACATCTTAACTTTGTTGATGGCAAGCAACTTGTGGAGGAACTAAACTAGCTACTCAAGGGGCACAGAATCCTAGGAGGGGTTGAAAATGATACCTTTATTTGGAAGGTGGCCACGATAGGGGATTTTACTATCACTTCTGCCTATAAATTAATTTTTGAAAAAGAATTAGTGCCTAGATACTAGGGGAAAGTTTGGTTTAGCCATTTGATCCTGAAAGTAAATTTTTTTTATGGATATCTATGCACAAGAAGATCCTTACGATTGATAACCTAAGGAAAAGGGGATTCCAATGCCCAACAAATGCTACCTTTGTAAGGGAGTGGAGGAGAATATCCCTCATCTGTTCTTGGAGTGTGATTATGCCAACAACATATGGGGTAGGGTGCTATAGAAATTGGATATGGTTTGGGTATTTAATTTTGGGTTGGATCAATTTGTTGAGAGTTGGCAAAGCCTATTCACTCACCCCCTCCTTATCCAAATGTGGAAAATTATCCCCCCCATGTTTGTTGGGGCATTTGGAAGGAAAGAAGAAACAAGGCATTCATAAATGAAGAGAGGAGTGAGGAGGTTGTTACTGATATTATCTATAGGCTTCTGGTGGAAAAAATGAAAAGATTCAAGTGGAAAAAATAGGTGATCCCCACGAATCAAAAGGAACAAAGGATTGCCAAAAACTAGAATTTAGATGATGGGTTCTTGGAGATTGATAATTCCAAGAAACTTGCTAGGAAAAGGAAAAGATGGAGACCACCTAGGGAGAACTAGGTTAAACTTAATTTTGATGGAGCGGTGAGGAAGGAGGGATCTGCTAGAGGTGGTATAGTTAGAGAAACGAGGGCAAAATGCTTTTGGCTTATGTAGGATACCTGAGGAAAGTTTCGAATAATGTGGCAGAAGAAATGGCTTTGCTATGGGGTTTGAAATTGATAATTAGTGTTGGATGGGAGAATGTGGGGATCAAAGGTGATTCAAAAATAATAATTGACACTGTGAAAGGCATCATGAATGAAGGTTGGGCAATCAAAAGGGTTGTGGAAGATATCAAGCATTTATTGATCATCCTGAAGAGATCTGAGTTGCACCATATTTTTCAAGAGGGAAATGGGGTGGCAGATGGTTTGGCGACAATAGGACTAAAAGTACAAGGTTTATGGTGCTAGAGATATTTTGGAGTCTTATCAAACTTGGTAAGACTTTTAGTGAACAAAGACATTAAATCATGACTAAGTTTAGTTGGGAGGCCTTTTCGATTAAATATGATCGCTCGTTGTTGAGTGGGCAGAAGCGGAGATGTCATAGAGGATAGATGGAAAGGCATGAAGAAAGGGGTACATGTGATAATTATCTCACATTTTTTGAAAGGGAGAGGATATTAAAGAATGATACGGGTGTATTTTTAATAATTTTCTTATGCATGTTCTCGTACTTAATGTTAAGTAAAAGTTCAAATTTTAAAAGGTTTGGGTGTATTGAGAATGATGGAAAAAAATTGGAACTGGGGCAATGGTAGGCGACACGCGACAACTCAGTATAGATGGGATGTGGCTATTCATAACAATAAAGGCCTATATGGATACTTAAAGACACCTTTTTTTCAGCCTAAATGTGATGGCATTGTTAGTAATTGCCTCTAGTTTTTGAAAATTAAGAAATTTCTGGTGGAAGTTGCTACTATGGGTGGTGATCTCCTGCGCATTGAACCTTCAATAGTGGAGGACACACCCGTAAACCATTGGTTTGGTAAATGCTCAAAGAGGGAGGGTTTATCCCTTTTATGGAGGGGCTGAATGTTTATGATGAAAGTTGTTCTTTGTAATTTGTTAACACTTGGGAGGATAGAAAGGTTACTATTAATGGTATTTCGTTCCATATTTTTGAGGAAGTTATCTCTGTGGTTATAGGCCCTGCTATGAAGGGGAGGAAGTGGAAGAAGGTGACTAGGGTTGCTGATGAGGTGAGCCTAAATCATTTTTTCCTGGAAGGCGAAGAACCCATTCGTCATAGGGGAGGGTTTATGAGGGAAAAGCTCCTGGAGCCTTGGAATGAAGTCTGCTTGGTCCTGATGAAGTATTTAATGCTGGAAGGAAGGTATGGTGTCTGCTATTATTATCATTTTCCTCTTCTATACCATTTTCGTCAATGTGATCACATTTCTATCCTATTTTTTTTGTTACGTGATTTGATTGATACGGTTGTCGATGTTAAGGAGAAAATGAGGAAAGGATTTAATTATACCATTTTTCATCAAGGGTTGATGTTTTACCTTTGTCGATTTCACCTTTCTCTACTACCCTCAGAATTGTCAAGGTGGATATCCCTACTCTCCCTAACCCCCGTCCCCAACTAAATTTACTCAGAATTATTGGATCCAGAGCCCCCACCCCCCAGCCCTCCCACAATGGGTCCCTTGTGGAGAGGAAGAAGAAAGGTAAGGAGAAAGAGTTGGAGGACTTTGAGGATGAGAGGAGAAGTGGTAGGAGGAGGTCCGGGAGAATCACTAAGTATAATGCAAAAAAGAAATTTGAGGTTTGGGGCCTCGTAGGAGGAGGAATTTGATTCAAAGGAAACGACCCACCCTAAGAAAAGAGTTAAACAGAAGACCTCAAAATTTGGTGGGGGGAATATGGAGGCGGAGGAGGTGGAAGTCTTGGAATCCTCAATCTGCCACTCACTATCAAGGCCACTCACACTACGGCCACCACCTTGCACTTGTTGAAGGACAACTAGGAAGGTGATCTGACCAATGAGGATTCCAAAATGCTATTTGACTTCCTGGCTAAGAACTAGGCTAAAGTCCTCTTCAAGGGGAAGGATGACAAGAAACCCAATTAGGGTTGTTTCCTCTTTTTTCCTATATTTATGGTCTACTTGATTTTGAACTTTGATAAGTTTAAGGTGGTTGTTCTTTTGTTTAAAAAAAATTATAGTTTATGTTGTTATGGTACAAGAAATAGTATCTTAATGCCTGCTAAAACTCTTATTTTCATCTATCCGCTTAATGTTTTTGTGATTGTAAACACTAGGGGGTAATTTTGTGTGGTGGTTATTTGCTGGGTTTTGTCCAAGTTGACTGTTGTAAGGGAAAACCCCCTTGTTAGGCTACTTTATAATTCAAAAACATTATATTCCAATACAAAATGTGATGTATATATAAAGTTGTGACCATGTACACTGCAGTTTGTCAATTGTCCTATAAAACCTGACACTGCCATGTAATATGTAACAACTGTTCAAAAAACTTGACTCCTCCAGACATATCCTCTACGTCAGTTATTTGTTATCCACGTCTCACGAAAAAATAAAAAAACTTCTCCAAAACACCAACTACCAAGAACTACAAATGTATTAAGACTTGTCTTAATAAAAAACCCTACACATATTTCTTTTTCACCAAATATTTCGTGGCAGTGTTTTTTATTATGCATTTGCAAAACTCCAATAAGGAAATAAGCCCCCACAAACCTTCTCTTCAAAATTCCTTTTGAGCTCACTAGTCCACGTTTGAGGCAGTGGGCATCATCCCCTTGTGCAACGATAACACTTCAAATTGTTCCTCAATTGGTACCCTGTAATGCTCACATGAATCTATTTGGTGATGATGCCCATAAACTTTGAAATCCATACTCTCAGTTGCTTTTGCATGAACATTATTGGTGCATGCTTCCCCCTCTATCCCAAATGCAAACGAATACCCATGTGAAATATTTGGAAATGGACTCCAACTCTCGACCATAGGTGTGAATGTTGCATGATGTAGATGGTCAAGAATAGAGAGAATGGCCCGAATCTTGTTGAATATGGTGCATGCAATCGAGATGTTAATTCATCCACGAAGCCTAATATAGTGTTTTGAAGAGGAAGTATGTGGAAAATTCTCAAGGGAGCACTAACAATGTCCATGATTTATAGAGATCCCCTGCCACTATGACCATTTCCTTGGGGAAAACTCCCCCTTATTGGTGTCACCCTAGAATAGAAATCATATTGCTGAAGGACAACAACGATTTTTTCATCTAACACAAAGACAGGTTGAATAGTCCATCAAAAAATTACTTCCAATTTGTGTGAAACTTGTAGAAAATCCACCACATTTGAGAGGAAAATGGAAATTATCTTTTGAAATACATTCTATTTTATGTCTAATGTTTAAAGATTGTCATTGATCAACATATTCACATTACATTCATAATTCCTAAACTTTATGATAAGATATCTATCATCCTCAATCTAAAAATATTCTTAGATCATGAATCAAATTCATTTTATAAACATGCTATTACAAAACTTTTAATTATATTTAATCATAACCTTTTGCCTTCAAAGATGTCCTAAAAAGATCCATAATTTTGAAAACAATACAAAATATATCTACAACTATTTCTAAACATTATTTTTTTTCAAAATTTAAAAGCATCTTCAATACCATCTATCAATTTTTCCACCTTCAAACCTTAAACATATTTAGTTTGTTCTTTTTTCTTTAAATATTTATTTGTTCAAAGTATTATACTCCAAATAAGAACACAGAAATATTTATTTGTTACAAGTATTGATGTAAAAATAAGCCGATTCTCGCGGAGTGATGTAATGTCAATAAATGTAATGTATGCTCCTCGCACAACACAGACATTCCAAATTGAAAACTATGTTGAAGATTTCATTTGAAAGCCATCCATCAATAAGGATTTCCCATCCCTTAACCTGGATAGCCACTCTATAATTCCTTGATTCATACTCCATTTTTTACTACATCGAGTACCCCAAGCGACCCAAAAAGTAACAAGCCAGAATGAAGATAGCAACAATAACTTACTAAATTTATCCCAGAAGAATAGAGTTGTTAAGGTACATTCAAATCCTTCCCTGTGCCAACACATTAATGAAACATATTCCTTTATGTGTGAATTAATGACATTATCGTTATACTTTCACATTAATCTCTTCTATCGTGCCCTCTAAAGTACTTCTTGTAAAAAATTATTAATCTTTGGCCAGTAAATATATTCATACCACACTTCATGCTGAGTTGGCAAATAATTACGTATTACTTTCCTATAATTTCTGCATCATTAAAGGTTAACATTACAACTCTGTAAATGCCATGATTGCACCAAATCAATACTACTAAGGTCTTGCCAAATCTTAAGCATGTAATAATTAAATTTACCCTCCGGTTCTGACCCCTTTTCCCAGCCGAATGTGAATTTTTTATCCTCTTCTTACAAGATACATCCCAACTTTAGGTGATGAATTAATTCTCAATACCACTGAGCTCTCCTACAAAAGCTTATTAATTGACCCATCTTGGTATTTATAATATTTATTTTATCGGCTGTTACAACACCACTATTGAGTGTTCCTCTATTATGTACTTGTGAGGGATGATTCAGCGTACATATGCTACCATACTAAGAATCCACAAATCCTTCTCTTGTCTCATTCAATTTATGATATTAAACTTGGAAATTAAATTGGGTTAATATGTAAAGTGGTGCCAGTTAGGAATCATTAATCACATCCCAAATTGGATAGGATGTCAGGCACGGTATTACCTTCTCGCAAGATACGTGAAAATATTGTTGCTGCAAAAGAGTCTATAACCTTCCAAGCTTGGTGGAGTATATATTCATTCTTCCAACTGCCTGAAGTTCTGCTAATGCAGACATTTATCACCATCATCGAATCTCTCTCAATATGGAGCCATTTGATGTTCAATTTTTTGGCCATTTCTAACCCATGAAGAAGGGCATATGCCTCAACAACATTATTGGTACCTGTAGGAATACTCTAAGTTGCTACTGCAATAACGTTACCATCATGATCTCTGATACATGCTCATATCCCTGATGCTCCCGGATTTCCTCGTGAACATCCATCACAATTAAGTTTCAAAAATTGTTTATCAGGTGGGATCCATCTAACATAGGAGGAAAGTATGTGAGTTGGGGAGGGTAAATATGTCCAATGGTTAGCCACTGAGATGTCCCGTGTTGTAATGATTAAATGTTCTTTTGTATTTTTGATATAGGACGTCATTACCTCATCTACCAAGATTTCAATGGAAAACAAAACTGAAGCTATAGAAGTTTGTTGTTGAAATATCCTCTTGCTGCTTTCCTACCATATCGACGAAACCACTAGCATTGGAATACAGTTCCATAAGCATGAGTAGTAAGAGTGTATCCCCGAACTCGACCAATCTTAGAAAAGATCCCACAAAGAATTTGGAAAAGGCATGACAATTCCAAGCTTTTACAACACTATATGCATCCAATATTAGTTATCTATTGTTTCCTCCCCGTCCATACAAAGGACATGTTTGAGTTCTTGCACAATCTTTAAATTTATCAATTTGTCTCCAGTAAGAATACAATAAGAATCCTTCTCTTTAAAGCTAACCAAGAATTGTTGAGTCCCAATAGAATCTGAAGGCTCTAGATTTTGGTTTACAAACTGCCATACTTCTAGCAGCCTTATATCCCATTTTGATTGAATATTTGTCATCTTGTTGTGGATCCCACATCACTGAATCAACTTGACTAGATATGAAAACCACTCTATTACTACATAATTGAGTATATATTAGTTTCACCTCGTCTGAGACAGGAAGCTCTCTAGGACATTTCCAAGTAGAAAGTCCTGTCACTAGGTCCATGGCCTCAACATAGTCTACCACCACTGTACCACTAGTGAGCCCCACTGGTTTTTGAAGAGGTTAATCCATTCCTTTTTACTGACTGATCATAATTGTATAGGCGGAACCCATTCCACGAATCTTCCTAGAAAAGACCCCTCTCCCCGTTATTCACTTTTTATAAAATGCAATTATTGACCACTGCTCGTGAGAAAATCTTGAAGTTCCAAACTACTAAACCCTTTGGAGGATCAGAAGAAGTGGATATTCTCATGGATTTAGGAGAATAAAGATATTTTGTTTGCATGATTTGACACTTTTTGGTACTCAGTTTCTCATACATGTGCAAAATAAGTTTCCCACAAAAAGCCTTATTTCAAAGTGACAAATCTTGTAGATTAATGCCACCCTCTAACTTCTCAAAGGATATATCTTGTACTGATATAAGGAGAATCTTGCTCTCTTTTGAAATATTACCAGTCCAAAGAAAACTCCTAATGATTTTTTCTATCTATTTAATGAAACTTTTTGGTGCTAATAGAACATAGAAGTAATTAGGAATAGCGGCCAAAACTATCTTAATGAGAAGAATCCTACCTGACAAAGACAACCGCCTGACCTTCCACACAAATGTACACAATTTATTTCTATCAATAATGGACTTCCAGTAGTCATCTTGTTTGACCCCATAAAGAAAGGAATTCCCAAATAAGTTGACAAGAGTAAGTCCTAAGAAAACTCTAATATCTTGCATATCTTGTTAGCACAATAGCATTTGTATTGAAGATGAATACCTTACACTTAGCATCATTAACCTTCCATCCTAAAAGATCCGTGGACAAATCCAAGGTTGATTTAATCTATTTATCTTTTGTAGCACTAGCATATCCAAATAGTAGAGTATCATCCGCAAAAAGAGTGTGTAACTGATAAAGTGGAGTTACCAAATTTGTTTCCCTTCCAAAAATTCGAGTTATGAAAGCTAGTAATAACCCTACTAAAAGCTTCAACCATCAAAATGAATAGAGAAGGAGATAAAGGATCTCCTTATCGAACCCCTTATGAAGATTTGAAGTATCCAACAAGAGAACAATTAATTAAAATTGAGAAGGGAACTGTAGAGATGCATGCCTCGATCCATTCACACTGTTTAACATCAAAACTAAATTTTATGAGAACTTTGAAGAGGAAGGACCACTTCACCCTATTGTATGCTTTCATCAATCAAGTTTGATGACAAATTAAGGAATATGATTCTCATTTATGTAATGCAAGTTCTCATGAGCTACTAGTGTGTCTTCCATAGTTTCTCTACCTAGGATGAATCCCCTTTGTTCTGGTCATATGATCTTAGCTATAATTGGTTGTAATATCAAATAAATGGCCTTTCTGAATATCTTATATATAGTATTGCATAGTGATATAGGCCTAAAATCAACAAACATTTGAGGCTCTCCAATCTTTGGGATAATGCAAATGTTAGTATAATTAAAGTTACTAAGCACAAAAGAATTCCTCCTTGATTCCACTAGAGCCAACAATAGGTCCCAACTGATAACATCCTAGCATTTCTAATAAATAGAGTAGTAAACCCATCCGATCATGGAGCTTTGTATGGAGGGAAGGACTAAAATACTTTTTGAATCTCTTCGATCAAGAAGGAAGCCATGAGAGCTGCATTTTCCTTGATCGGTACTAGTTTTGGAATGATTTCTAAAAGCTTTCTTTCTCACTCATTGATAAAATTAGGACCGTGAGGTGGATCTAGAAGTCCTTGAAAAAGCTTGATTCCTTCTAATTGTATACATGTTGCATCATATGCATCATATTTATGTATGTTATTAACTAAAACACTAAGCTTCCAACTATAATAAATATTGATGGTTTAGTGATATATTTACTTGTCAATTCATACACTCTTATAATTTTTCAATCTATGATATACAGTTCAGAAGTGAAAAAATGGCCAATATGGCCTTCGAATTCTAGACATGTCTTCCTCTAACAAAAACTTGAGATAAGACTAGCACTTGCACATTTTTTTGCTTGCAACAATAAGCTGACAGGTGCTTGATAGTAAAATTATTTTTTTAAATATAATCTCGTGTGAAAAAGTTAAATTATAAATAATTTTCAATTTAAATACTAGTTGATATTTTGATATTTGTCATATTTTCTTTATCATTGATTTGTAGTACCCTTGAGATAGAGATCTTTCACTATCCCTTGCCTAGGTTTTATATTATTATTTTGGTGGTTTGATATCTAAGTGTGTTCTGGCATTATCTCATAAACATGGTGGGATTGGGTCATTTAGGTTCCACGTGGTTGGGTAGTAGTGATTCTTTTTTCCATTGAGATCCCAATAGACTTGTACCAATGTTGGATGTCATATTGTTGTAGTTGTGCCATTCTTTTTCATGTCATTTAGAGACTTTCTTTATTTCCACTTGATGTATCTATTGTATCATGTTCTTTGTATCTTTGAGGTTCCTATGGGATGAAGTATTATATTGTATCGTATTTGGATTAGCATTACAAACCCTATGACATGTGTAGTGGATGTTGTATTTTCAATGTACTTTACTGTATCAGTTGTACTTATGTATTAATTATGAGATAATGCATTTGGTATTTTCTTATGGATTTGGATATTGTACTTATAATTAAAACCATTTAATAAAATTTATACAAATGTGATTCTATGTTAATGAAACCTTCAGAAGAGCTCCAGAATGAATTGGATGAAGAAATAATGAAGAGAATTGAGATGGAGAATTAGGTGGGTAATATTCCTGAGAAGTTAAAGGCCTACGAAATGGAATTATGTCAACTGGTTAAGGATACTAGTCAAAGGATGGACATGGTAACCTCGATTTTGTGTGTTGTTGCTACAAGCATTAGTAAAAGAAGTAACATGGAAATTATTTCCCCTGTTGCAGTTAAGCTATCTGGTAGCCCTAGTAAGAGAACTAGGCAGAGTACCAAGAAAATTGATGTTGTTTCTCTGGGGTTGGCTATGGAGGATATCCTTCATGGTATTATAGTGGTTGGTAAGGAGTTAGCTAGGGTAATCAAAGAGTTTGCTTAGTTGTGGGCTCTGGCTGTTGGTTGGGTTGTTGGTCTTGGTTTTCTTATTTCTATTTTGTTTCCAACTTTTATTTTTCACGTTACTCTATCAAGTTCCAGGTCCTAGTAAAACCTATTATTGATCTTTGCTCATTAATTTGTAATTTCCAGGTCCTTGTTGTTGGAAATATAGGAGTAACTGGGGGGGGGTTGAATCAATTACTAATAAAATAAATCCCACATCTCTTAGATGTCAACAATAAAATTTAAATTGAAAAAATTGATTGCTACTGTTATTCGGTAAACACACAAAAAATGTTGTAACTCAGTTAATGCAAAGTGTGAATTACTTTTGGAAAATCTTAAAACATTAATAGTAATTAATTTGCAAGCATAAGAGAAATAACATGAACACATGAGACACCAGGATTTAATGTGGAAACTCAATTTGGAAAAAACCACCAATGTAACTAGTTGCTTTTTTTCACTCTTTTGAAGTGAGCCCTGTTAGGAGCCAACCCTGTTAAAGGTTACAAAACACATTGTTAGGTGTGACCCTATTAGAAGATTTAGTCACTCTACTAGGAGTGGCCTTGCAAGAGGTCTTAAAACAATTCAATGGAATTGCCACCTTATTAGAGGATTTACAAGTAGTTGTTAAACCACCTCTATTAAGGGATTTTAGATCACTGCTACAATGGTTAGAGAGTAAAAATGAAATGAGCTAATTGTGATGCAACTAAATTGTTGAATCCAGATCTCTTTTCTACTTAAACTTGATCCTTTTTTATTGAATATTACTTTTCTACTCCACAAGGATACCTACTTATCCTTCAAGTTCACTTGCTCTCTTTTATTCTCAATTCAATCAACACACTTGCACACACTAGAAATCTCAACTTGACCTTTCATTTATACCTTCTAGATTGTCACGTCGACCTAAATTCAAATTATAATCACCAATATTCATCATCATAGTCTGCTAGAACCAATACATAAAGTAATTAAGCTTCATATGCCAAAATAAGAAAAATCCTTTGAGAGCTGACCCTGCTCGGTAGAAACTAACTTTAGAATGATTCTCTATGTTAACCAACAAAGGCTTGGTTAACATTGTGAACTTGCAGAAATCCTTTGGCACCCAAGTGAAGTTGGTGAACACTAACTTTT
The DNA here is from genome assembly GCA_028749045.1 of Cupressus sempervirens. Lineage (NCBI taxonomy): Eukaryota > Viridiplantae > Streptophyta > Pinopsida > Cupressales > Cupressaceae > Cupressus > Cupressus sempervirens. The sequence continues at coordinate 515,088,967 of CM053789.1, forward strand.
TCCAACTTTCCCTTCATTAACCGAGTGAGATCGATTAACACTCTTTCCTACCTCAATTCCTTTGACACCCGAGTGAGCTCAGTAGACACTGTCATCTATTTAGAGTAAACATGTGAATGCTCCGTAGACAAGGAAAACTATCTTCACTAATCAAGTGAGCTTGGTAGGCATTTTCTATCAACTGATATGACATTTATGTAACATCAAAGACAACACACAATTAATCAATTGTATCCAACAATCTCTCTCTTTGGCATTGATGGCAACAAAACATCTCATAGCACAATAAAATTTTGTAAACAAGACTCCCTCTGATAGAAAGTTTCTCCCTCTTTGGTTTTACACAAGAACTTCTTTATGTTGTATTTTCCCTTTGCATAACCTCTTTTCAAACTTCTTCTTCTATAAAATTTTAGAAAGATAAACAGTAAACTTCTCTCTCTTTGACAACACATGCCAAATTTGTATCAATGTACCTTAAGTATTGATTCATATGCAATATTTTCTTGAGTATACTGCATCAACTAATTGATTTTTAACTTGGTTCTTGTTGATGCATCACTAAACTTTATTTAGTGAGCTTAAGATAGGGGAATGATCCCTAGCTTGCCTCTTAGATACAAGAATGCATCCTTAGGTAATGGCTTGGTGAATATGTTTTCAATTTGTTCTTTTGTATGGACATATTCCAACTTGATTTCTTTGCCCAGCACCAGTTCTCTGACAAAGTAATATTTTATAGCAATGTGCTTTGTTTTGGAATACATCACTAGGTTCTTTCATATGTTAATTGTGCTGGTGTTATCACAATACATGACTACTAGCTCTTTGATTTCAACTTTCATTCCTTCCAGCAATTGTTTGAACCGAACAATGTTAGAACAATTCACTACTACTGCTACATACTCTACTTTTGTTGTAGATTGGGATGTGTAGTTTTTCTTCTTGCTTGTCCAAGATACCAACCTTTTACTAAGAAAAAAAGCTCCACCACTTGTACTTTTTCTGTCATCAAGATTTTCTGCCCAATCAGCATCAGTGAATACCTTTAGGTAGAGGTTTTCTCCAAATTTTTACCATAAGCCATAGTCCTCAGTACCTTTCAAATATCTCAAAATTCTTTTGATTGCCATCATATGATTTTCTATGGGTTTAGCTAAGAATCTTGCCACTATCCCAATTGCTAAAGCACTATTAGGCCTTGTGTGAACTACATACTATAATTTTTCAATCATTGATCTATATAAGGCTTGATCTACTTCTTTGGAGTCATCATCTTTGGTAAGCTTGAGTCTAGTACACATGGGGGTACCAACTAGTTTAGAATCTTCCATACCAAACTTATTGAGTATCTCTTTTACATACTTGGATTGGGTGATAAAGATATCGTTCTTGTTTTATTATATTTGCAATCCAACAAAGAATTTTATTTCACCAAACATGGACATCTCAAACTCTTTGTTCATTTGTTCTAAAAATGCTTTGCATAGATCATCATTTCTTGTAAATAGAGTATCATCCACAAATATCTCTACCAACACAATTTTGTTATCTAGTCCTTCCTTGATGTACAAACTATTGTTATTATTTGTTCTCTGAAAACCAATCTATATCAAGTAGTTATGTAGTCTTTCATACCAAGCTCTAGGATTATGTTTGAGACCATATAGTGCTTCGTGTAATTTACAGACCATGTCCCTTTGTCAGGATCAACAAAACCTTCTGGCTGTTCAATGTAGACTTCTTCATCAAGAATTTTATTCAGAATTGTAGATTTAACATCCATTTGATATACTTTGAATCCTCTGTGAGCTCCATATGCAAGTTGGGTCCTAACACCTTCTACTCTTGCAACAAGAGAAAAAGTATCACCATAAACATTTCCTTCTTCTTGAGAATAGCCTTTACATACTAATTTGGTTTTGTTTCTTGATACTTGTCCATCTTCGTTTAGCTTATTTCTGAATACCCATTTTGTTCGAATCACATTTTTATCTTTAGGCTTAGGAACAAGAGTCCAAGTTTTGTTCTTTTCTATCTATTATATTTCTTTGTTCATTTCTTCAATCCAACTTTCATTTTCTATAGCATCCTTAAGATTTTTAGGTTCAAAATCAGCAAGCAAACATGTACCTTTCAATTTGCTTCTTCTCATAGTACCTTCTGATTTATCTCCAATAATTTGATCAAGTGCATGATGCCTTCTGACATATTTGGCCAATACAAGTTCTTTTCCTTTTGAATGAATTGCATTATCTTCATTTTGAATTTCAACTTCAGGCTTGGGTTATTCAGACCTGGTAGGCATTGGCTTGGTAGCTTTAGAATGTGACTCGGATCCCTGTGACTCAGTTTGTACTTCCTGCAACTCGGTAGCTATGGAGGACTCAGGAGCTGAAGTCTCCTTATTGTTAGATGTGCCTGGCAATGTATCAGGTTCGAAGTAAATAAATCTTTTATAATCTCCTGGTTCCCTTTTGCTTTCTTCTTTAGTCTTTTCTGCAAACTCATCAATTCTCACATGTACACTTTCTATGATTTTATGAGTAGACAAATTCAAGCATTTATATGCCTTACTTCTGCAAGAATATCCTAAGAATATACCTTCATCACCTTTCACATCTAACTTGCCTTTTCTAAACTCTTTTAAGATATAACATTTACTACCAAATACTTTCAGGTAACTTATATTGGGTTTGTAGCCATACCATAATTCGTAGTGAGTTTTATGTGAGTCCTTCTTCAACTGTACTCAGTTCAAACTATGAACTACAGTGTTGATTACTTCCTTCTAGTATTTGATAGCAACATTCTTTTCAATCATTAGAGTCCTTGCACAATCCACGATGGATCTATTTCTTCTTTCAGCTATTCCATTATGCTTAGGACTACCAGGGGCTGAGAGTTTCCTTTTGATTCATCTTTCAATGCAAAATTTATTGAATTCATTGGAGATGAATTCACCACCTCTATCTGATCTTAAATATTTTAATCTTTTTCTTGTTTCTTTTTTTACTCTTGCTAGATACCATTTGAATTTCTCAAATGCTTTTGACTTTTCCCTAAGATACATAACAGTCATCATTCTAGAGTAGTAATCAACAAAAAGAATAAAGAATTTTTATCCACTATAACTTTCTATTCCAATGGGTCCACATAGGTTAGTATGCACAATTTCCAAGACATATTCAGATTGATAGTTGTTGCTCTTAAAACTAATCTTTCCTATTTTGCCAATCTAATTATTTTTGCATAATCCAACATCTGGTTTCTTAAAACTAGGGATACCTCTTACTTTTCTAAATTTGCTTATCTTGACCATATTATCAAAGTTTACATGACATAGTCTTATGTTCCATAACCAACTTTCTTCCATTTGAGCAATAAAACATGAGCAATCACCAAGATCAAGATAAAATAGGTTACCTCTTGTTTGTTTGCTTGATCCAATCAGATTCCCTTCCTCATCCAGCAATCTTGTCTTTCCATGCATGAATTTTACCTTGAATCCAATGTTGATTAGCTATGCTACACCTAGTAGGTTATGTTTTAGTACTTCAACCCAATAGGCATTGTCACATACAAGTTCATTGGTTAATGATATGTGACCTTACCCTTTTATGCAACAAGGTTAATTGTTTCCAAACCTTACACTACCTCCATCATAGTGTTCAAAGTGTTCAAATTTTGTTTTGTCTCCAGTCATATGATGTGAACATCCACTATCTATGATCCATGTTCATTTTATGTGAGATAAGTGTCATCTTATCTTCTTCTTCATCAAATTCATCGTTTACAACAATGTATACTATCTCATCTTCACTGTTATCAGAATCTTTAGCCATAAAACAAGTCTTCTTACCTTTGTCTTTAAAGGATTTGTGACTTTTGGATTCCTTCTTGCCTTTGTACTTGTGGCTCTTCTTCTCATCCTTTCTTTCTTTGTTTCGGCACCTGGCAGCAATACGACCAATCTCTTCACATGAAAAGCAGGTTAAAGGAACCTTACCTTTGTACTTTCCTCTTCCTCTAGAATAATTCTTTGCAAGTAAAGCTTTAACAATTTCAAGATCACTATTAGAACTTTCCTCTGTTTCCTCTTCACTTTCTAATTGAATGTCCTTTATTTTCTTGCCTTTTTCTTTGAGTGAACATTTAGCTTCAAATGCAAACTCAACATTTTTGGAAGCTCCAACATAATTGTCAAAGTTGTCTAGCTCAAAAGCTATCAATCTTCCTACTAAGGCATCCAAACTTAATTTGTGATTTGGGTCACATCTCTTTTCTTGAATAGCAAATACTCTAATTGCATAGATAGGAAGTAATGTTCTAAGAACTTTACTTACAACAGTTTCTTCCTTGATTTCTCCTCCAAAAGCTTTGATTGCACTCACACTAGCTTTGATTCTTTCCACATATTTGGAAACATTTTCATCTTCTCTCATTCTCACCTGATCAAACTGTCCTCTAAGGATTTTTGCTTTGGCTCTCCTTACATTGTCATCACCACCATAGATGTCCTTTAGCTTGTTCCACATATCAAAGCAATTTTACAATCTTTGATCTCATCAAATTCATCATAGCTAAGAGCAAATGCAATATGAATCATCATGATGTTATGGTTCTTTTTCTCAGCAAGATCTCCAGCAGATAATATACTAATAGGAGTTTTGTATTCTTCATCAATGTATTTGCAGCCTGAATCACTAATGGTGGCCAGATGAAGTCTCATGAGTCCTTGCCATGCTAAAAAGTTGTCTCTATCTAGCTTTGGAATCTCCCTCTTGTAAGATATCTTGATCTTTAACTTAGGTCCTTGAAACCTTTCCTGTAAACACCAATAGCTCTGATACCAATTGTTGGAAATATAGGATTAACTAAGAGGGAGGGTGAATTAGTTACTTCTAAAATAAATCTTAGATCCCTTAGATGTCAATAATAAAATTTAGACTAAGAAAATTGATTGTTGTTGTTACTCAGCAAACACATAGAAAATGTTATAACTCGGTAAATGTAGAGTGTGAATTACTTTTAGAAAATCTTAAAACAATAACAGTAATTAATTTGCAAGCATAAGAGAAATAACATGAACACATGAGACACCAGGATTTAACGTGGAAACCCAATTTGGGAAAAACCACCAATGTAACTAGTTACTATTTCACACTCTTCTGAAGTGAGCCCTGTTAGGAGCTAACCCTGTTAAAAGTTACAAAAAACATTGTTAGGTGTGACCTTATTAGAGGATTTAATAATCTTACTAGGAGTGGCCTTGCAAGAAGTCTTAAAATAGTTCAATGGAATTGCCACCTTGTTAGAGGATCTACAACTGGCTGTTAAACCAACTCTATTAAGAAATTTTAGATTACTACTACAATGGTTAGAGAGAACAATGAAATGACTTGATTGTGATGCAACTGAATTATTAAATCCAAATCTCTTTTCTGCTTAAACTTGATCCTTTTTGATCAAGTATTACTTTTCTGCTCCACAAGGATACCTACTTATCCTTCAAGTTTGCTTCCTCTCTTGTCTTCTCAATTCAATCAACACACATGCACACACTAGAAATCTCAACTTGACCTTTCATTTATACCTTTCAAATTGTCATGTCGGCCTAAATTCAAATTACAATCACCAATATTCATCATCATAGTTGGCTAGAAATAGTACATAAAGTAATTAAGCTTCATATGCCAAAACAAGAAAAATCCTTCGAGAGCAGACCCTATTTGGTAGAAACTAACTTTAAAATGATTCTCTATGTTAACCAACAGAGGCTCGGTTAACACTGCGAACTTGCAGAAATCCTTTGGCAACCAAGTGAACTTGGTGAACATTGACTCTGTCCAACTTTCTCTTCATTAACCGAGTGAGCTCGATTAACACTCTTTTTTGCCTCAATTCCTTCGATGCCCAAGTGAGCTTGATAGACACTGTCATCTATTCAGAGTAAACTTGTGAACGCTCGATAGACAAAGAAAACTATCTTCACTGACCAAATGAGCTAGGTAAGCACTATCTGTCAACTGATATGACATTTGTGTAACATCAAAGACAACACACAATTAATCAATTGTATCCAACACTTGTAAGACCTGGTATTTTGATGTATTTTTGAACTTTAGGTTCCAAGTCCTTGTAAAACCTAGGGAACTTTTATCATATATATTTTTTGCTTAGTTGTAATGGGTTTCATGTCCCATCAAAACTTATTTTTACCTTAATCTAAAACTATAATATTTGGAAGAATAACCCATAATATTTTTTTGAAATACATTGTGCATCGATTTGAAATAATGTATCATGTATTATGATATGCATTTACAAAATTGGATATGTGCAATATTATAGTAGATTAATTGGGTCAAGGATTTAAATCCCCAATTAGATTTTTTATTTCCTTCACAAGAGAATAACTTATATTATAACATATTGTGGCAAATTTTGAAAGGTTGAATTAGCTATGTTGCATTAGTTGTGTCATGTGTATGACCATGCATCAATAAATTGGGCATTTTAATAAATATTCAATAATTGCAAGAAAGTAAGGCTCATGATTGAATATGATTACATAAAGGATAGTTTCAACAAACATAAATGACTTATCT
>CM053789.1:516408077-516495577 GCA_028749045.1 Cupressus sempervirens
GTATTCTCTATGCTTCTTGTTTTGGGTTTTGGGTTGACTAGTGTTGACCAGTCTTAGGTTGTTACCAGAGGCTTTGGAGTTATGCGATTGTGATGGCATGTTGATCTTATTTGGTCTCGATCTTTATAAACCCAACCATGGTTATGTGATGGAATGCTCTATGAAATGTTTGTAATTGCTGATTGTTATTGCTCATCAATCTTCTTGACTGAAGCTAAGTTGTATGTATTTGAGACACTTGACTTAACCATTTTTGAATCATCGATCAGTTATCCTTGGATTACTTTCCAGTTGCCATGATGGGACTGAAATGTTGATTTATTTCTTGATGATGTCATGTTGTGACATGTTTTGACTCAACCATTTTGGAGTCTTCAATCAGTATGATTTTGAGATATATTTTGGTTATTGAGAACCAATGGATATTTTTCATTATCAGTGATGCCTTCAGTTGCCAATAGAGAACTGTTGTGGTCATGATTTTTTATGGATGCTTTTCAGATGCTCATGGAGATTTGATGCTTTTATTGTGGATATTTGATGATTCTTATTGTGGATTATCTTTTGGTATTTCTTTCTAGTCGCTTGTATAAGACTGGGGTGATTTTATGATTCCATGAGCTTAGGGTAGGTTATCTACTTGTAGTGTCGGGAAGTGGCTTGCAATGGGGGCCGGGGCCCTAAGTGGCTACCAGGGTAACTCATTGTAAGTTTTGTTAATAAGTGATAACATTTACACTAAATGGGGATTAAATGAACCTAAAAAGATAATTGTTTTGGTTCTCACCCATGCCTTGAGTGCTTGTACAGACTAGGATGGGAGTAGAGAGAATGCATGGTTGCGACCTTGCATTCCATAGTATGCCTTGTCAGTATGAGAGGATACTAGTGGCCGCATGAGGATCAATAGGGACCCGTGGAGTTTAGGTAACTGCCAGGGTAACTTCTACATGATATATGCGATGACACTTTCCTGCTCGCATAGTAGGTTTCCTACATGTCATTGTGTGCCTCTGGGATTAGATGTCGGTTTTGTGATTGGAACCTTTGAGTTAGTATACTTTTAGGATTCCTAGACTTATAGAGATTTGTGCTTTGTGAATTGATATCTTGTTTGGGACTTGAGATTATCTCCTTAGCACGGTGAGAGTGGACCACTTAGGTTCCATGTGGTAGGGTGGTAGTGTATTTCCACTCTTATCATTTGAGATCCATCTGTGGACACCGTGGCTGGAGCATTTTTTGTTGGTATTTATCTTCATTATGTTCTTGGATCATGATGGTAGATGATATACCTTATGATGGATGTATTTACTGGTATGTTTCTTATATTGATGATTTGCATATGTTAGATGATGTTATCTTATGCTTTAATTGCATGTTAGATTACTTTTTGCATATGATGTAGTATGATTTAGGAGTGACATTCCTACTATGTTAATACCAATGATGTCTTTGATACTTTGGGATGTTACGCACAGAGGGATGGCTAGGATCCACGATGGTTTAATGATGCTATTTACGGTTGGGAGGAACCGTGCACTTAGTTATTTGTGTTTGTGATATATGGGTATTTTTTATGATGGATGTTTATATCTTTATGATGATGATGTATCATATATTGTAAATGGTTTCATTATGTTATTGCATCATGCATTCGAGTTAGTATGATGATGTAGTTTATTTTCACACATGTATATTCTTTTAAGCCTTTCATACCTTGTAACATGTACAGAGGATGATTAAGCAATCAAAAATGTAATTTAAGAACGTTGGACTTTTTAGTATTATTTTATGTGGATGTAGTATTAGATGGAACATAATTAGTTATGTTAGATGTGATTCAACATTAAGGGATCTTTAAAGAATGTAACTTGTTATGTTATGTTATGTTTACTTTTAGTTGGATGTTACTATTGCTTCCGCGAATGTTATGAATGATTTTACTTTCATGTTTTAAAAAAAAAATTGTTTGGCAAACATAGTGAAATTTTAGATTAATTCTTTGGATCCCTTGGCAAGGCATTACAATTTGAACTTTAATTAATTATATATTTAAAAGTATATTTATTGCAATATCAATTTTTTTCAAATATAAGTATCAAATATAAATATTTAGTTTTACATTTGATTTGGAAGGGAAACATGACTTATTGAAATTAACAAATAGAATTTAAAAGAGAGTCTATGTTTATGTCATAATTAGGGCTAAGGTTGTGTTAAGGATTTGGTTATGATTGTTTAGGACTAGGGTTTTAGTTAATGTTAGGATTAGAGTTACATTCATAAATCTAGGGTTTAGAGTTAAAATTTTCCATTCATGAATCAATATTTTACAATTTTAATTATATTAAATTTTAAATTTTAATTAATTTGTATTTATGATAAAGTTTTTTTAAAAATTATTTTTATTTAGTATATATTTATAACAATATTAGATTTAAATTTAAATTTAAATTAATTATACTTAAAACCACATTTATTGCAATATCACATTTTTTCAAATATAAATATCAAATTTATATTTAATTTTACATTTGATTTGGAAGGGAAACACGACTTTTTGAAAATCACAAATAGAATTTAAGATCTAGTCTAGGTTTATGTCATCATTAGGGCTAAGGTTGTGTTAAGGATTTGGTTATGGTTGTTTAGGATTGGGGTTTAGTTAATGTTAGGATTAGAGTTTAGCCTAGGATTACAGTTACATTCATGAATCTCGGGTTTAGAGTTAAAATTATGGTTTTAAGGTAAGGGAGCACATTATACTTAGTTTTATGTTTAAGGTTTAGATTGCTAGTCTTGTTCCCAATTAAAGCTAAAAAGAAATTTTTTATTGTTATGTTACACATATAATATTGACAATAAAATCAACTTGTGACATTAGCAAAACCTAAAAAAATTTAAAGGTCCATGGATCTATATTGCATTACCAAGTCCTAGGGGCCTATTCGAGGTGATAGAGGAAAATGTTCAAGTTTAATATATTGAATATGAACCAAGTTGTTGTTGTGATATATGTATATATACATGTACATAGCTCTAGATCATTTGATAGGAATGTAAATTACTTAAATTATCTATTATTTGATATATTTGAATTTAGAATTTATTTTAATACATTAAAATTGATTATTTATTATTTAAAAGTTAAAATAAATTACAACTTAATTTTTTCATATAATGAACTATCAATTCATACATGTGAACATATGTGAATAATTGAGAGACTGCAACACTTACCAATTTTTATAAATTTAATACATCTACATCAAATATTAAACTTATAGTCAATTCAAACATACATACATCACCTTAAACTACAAGATTAGGGTTGCATGGTTGAGTTTTAGAAATGACATTTTAGGGTATGAGTTCATTAAAATTGGTTATGTTTAGTGTTAGGCTATGAATATGGGTAGATAACATCATGGTTTACATTTACGTTTAGAATTTAGTGTCTATATAGTAGGGTTGGGAATATAAGGTTTGAAACTTCACTTATTAGCTAGTGCTAGGCATTTAAGGTTTAGAGTGAGATGTAGGATTGAAGTAAGGGTTTTAGATTATGTGCATTAAATGGGGTTTAGTTAGGATGTACATAAATTAAGGTCAATGTTACTATGGCTCTAGTTAAAATTGGATTACATGGTTAGCATTCAAATTAGGATTATAGTTACCTAAGATTTGGATCATATAGTTCAATTAGTGATACAAATAGGGTAATAAGTTAATATATTAGAATTAGAAAAATAAATTTCATAAACATGTATTTAATATGTACAACAAACTAATTAATAATTAATTACTATTTAGTTCAAATAAATCTAAAACATCAATGCAATTACATGTTTAAACAATCTAAACATCTATCTAATCATTCATCACTTTAACTTTTATTAAATACATTGAAACATTTGAAATAATAATTTTTAAATGAACATCTACAAAACAAAATTTTAAATGAATAGATACAAAACTATTTAAATGAACATATACAATAATCTAAATATAAAACTATTAACAATGGAAATGCAGAATTTTGCATATTCAAAACTATTAAACGTGAAAAAAAAAGCAATAAATTGATGGAGCTATAAAGAGAAAAACTAATTCATTTATTTTTAAATAATATAAAAAAGAAAAATACCTAGAAGAATGAAAAAAATAGCCGAGGCTCAGTAGAAATGAAAAAATTGGCTCTCGATTCCAAGCTTAAATTGGGCTCCTATTCACAATGATATTGAAAATGAATAATAACCCATTTTAAAAATGTGTTACATGCTTTTTCAAAATTGGGTACCCAATTTTAAAATCACGATTTGGATACTCGGTCTGTATTCAAAAATTGGGTACCTAAACCATAACGGGTACCCATTTCTGAAGAGGTCCCATTCCATAGAATTACGACCCAACTTTGTGCATTCACCCCTATGTTTGGTGCATTAGAAAAACAATTTTATTTTTTTTTGAAATAAAAAGTATCCCAAATATATTTTTGTTAAGTTTCTATCAAGAAAAGAAAAAATGCATTTCAACCTATATAAATCAAGTTATATATAACTGAAGAAACCTATGTCTAAATCACAATTAATGTCACTAACTCAATAAAACATAAAATTTTGAATAAAATTAAATGAAACCAACTAAATCCTATAGGTATTGATGTTACAATTCTTAACTTGAAAGAACTTTTTTACTATTAATTTTTTTAAAAATTTGTGTGAAATTGTATAATTGCCACTCTTTAAAAATACAAATTTTCATATAAATGAATGCCTTGATTTCTTGAAGACTCCTTGAATTCTTGAGAATGAATGCTCATGGATATATTGTTTATAGAACTTGTGTGCATCAATATTATGGATGATTAAATGAAGTGAGAATGCCTAATTTAGGAAATCAAAATCAAGAAGGTTGATTACACAAAATAGAAAAATGATAATATTTTGCATTGGGTTTGGGGACTAATAAAAATTGACCTCATAGGTAAACAATAATGTCATGTTACAAGTCCTTTTTAAATTATACCAAAAGATCAGCATGTTAATACCCAATACAACCAGTAGACATATAGAATCTACAATAGATTGTTAGTCTCTCATCACAAATCATGAAGGGTGCATTGACCATTTTTCCAACAATCTCCGTCTCAAAGTTAACTATGATGATTCAAACCCATGACCAAGCTATGATACCAATCATTAAAAGTGTGGCTTTCACCATACCAAAAGACTGATGATAATATGGCTAAGCAAGAAAAGTTAGAGTTATCATTTATGGCAACATATACCTTATGTGAAGAAGGCACTATGTACAAATGAAGTTTCCACAATTAGACATGGAAAATTGTCTAAGTACCAGATAATATCCAACAGAGAAGAGACATTTTTGATGTGTACAGATGAAAGAGTTATTATTGGCACATGCACAATTGGGTACAATTAGTACATAGTGTCAAGATGATGTATATAAGTTCACAAGTTAGTACAGAATGACTTATGGAGTAAAAACTAGTAAAGGCAATACATAGGCAGAACATAGTAAAACAAAAAAGTGTGAATTATAGTTTAATAAGTTATTTTGGTTATGAAATAATTACTTAAAATAATTAGGGACAAGATCCTAGATGTTAGCCCTAACAGAGAAAGAATTATTTTTTTATTTTACCAAGTTTGTGAATGCTTGAAGGTCGATTGGACAATTTTGTAAAATGTAAAAGTATAAAGGAAAGTTTGTAATATGTGAAGTGAAGTGCATATGTGAAAGATGTAAGTGATATGAAAACTCATATGCAAACTATATGCTACAAATTTTGATGTATGATCAGAGGTATGTAAAGAGAAGAAAAGGAAAGATCGGATATTGAAGATATCAACATTATAAAGAGGTTTTTGTATCTATCTCTTTTGTATAAAGAATTTCATTGTATAATTGCATGTTTGGGTAGTGGGTTCATCTTGCATACATTTTGTAATTGTACATATCAACTCCTAATAGGGTTGGAACAACTTCAAACAAGGTTGAGGCTTTTAACAAGACATAATCCTCTAACAAGGACCGAGACACTATATGTATGTAATAGACTCCTAGCAGGTTCAACATCCTTAACATGATACTTTTTTTTAGTGGATCATTTTGTGTGTACCATCCCCACCGGGGTTTTCCCTTGGCTAGGGTTTCCATAGTTAACAAAATATTGTCTTATGAGTTCTCTTATTGTATAGTTATGTTTAATGTTCAATATTTGTTAGTTTAATCTCATTTGCATGTTATAAAGTAATTATAAATATCCAATTTTGGGAAAAAAAATTTAAAATAATGATTCACACCCCCTCCCCCCCCCCCCCAGTATTCCCTATTTCTAACAATTAGTATTAGGAAATAGTTAATTTGAAGAGGCTTAACAACTTGAGTAAGATCCCTATGGATATGGACTAATTATAGAAAAATCTTGAAGAATCTCTTGAGTAGATTGGTCTTCTTAATAAAGAAAGAGATAATCTAAAATAAATATATGAAGATGAAAAATATTACATTGGGAAAATGAAAGACAAGATTGATCATCACAAATCCAAAAAGGAACCTAAAAAGCATACAAAAGATAGCAATGAGGTATCAACATTGAAGAAATAAAATAAGATTCTAAAACATGAGTCAAAGATCATTGAACCAAAACTAAGTTTGAAGAAAGATGATAGAAAGGTTGAATTAGATCTGAAATTTGAAAATGCAAATCTAAGACCCCATCTTACAAAAGTGACATCTGAACTTGAATCTATAAAAATAGAGCATGCAAAACTTGAGAAGTACAATACTATTGTGCAAGTAGAGTTAACCCAGAATAAGCAATAATTAGAAAACTTATATTTCAATAGTGAGAAAATTGATGAGAAACTATATTTTTAGAGATCTTACTATGATAAGAATGGTCTTGGATATTTCATTGGAGAAAATTTAGTAAAGAAATTTGAAGCAAGAAAGAAACTAGATCCAATTATTGAACATCTTGAACCAAAGAAGATTGATCAAAATGAGATTAAATATAGTTAATCTAAAGATGCACCAAAAGAACTTGAGCGAGAAATTCAACCTAAGAAAAGTGATGAACCTAAGCAAATAGAGCAAGTTGAATCACCTAAAGAGGTAAGATATTAATTAAAAAATAGATAGATGCTTATATGTAATGAAGTTGGTCATATGAAGAGAGACTATATAAGTAAGTCATTCAAACCTATTACAATTTTTTATTGGTATGATTGTCATGGTTTTGGTCATAATGAAGTTGATTGTAAAAAACCTAGATTTGATAGTAATAATAGAAATGGTAGAATGTTTAGGGATACTAACCCTACAAGTAATGAGAGAAGAAAATGTATTGAAAGGAAATCTAGCAGATCTAATGAAGGAGAAAGACCTAATGGAGCAAGGAATCATATTATGTGTTACAAGTGTAATAACTTTGGACACATCACCAAAAACTATAGAGCACCAATTAACTAGAATGGACCTAATCAAAGAAGAAATGCATTAGTATGTCATCTATGCAACAACTTTGGTCATATAGAAAGATTTTGTAGGGTGCACATGAGAAACATCAATAGGAATCTAAATTTTAGAAGAAACAATAACATAAACACTAGAAGGAATGATAGCAACAACAACAATAAGAAAGAAGAATTAAGAGAACATGTGGAAGAATTCAAAGAGGTAATTTTCACAGCAAACGAACTATCAAGTTCACATGTAGTATTAGAAGAAGAATATTTTGATGCACCTAAAGAAAGGTTGAAGTCATCTATTATGTGCAATTCATCCAATTTTAATTAAGTACCTTTTATTGAAGATCAAGTATTATAAAGAGCAATCTAAGTTTAGAGATTGAGCCAAGAGTTATGAAGTTAATATGAGGTAGAACAAGACAAGAGGAAGCTTTGGTTAAGAGCACATGTTATTTGGAGATTACACGTGTGTGCACAAAAGAAAATAAGTTGACTAGTAATAAGAAACAACTTTTTGTGAATTGTGTAATTCATGTAGAGATCATTATGGTAAGATATAAACCATGCAAGCAAGATTATATGTATCATTTGACCATGTGAAGAGTTAAGAAGCAATTAAAAGTGATTTGATAGCAAAAATGAAGGAGAATTTAAGTGTTTCAAGTGTGAAGATCATAAAGCCATAAGTTATATGTCAAAGTGAGGTATTTTATTCTTAGGCAAAGATTTGCTTAGTGAATTGTGTTAAGGACTCAAGTACTAAAATGGAAGTCATTGATTCAAAATGTTGAGGAGGTAGCAAGACCTAATATGAAGATAAACCCTTTAAAACAAGTAGTTGATGACCCTAGCACCACATTATCAAAAATACTTAAGAATGTTATGCACCTAGAAGATGAGGGTAATTTCCTAAGAAGAAAATTTGAAACTATAGGAGAACACATTTCTAAGAAATTTAGCCAAATTTTTAGCCAAGATATGAGTTATCAACAAGGATTTGAATATTTAAAGGATAATGATCTAGTTAAGTTTCTATTTACTATGAATATGATAATGAAGAATGGACTAAGGTGATATTGATCAGAATCCATGATGGAAAATTTTGGTTAGGAGATAATGTGATTGAAATCTTATGCAATGAAGGTAGTATACTAGTAAATGAAAAGAATCTTAAGAAGTTAGTGCTTGATAACACTAAATCTATCTATAATGGTAGAGGAATAGTCATTAGTAAGATTAACAAAGATGATGTCAGGTTCTTTAAAAAAATTATTATAGAAAGGATGTGATATAGCTCTAGAGAGGATGATATGGCAGCTAGATTTATTCAAGCAACTTAGAAGTTCTAGATTGATAGAGAAAAGGTCAATTTGGGTGAAATCCTTAGAGTAGAGTTGATAGAGAATCTAGAAAAGATTAAGAAAGTCAAGAATAATCAATTTATATGTTAGTCCTTGATCACTCATGTGTTCTTCCATTTGATCAAGAGATTTCCATTTATGCAAGCTTCAACTTCAGTGAGCAGTGACAGATGTACTATGGAAAAGATCATAGAGGTATACAATAGCCATCTTATTGAGAAAGTCAATAACATTTTCAATTTGATTGTGAAGACATATTAGAATGAGATGAGGGAAGGATTTAACATCCCACCCTACATGTCAGAAAAGTATAAAGATGATATTTTCTTTATGGTGGACAAAGACTTGTCATACATTGAGGTAGTAGTATCTAGAATGTTTTATGTTGAGACATTGGGGTGTGAAATCAATAAGGAAGAGATTGAAGGATGTGTAAAGATAATATTTGAATATGATAAGGATAAAGAATTTGATAGATTAGGAACTTATGAAGAGCTAATTCAATTAGCTAACCAAGTACAATTGGAAAAAATAGCCAAGAAGAAAGTGGAATCAATCATGATAAAGACTATGCACCAAGCTAGGATGACAATAGAAGAACCAAGTGTAGTGAGGTAAAAAATCACTAGAATAAGGCAGATTGGTCAACAAGGGATGATGTATATTCCACCCTTAGAATCCGTTGAACCATCAAAAGGAGTAATAGTGATTGCACTAGCTATTGCAGCACCAATTGCTCCATATGTAGTAGTGTCCCAACAACAAGCACCTATCACACCTAGAATTACACTAACAAATTAATCAAAAGAAAAAAAAAAGAACTAGAAACACTTGAGATGAAGAGAAAATCAGTCAAATTGACTGAGGTGAAACAAGAGTCACCTGACTCTCCCAAGAAGAAAAGAATGAAGGAAATAGAAACTAGACCAGGCAAGAGGCATAAAGAAATTATGCCAAGCATTCCAATGAAGAAGATGTGAGGTCAAGTAGATCCTAAGAAGAAAGTATAAAAGCAGCCATAAGTTTCACCCTCAATAAGAAAGGCATGGAAGCCCAAAATTGAAAAGCTAAATAATGCAATCATCAATGAATGCAATTTTGTTTAGTTGAATAATTACTATCATTTTTATATAGGAATTCATAAATTAAATTTAGAAAATGTTGTTATTAGACACATAATAATGTTGAATAAGAATTTTGAGGATGTTAAATATGAGATCCCAAAAGATCTATATGAGAGGTTATTAAATAGAAGGAAAAGGGTAGCTAATGAAAACAAGAGCATTAGACAAAATAAAATAAGCAAACAATGCCAAGTAGATGGTGATTGGAATATGGCTAGCCTGATGAAGAATCTTGAACATTATCTTAGGAACATGATGAGGGACATAATGATAATGGGAGGTAATTATCAAGAAGTTAACGAGGAAATAGAAAAAATCATGTTAGAAACAATAGTCCACCAAGATAACTGAGAGGGGGGAGTGAATCAATTATCCAACAATTAAAAAATTATCTTCTTTAAAAAAACTTAACCATTCAACCATAGTAAATAGCAACCATAGTAACATGCACATAAACAATTACACCAGATATATTAACTATGTCCTTGTCATCTGTCAAAGGACATGCTTCAGGCTATTTAATGTATACCTCTTTTTCAAGTTTTTCACTCAAAAATGTTGACGTGAAATCCATCTAATATACTTTGAATTTTTTATGTGTTGCATAGGCTAGGAATAAGCTTACTACTTCTATTCTACTCAATGGAGCATAGGTCTCATCATAGTTTATTCCTTCTTTCTATGAGTAACCTTTACATACAAATATTTCCTTGTTCCTTACAACTTCACCTTGTTCATTCATCTTGTTCCTAAATACCCATTTAGTTCCTATCACATTCTTGTCTACTAGTCTAGGGACCAATTCCCATGTCTCATTCTTTAATATCTAATCCAATTTCTCTTTCATAGCTTGTTTCCAATAATCATCTTTACATGCTTCATCCACATTCTTAGATTCAACTTGAGATATCAAACATAGTTCTTCATTAACTCTATTTCTTGTCATCACACCTTCATCTTTGCTTCTGATGATCTGCTCAGATATGTGATTCTTTATCATATTCTTTCCCAAACTAGGAGTTCCTATCTCAACTCTTGGCTCTACTGAAGATTTTGAGCTTTGTTCCTATCTTGGCTCTCCTTCATTCTGCAAATCATTGTTCGTCTCAAGAAATACTTCATCATTCCTTGTTTAGTAACAACATCATCATCTGAATTGTAATCAACTATTCTCTCTTGTATCCTAAATTTCTCATCAGTTCTCACATTTTCACTTTCCATAATAGTCTCCAAAGTTGGCTCTTACATTACTTCCTTTTCATTAATCAATCTAGCCTCATTATCATAGTCTTTCAAGGATCTTTCCATACTTGCTCTAAATTCTTCAACTTGATTAGAAAGTAAAATCTTTCTAGTTTTCCTTAATCTCTTAGGACATCTAGATGAAAAATGACCAAATTTTTTACATGTCCAACAAACAAGAATTTTCATACCTTTTGGTTCTCCCTTTGTAAGTAGATCAATACCTTCATCTATCTTTATATTTTCTTCCGATCTAGATCTATCTTTGCTTGGGCTTCTACTCTTTTATATACAATAGAAGGATTCTAGATTTGAAAACTCAATACTCTAATCTTTACACAAATAAAATAACTCAACAAGAATTTCCTCTATCAGATGTAGGACTATCTTTCCTGAACATGCTCACCATGGATCTCCCAAATTTGCTAGACTTTGTCTTCAAGGACCTAATGCTCTGATACCAATTGTTAGAAACAATAGTCCACCAAGATAACTAAGAGGGGGGGAGGGGGGTGAGGTGAATCAGTTATCCAAAAATTAAAAAATTTATCTTCTTTAAACAAACTTAACCATTCATCCAAAGTAAATAACAACCATAATAAGATGCACATAGAAAATTACACTAGATATGTTAACTAGGGAAACCCTTGATCAGAGGGAAGACCCTAGTGGGAATGATGCCCATAGGATGATGTACTAATATAAATATTCCTTGTTAGAGGATGGACCCTATTAGAATTCTATTACAACATTTAGTACATAGAGTCCCTATTAGGAGACTTTGAATCTTTGTTAGGAGATTCCAAACTTATTAGGAGTTATGCCAACCCTGTTAGGAGTTGTAGTATAATGTATGCAAGAAGAACCCACTACCCAAACATGTAATTTCAACTACAAGAAGAGCTCACTAGTCAAGCATGCAATTTACTATTATCTTCTTATTTCCTTTGTTATTTCAACCAAACCAATCAATGTTAGACCTTGTAGACTAGGTAATAAACCTTAAACCCAAATATCAAACCTTGGATCACTCAACAAAACCTAGGCAATGAATTTTCCTCAACTTCCACTCTACTCTACTTAACTTTGCATTCCACACTCTCTACTACTTATAAATATCATCCACAAAATTCCATACATACTTTATGATAAAGGAAAGTGTCCTTCCTTTATATCGAGTCCATAAAAAATTTCTTGAGTTAGTTGTTAGACCTTCTCAATTAATCATTATAGGACCACATCAAGAACATGTTACACTTAGCGATAACATTAATCTTTCACCTTGCAACTTGAATAAATTTCCATACATGAAATATCATGAGAGTTATCTTAGCTACATTATCATCAACATGTCTTCTACACATTCTTAACCTTGATTCTCATAATAACAATTATGCTAAGAGATATTACAAGTTTACCAGAACATGCCTCTGTAAACTCTATCTTAGAACAAACATCGCCAGAACTTACATAACTTCTTCTAGACTTATTATTTATTCTTCCAACATTAACTAAATTTACCAAATACTTAGATGTATCTCCCATAAACTTAGATAGTTAAAATACTCAACTAGTCATCTGTACCAACTTGATCTTTCCATTGTTCTTCTATCAGATACCATAGAAAATTACTATGTTGACATCAATGAAAAACCTAGTCATGAATGTAACATATCATCATAGTAAAATATCTACAATACTCCCCCATAGGAATATCATCAGCATTCATGCTTCCAATAGACCATTGTGCAATTGATGGAAGATCTGAATAAGGCAATGGTTGTAGTGCCTTAGATCACAATTGGAACAAACACAATGCAAATTGGTAGCACAAAAGTAACAGTTGATACAACTAAAAATCCTTTTAAGGATTATGGTACAAACATTGTTGGAAATATTTCAAGCTATATCAGTTCATATGAAGAAAAAAATTAAGAAGAGAAGTGAAAGATAGAAGAAGAAGTGAAAATAAAGAAGGAAGATGAGAAAAGAAGACTAGAAGAGAAAAAGAGAGGAAGGAAAGTGAAGAGAAGAAAAAGAAAAAAGATGAGGAGAAGAATAAGAAAGAAGATGAAGAGAAGAAGGGAAAAAAGGTTGAGGAGAAGGAGAAGGAAGAAGAGGATAAAAATGAGGGAGAAGAGAAAAATAAGGAACAAGAAGAAGAACAGAAAAGAATAGAAGAAGAAGAGAAGAAAAGAAAAGAAGAGGAAGAAATGAATAAGAAGGAGAAACAAGAAACGAATAAAAGTGCATCAAGCACATCTATTACCATTGGAACATTAATAGGATCATATGATGATGATCAGACAGAGTTGATAGCATCTCTAAGAAAGATAATAAATAAGAAGAGACAAGTGAAGAGTTTACCAAAAACTCTTATGGAACTAACTGAAAAGTTATAGAGCACACTTGTGGTGAGAATGTCAGAACTAGATCTAGAGGATAGATAAAATGCATAGATTCAAGCATTTGATGTTGAATTAGCTAACTTGTTATGTATTGAAAAAGTCCAAGCCCAAGTCAAGTATGATGCTCAAATGTTTGATATTTTGTGTAAGAACAATAAGAATGATCTAGGAGCTCTTGATGCAATATGCATCGAGGAACTAAGGAGATGTGAGAAAGAAGGGAAGGAACTATATGCACAATGTTCTATGTCATTGAATTTCATAAAGGACAATGATGATGAGATGTATAGGAAGTGTGATGAAGTTGTCATGCCCAAAATATAGGGCAAAAACAAACCAAAATTTTTTTTCTTTAAAATAAAGTGATAATAGGATTAAATGTAATAAATAAGTATTTGAATAGAATCACTTAACTTCATCATACACATGTATAATTATGAAATTTAAGCACAACTCAAATGCAAATTTTTCTTAACATATTTGAACTTGAAATTTGCATAATCGAACATCACCATTTTATCTACTTTTCAATACACATGTGCATATAACTAAAAATACGAGAATCTCAGAAGCAAGGATGTTACTCAATCATTTTTTTTAATTGACCACCAAATTCAAAGGCTCCATCAGAAAAGAACCAGGAAGAAAACCTGACATCATTGTCATTTCCACAATAAGTTAACAATAATGTTTTTACATAGGATTTCAATCCCAAGGAGAAATCTCCCAACATAACTGAATATCAATAACAATCTGAATTTCCTTCTTGGCCCTTAACAAGGGATCCATTTCAAATTCTAGAATACATCTCGGTGATCATGGAGAGAATGAAAACTAATCGGGAGACAACCAAACATAACATGGAGACAAATTCAAACATTCACTCCCATCTCAGGTTCGCACAATAGGATTGATATTGAACTAGACTAGGGAGAAGGTAGATTTTTCCAACAAGAGACATCGGCCACAACACCATAACATATGCCCTTTCAGGGCTAAAATCTCAAGAACTTTCATTCTTCCACATATTCCCTTTTGAGGTTGATATCACAAGGACATTCGTTCTTTCACTTCTCGAATTCCAAAACTCAAAACATGGTTTTTACTGATGAGTAGGGGATCATAACACCCTACTCTCTTTCCCTCTTCTCATCATGAGAAAAGACTCTGCACTATTAGAGTCCAACTAAAGACTTCCTCACATACATTGCCACTTCTACCCTATCCAAGGGTGAGTAATGCCAATATACCCATACAATCCCTTAAAAAAACAAAGCAAAAATACAAAGGAAAATCATTCAAGAAAGAAACATTTCAATCCCTCCCAAACATACTCAACACACATACGAACATACATATGCAAACACAATAACTTAAGCGTGAATAAAACATGAACAACATGAGCTAAGAGATTCCTACCTTTGAAATTGGGTTATGGAAAATGAACAAATTTGAGATGAGCATTCCTTTCTTTCTCCTTCTCCTTCAATCTTGAATTCCACTCTAAAACTAGAGGTTGGGTGAACACTCAAAACCCTCTCAAAAATGCCTCTAAATAAGACCATAAACTCAACCACCTCTAAAAACAAATAACTCCCCCACTTGCCTAATATTTCTAGAGTCTTCTAACTCAACTAGACATAAGGCTAACCTCAAGGTGGAGTTAGAGTTATCCAACTCATGATGAAACACTCAATTTTCGCAATAAAGAAAAAATGGGGTTTTTGAGTGACCATAAAAGTCAACAAAAGGGGCTAGGGGGTGGAAAATTCCCCCAACCCATACCCATACCCCTTGGGTACTTAGATTTAATGATTTTTGGCCTTTAGGATTAACTAAGGACCCATCAAAAGCTAGGAAATTTTTGGACTTACTAACAACCTTCAAAAAGCAGTTTACTTACTAATCATAATTAGGGGTAATTAACCTCAATTACTAACTAATTAGAAAAAAGGTCACTAACCTAGTCCAACTTAGATCTTTAGATTAATTGGTTATCCCTAACTATCATGCTAGAATGCATATATAATTCACGAGTGTCAAGCGACACTGAAAAAATCACTGTTACAAAACATTAACATTTACTAATTACAAAATGATACATTCATTCAACTCGCAATACAAATAAAATATGAACAACGGGGTTTGCATCTTTCATCATATTTAACCCTAGTTTCCATAAATGGTACATAGGGTTCAGTTTTGTTTCTTCATTAGATTTCTCGGCTAAAAATATCCTACACACTCATTGCACACATCAATAGCTCAAGAAAATCACATGCATATATGTATATAATGTATCAGGGAAATCACATAAATTAAAACATTCATCTTTCAAATAATCAGTTGTTTTATCTTGTTCTACTCCTATTCTCGATCATTAAAATTGCATAATCAAAGTGTTAATTTTGCATTCACTTACTTCATCAGTATACATATTCATAAAGCATTAAATGACAAAAACAAATATTTGAAAGTAAAACATCACATAGCATGAAATAACATAATATGTTTAGTGTATCTGATAGTGTCTCAACATATCGAGTCATGAGTATCAAAATAATAATGTATCACTATGCTATGATGGGTCAGGGTGAGGCCTCAAACTATTTAATTCATTTCTACTCACATTTAATCATCAAAAATCACATAATAAATATAACAAAAAGCTTATTCATTAATTCAGATTAAGTACTAGCATAATCATCATTAGGCATACATATACCTAAACATCATAAAATCACCAATTAAAGAATACTAAACTATTTGAAGCTGTAAGGCCCACACTAGTACCCTCTTCTAGATCTGGATGAAATAAATATGGTTAGGAGTTAATTGAGTTATGATTTACATTTTGGGATCCTATAGGAGACTAATTTAGGTTTTGATACTTTATCCAGTAACATTAGGTCAATAAGATAAGACCACATGGAAATGAGATTTAAATGTTCAAGACAAGAACTTGACCATGAGACACTATAGATGATCTACTAGGCAGTTAGGAAGGATAAAATAACATTCAACCTACTAGGAACAACTATGAGCATAGGGTATGATGATAATCAAACGAATGGGTATGTTTGAAATTGGTCCTAAATTATTATGACATAATTAGTGAAACATTCTAACAATCTGTGGAGTTCAACCTGGAAAATCACATAAACCTCTCATAATGTGATAAAGGGATATTGCTAGGAACATCACTATGTTTAACTTGATCTAAAGTTACTAGTTAACTAGTTTATACATTAGTGATTTCAATTAGGACATATATGTTAAGATCCATTTTATATTGTTTTTACAATTTACTAAAGATGTCTTAGAGTTTCATTGTTATGTGAGAAAGAGTTGTGATGATACTCTAATTGAAAATGAGTTATATTAAGAAAGATTACTATTGATACACATATTCGATATTTCAATGTTTTAAATATGTTATGAGAAGGATAATGCAATGTTTTGAATATGCACTTAGATGAAAGTTAAATGGAATATGATATTGCAATGTTTTCTTGATAGTACTTAGAATAGAAATGATTAGATGATAATTAATTGTATACGTTTGTGAAAAGTATGAGATATTGGATTTATGTCGTATAAGTTTGTATGTATCATATACTATTTTATTGGGTTACTGATGTTTAAGTTGAGTGTGGAGAAATGATGAACCATGGAGATTTATGGGGAAACAAGGTTCAATCTTATGTAAACACAGTAAAGCCAAGGTGAATCTTTGGAAGATTCTAAACCTTGTTGTATTGTGTTTCTTTCGTAATGTGATTGTGTATATGTGTTATAGTTAGATAGCATGATTAATTAGAGACATGTCATCATGGTTTGTAAAGTGTTTTAACATGTGCATGTGTGTGTGTCATTTGACACTTGTATTGTTTATGTGTAAATGACATGTCAAATAGGATTCTTTGGCATGAAGTGACTTAACCTAAGCCTAATCCTCATTGCGAAATCAATTAAACCACCTTCGAGAGTGTTAGGAAGAGTCACCCTCTTGATGGAATTCAAGTTATAAGTTGACAGGAACTTTAGAGAGCCTAAAGTGTTTTCCAAGTGTTAATTCTATGGAAATAAGTTACCCACATGGTAATAGTATGGGTTAGGGGTTTAAATATAATCATAGGTGGGTCTAGGGGACCCTCAAAAATACTCATTTCCAAGCCAATTCGACAATCATATTATCATTTGACTTCTTCCCTCATTACACCACTTGGTTAAGTCCTCATTGGTGGAAAGAATACAAGAAAGTAAGAGAGGTAGGTGAGGATGAAAGTGAAGGTTTTTATAGGGAGCTTGTGCCAATCTTGGGGATTATCCACCCACTCTCTAATTTTAGAGATAGCCAGGGATTGGGAAGGAGAAGTTTGGAAACCAAGCAAGAAGAGGTCTTTATTCCATTGCCATAGCTTGTAATCAGGTTAGTGCTTCATGCCATGCTTTCTTTATATTCCATAGCTGAAATGGAAAATGGTAAGAGTGCCTTTTATAGGATTGTTCTTGGGATTCTTGTGTTGTGATGTATTGTGAGGGTGTGTTTGGTTTATGAAATTTCTTGGGACTTCCTTAATATTTTCTTGTTTTATTTGAATATTGAAATTTGTTCATGGGTGTGAAGGCTTCACTCACCCTTGGGAGGGAAGAGCAAGCCTTGGGTGAAGGGGTTAGTTGGGCTTGAGATATAGTTGAGAACCTTGGAGTATGGTCTCCATTGTATGCCATATGTTTTCATAATTTGTTATGGACAGTAAGGAGAGTGATGGTGTGGTAAGGAGGTTGATAAAGTATGGAAATACAAGGATACTTTGGTTGATGGTAGTATGATTGGAGGTGAAAGCTCTGAAAGGACATGAAAACTTATTGTTTGTGAAAGCCCCGAAAGGGCATGAAAAATTGTTGTTTATGGAAGCTTTGAAATGGCATGAAAATTATGATTTTAGCTTTGGTATGTAATGGCAAGTCTCCTAATTGAAAGCCCATCTTCACCCAATGTTTATGATTCCATTTGTGGATCATTGTGCAAACCTTGGTTAGGACTGTAAATGTGTTTGCAAAATGTGTGATTGTATAGTTAATGTTACTGTGATGATGTTTGGATGTACCCCAATTGAGTCTTGTTTCCCCTAGCATAGGGGTGGCCTCTTTGAGGCCTAGGTTGGGAGGTGAGCCTCCATGGTTTGTTATTTTCACTGTTTATTTGCAGGACTCTATTGGATGATTTTGAGAATTTGAAGCTCTTGTTGTTCCTCCATGTGCCTCAGAGTTAAAGACCTCCTTTGTTGTATTCAAGCTGAGATTATGAGTAAACTCCATTTTGTTAATGAGTCTACATGTATTGTAAGGCCTTAATTAACTATCATTTGGAAAGGATGTGAGAGTCCATGTGTAGTAAGAAGCATATCTATTGTGTATATTTTGATATGAAGATTTCATCACCTTTATCGAATATCATAGAATGGAAATCTAATGTGACATTTTAGTTGTTTTATTACCTTGGATAGGAGCATCTTACTAGAGTTTAGATTACTTAATGTTTGGAGTGGTACATAGAAGGATTTTTCAAACAAAATTGATATCATAGAAGAGATAATATTCATAGGAAGGATAATCCTAGTTGATTGTTATTATCATTTTAGTTTCAATGTGTACCAATTGTGAATATACATTTAAATCTAGTTTTGTATGAGAAGATAATGTTGATCCTTGAGAGAATGGTTTCTAAATTTCATAATTCATAAATAGGGATAATCCAGATAAATTCATATAAAGTCTTGTCATGAAATGTTATCTATTGGATTAAGTTTGATGTTTGAATGCTAAACAAATCACAATTTTAAGCCTATACTTAGTTTATAATTATCTCCTAGTTATCCTTGCAATAATTTCACATGAGCATCCTAGATTACAAAAGAAGAGAATTTAGTGAATGATATAGAATGCATATGAGTATAAAAAGAACTTGCTATAGGTGGTCATTCATTCTCTGGATTTTATATGGAAGAGGTAAAAATAATAATTGCTAATAAAGAGCAATATAATATTCAGAGCATATACTAGAGTATCTTCTAAATAAAATAATCGTATACCTATTTAACAAGCAAAACATCACATAATAAAATAATCTAATAAAACACCTAAGGTACGAGCCATTATCATTCCAAACTTAAAAGGTCAAAAAAAATATTAAAGATGGAGTGTTCCAAGCAAGGGTCGACCTAGCAATTAGAAGAGACATTTACTAATAAAATAATAAACAAAACAAAACCCAAAAAAAGAACAAACTGCAAGTCAAATGACACCTACTCTTTTAAAGGGCAAATGATGTTGTCCTTGACTTTGGTGCAGCAACCATGTTAGAAACTTAAATGGGTGCCTAATGTTTGGAAAAAGTGGAAGAAGTTTTAAAGGATATTCCCCACCCACCACCTCACATTAAGGAAGGACAAAGAATATCCTAACATGTAAAAAAGAGAAGTTAATGACATGGTCGGATTCCCAAAAAAAGACAAGCTGCCACTTGACTTGATGTTTTAGGGGGATGTGACTCATGTCACCCCACTTTGGGAGAAGAGAAAAAGGTACGTAAGCTTCTAGTGGGAAAAAGAAGAAAGACTTTGCATTAAATAGAAACTAATAGGTAGTAAAGGGTGGCAGATTTTTAGTCTCATAAATTAAGGAAGGTATTATTATAGTGGAATTAGAATTTGTAATCTCATGTAGAGTCCATGTGCTAATTTTGATGTGGTCAAGTCTAGTGTTAGGATCTAAGGATAGCTAGACTCTAGGCATTGGAACTTCTAGTATTAATGGGATAATTAAAAAGGGCTATTCTAATACTAGTGGCATTAGAATATAATAAGAGTTCAATGATTTCATAGGGCAGTATGACTATAGGATAAATTATGAAAGTCATTATAAGATATAAGGTATGTGGCCAAAGGGATAATCTTCAAACAAATTTTTATTAGTTAATAATCCACATAAATTGCTAGTTTGCAAGTGTTCTTCAACATTTATTGGTAGTGTGCTAACGTAGTATGGTTAGGAAATAAGTGATACAAATGGGAACAAGTTAGTTAGTAATAAGTCATTTGTGAGTTGAAAGTATTAACGAGGGCAATAAATAATAATTTGTGAATGGACATAGATGAATTGGTGGTAGCTATGAGAGCATATAAAGTATCAGAATTGGATATATATTGACATATTTCATATAGCATCCTCATCATCATTAAGACCAATACACCTCCTCTTACTACCAACGTTAATAACTATGTATAGGTTAGGAGAACCATGTTAAAGGTGAGTATAACTAATGTTAGGAACATGCCATATTAGATGAGAAGGAGGTGCGAGGTAGTGGCACATGAACCACTTATGCAATTACAACCCAAAGGAAAAATTGAGTCCAAAGGATCTAACACAAACTATAAAGCCTATTTTAAAAAATAAGAATGCATCTATAAGAAAAAATAGTATAAAATGGTATCCTACATATCCTATTGAACTAAATCATTTCTCGTGACCTTGAGTGGATGTAGGAAGAATGTCTAACTAATTGGTAATCTAGTTGTAACATACATATGTCTAATGGAGGCTATTTAGGCTTACTAAATTAATCAATAATAATAAGAAGTAAACTAAATCAAACAAAACAAAAAATTAGTCGTGTTCCATCTTGTTCATTTCAGTGTTTCACCTGGTTACTTTCAGGGCATGACAAAAGCATAAAACTTAATCATCGAGGTATCAAAATCAACACCCTTATCATCAGGTGAAAATGCCTTGTATCATTGTTAGTGAAATTTTAATGTTTAATTAGTCGAGATAATGTAGTAGTTCTTGAATCATTGAGTATTAAAACATGGATGTATCAACTACGCTTAATTTCATTAGGACATTCACAACGTAAAACATAACTTCATACCCATTCAAATCTCCTACAACAAATCTAAAAGAGAAATTCATATTTAATAAGTACGTGTGAGGAGGGACCTTACATCCTTCCCCACTAACCTTTGACTTCCTCTTGGAAGTTGCACAACTAAAATTTTCATTTTATGCTAGCCCTTGTCTAGACTTATTCCAAGATTTACTCATTTTAAAAGAATTATTAATAATCCGCATACATACATAGGGAGATAACATATTTGTCTGATTACCATTGTTAAAAGAGAAGTCCAACCCAAAACTCTGACATGGTTACATTTTCTAGGGTCAAATACATCTTAAGACATATTGTCACATAAAAACAACATTCTAATCTAGTATAAAATACTTATAGAGTCTCTAATAATAACAATATAATAAAATATCTGAATTCCACATATCCACTCATCGGGTAACAGCTACATGAGACTCCCTCAAATGAGGTTTATTATAATGCAACTTGACTCTTCATGTAGGGTTAATCACTTTTCCTTTAGAATTTCCATGACATACTGATTCTTTAACAGGCCATAAAACAAGTCCATCACTACACATGCACCTTTTGCATCCAAAAATCCATTAGGTTAACTTGTAACCTTTATCTAGTTGTATGCTTGGGTGCAATTTCATTGCTCATAATAGTCCATGGATATCACTAGTCCTATTCTCAAAGTCTTGGGAAAAGGGTGGGGCACGAATACTCTCACTAATAACCCCAAACCGTAATGTTAAACATCCATTTAATTGTCAAGAATCCATTTTGGTAGGCCCATCATATGTTACTTGACAACAAAATTTCAAAAGAAAGTGCCTCACAATTTAAATTTGACATCAAGGATGGAACATGCAACGTAAAAGTTAGAAATCATGAAATAAAGAGTGACCACAATAGTAACATTTTAATCAAGAAATAAAGACATAACCAAGAGGCAAAATAGAATCATCAATAATACAATTGGCTAAACAGCCCCACATCACACTATGTGCAAAAAGGGAAGAACATTAGAATACCAAAATCTGAAATTAAACAAATAAGGAAATAAATTAAATTACTTACAAAGTTTAAATTATTGACATAATGCAGCTTTACTAGGGTCACTGAGGAAAATGAGGAATCTTAGGTCTTCCAAATACATTGTAGGGATCTTTGAATTAAAATTGGATGGTGGCGTAAAGACCATGTTGCTCAACCTCTGATTGATCCCACCTACTAACTACATAGTTCACTTGATCGACATCACCCTACGATTAGGGTCTACTGTACTAAGGGTTTTGGCTTGATCCAAACTCACTCAAAAGTGCAAATGTGAGGGTACTAATATAAGTCCCTTTCAATCCTCTTGTTGTTACATTGGTTTCCTTTTGAAGAATCTAAACATGTGGGAAATCTCAGTGTTAGTAGAGTTGTACTTTGAGTTGCGATTACGATATTAAATCTCTTATGCTCAATTCACTAAAATTGCATATTAAGACTCCTATCCAAAATCTTCCTTAGGAAAAATTCACCACAATAGACCAACTGAAGTTGTGTTACCATTCTCACCAAATTTGGTATGATCTTGTATACATATATACATCACTTCCCATGTTATTCCATCATTTACACAAGTTTTAATTATCATCCAATAATGTATTGAATGCTATTATTCCTATTTATAATTCCATATTCCATGTGTCCTAGTCATTGATGACTTATGATTTCATCCTTAGGTTGTAGGTTTACAACTAGGTAGGTATAGAACCATTATTAGGATGTTGCCAATGCTTACTCATTCATTCTTACAACTATCTCCTTTCTAACAATAAAGGTCATCATTATTGTTCTTATCATACCTCGTGGCTTATAATCCACTTATTTCTTAACTCTGATACCTAAACCTTTAGTTCGTGTTAAGTTGATGACCCCATCACAACTTTACTTACTCTATATTGTAGCATTATAAGTGGTCCAAGAATTTCAATGTTAGAGTCTATGAGCATTCACTTGATAGTTGAAAACTTATTTCTCATGCTTATACAATAAGCCTGTTGACATAATTAAACTCACGTAACCCTATCTCAGAAGTTTTCATTTTCCCACCATTTAATTTTTGTTCTTACCACCATATTTTAGATAGATTTAATCCCTAATTAGGGTTTCCACATTATCCCTTTAATACTATACTAGATCAACCCTTAGGAAGAACTAATTTTGCATTAAGAGGTGATTCTATCATACTATACTAATACTTAATTATAGATAATATCAAGGCTCCTTTTGAACTAATTAAAATATTAAAACATTTATCATTAAACTATTTACAACTTCTAACCCATCTCCTATCATAACCTAACTCATCATATCGAATTTCCTAGTCAACTAGAGATTTCAATACTTCCCGATCCACTAACCATCTTTTAGGTTTAAAGTACAAAAGCAACTATCCCAATACTATAATGGTCATATAAATTTAAATCCCAACAAAAAACTAATAACATAGAATTTCTAAATGATTCATTTCCAATCCTACCCTTCACTTAACTTTTGAGAACGTTTATTTATTTACAACTAATACTAGTCTTAGACACAAAAGCTTTTAACCCTAATGTAACTTCGAGCTTACTAAACTCATAATTAAAACCATAGTATAAATTATGACATCATTAAAAAAAAATTCCCTTGATAAGATATAACATATTTCAATCATGCTCTACTATAGAGTAAAAGTCTTCAAACGTATTATTAACATCTTATACTTTGCACTATGAAGACAAAAACTTTTTTTTTAAAATAAATAAAACACTATTCACTAACACTAAATTCAATATAAATTTATAATCTTAATCTTAAAACATACCTAAACATTTCATATAGTTTGAATATAACAAAGAAAACATTATTTTAAAGTCAGGTTTATTATTAACAATAATAACATTAATGTACTCTATTTAAAGAATACTAACCATAAAAAATAATATCACCAAAAATATAAAACTAACCAATTCTAATAACTATCTTTAACTTACTAACTAACACTAATTAAAATCTAATACTAATACTAATATTTAAAATAATACTCATACACTTAATTAAAACTAAAATCTAATTATGATCCAATACTAATACTAACAACTTGACTTAACATTTAAAATAATTTATCTTAACTAAATATAATTCAAACTAATACTAACAACTTAACATGTAAAATAATTAATCTTAACTAAATCCTAACAACTAAACATATTTTAACATTGAAAGTTAACAATTACTTTTAACTTACTACTACTAACAACATCTATCATTTAACTCCCAACCCTTAACTCTTAACATTGTCTCTCCTAACTTCCAACTAAGAGAAAAACTATTAAATAAAAAAAAAAACATTTTTCCATACTAATTATATGTTCAAACGAAGAGGAGAAATCTTTATGTTAAGCCCAATTATGAATCATCTAACCATAATTACTAAATTTTAACACATAAATATTATCCACTAACAATTTATTTAACTAACTAACTAAACAATTCTAACCTAATCACTATCCTTTGTAACCATTAACATTTATAACAATACTTAAAAATCCTACCTTTCACTTACTAATAATTTATACTTCATTAAAATTCCTAATTTAACATAAGAAATAATCTAAAGTTTAACTAATAACTAATTACTTTGTACTAAATCCTCCTAACACTTAGCTCTAATTAACCCTTAATTCTAACATTTCAAACATAAAACTACTCTTATTATACTAACTAAATAAATCCTAAGCAAACTAACAACTAACAACTAACTTAACTTTTTAAAAATAAAAAAAATGAAAACTAACTAATTTTTAATTACATCTTACTAACCCCAAACCTATACCTACTCCCTAACCCTACCCACCCATCCTACCCCCCACTCCCTTGCCCCACCTCACTACTCCCACATGGGTGCAAAGCTCCAAACTATTTATCCTCCATGTTGTCCAAGGAAAGTGTGAGGCAACGCTTGGGGAGGGTGTAGATTTGATGGGTGGCCATGTTGTCACTAGTAAAGAAGTCGTCCCTTCTCCAATTAATATGCCACTACCCCTATAAAAACATTGATCATGACATAAAATGGAAGTGCCCAAAACATTTAAAGTGTCCAATCTGATCCACGTGGAGGGTACTTGGGAGATAAGGATGGCCCTTATTTATTGCAAAGAGATCCTAGCTAAACACTTCTCTTTTACCCTCCACTCCAAGTGTCAATTTTGCACAAAATTTTACATGGGGAAAGTGGAGTTGTTGTTCCCAACATTTCCCACATAGACCAATTTCTGACCAACGCAACCCCAAGCAACCATGTCCATGGTACGAGAGGCATCATAATGACATGTTTTTAAGTCAAATGCCTCCCTTGGATGGGATAGGAGGGTGGTTCGAAAATTAATTTTATTTAGTTTTAAACAAAACAAAACTTTATGCACTCACTTCCCATAAAGCGCTCAACTTGTCATGGAGGCACGTGTAGGTAGGAGCCAATAGGAGGAGGTGGGTGGAATAAGTAATGCATTAATGTATTTTCTCCCCCTTGGTCACCAAAGTCTATGCCTAGGATGGTGGGGTGAAGAGTAAAGTAAATACTAAATTTTAGTGGTTGGAGTTTAGGATAGGATAGTATCTTTTTCTTTTCTTTTCTTTACTTTTCTTTTTTTTTTAAAAAAAATTATAACTTCATTTTATAATCTTATAACTAGTATTTAAAATGATGTCCAAAGGATATTCTAGGGAACCTTTTGGAATATGCTCTATTGTAAAAAGGGAATTCTTTTCTTTCCCATACAAAAAAGCAAAGAACTAATTTGCTTTAAGAATGAAAAATTTCTCAAGGTCCTTTTTTTTTTCTTCTAAGTGTTAGGATTTTCAATTTTATTTATATAGCCAAGGGGGATATATTTTTTTTTTTAAAAATTGAATTATAACATAGAATTTAAAAGTCTTGTTAATACAATAACATAGGATTATTTCCCCTTCCAAATAAAATACGCAAATGCAAGAGGAGATTTAATTCATGTAATTTTTTAAATGTCCACACTTTACATGGACCCATTGTTGCTCAAGTGTTATGAAACTGGGCTCTGATACCAAAATGTTGTGCCAAAAATATAGGGCAAAAACACACCAACAATTTTTTTTTAATTTTTTAAAAGCAATAAAAGGATTAAATGTAATAAATAAGTATTCGAATAGAATCACTTAACTTCCTCATACACATGTATAATTATGAAATTTAAGTACAACTCAAATGCGAATTTTTCTTAACATATTTGAACTTGAAATTTGCATAATTGAACATCACCATTTTATCTACTTTTCAATAGAAATGTGCATACAACTGAAAATATGAGAATCTCATAAGCAAGGATATTACTCAATCATTCTTTTTTATTGACCACCTGATTCAAAGGCTCTACTGGAAAAGAACTAGGAAGAAAACTCGACATCATTGTCATTTCCGCAATAAGTTAACAATAACATTTTTACATAGGATTTCAATCTCGAGGAGAAATCTCCCAACATAACCAAATATCAAGAACAATCTGAATTTCCCTCTTGGCCCTTAACAAGGGATCCATTTCAAATTCAGCCATACATCTTGGTGATCATGGAGAGAACAAAAACTGACTGGGAGACAACCAAACATAACATGGAGACAAATTCAAACATTCACTCC
Organism: Cupressus sempervirens; assembly: GCA_028749045.1. Taxonomy (NCBI): domain Eukaryota; kingdom Viridiplantae; phylum Streptophyta; class Pinopsida; order Cupressales; family Cupressaceae; genus Cupressus; species Cupressus sempervirens. The sequence continues at coordinate 516,435,340 of CM053789.1, forward strand.
CATCCTAGGTTCACACAATAGGTTCGACATTGAACCAGACTAGGGAGAAGGTGGATTTTTCCAACAGGAGATGTTGGCCACAACACCATAACATATGCCCTTTCTAGGCTAAAATCTCAAGAACCTATGTTCTTCCACAGATGCCTTTTTGAGGTTGATATCACAAGGAATTTTGCTCTTTCACTTCTCGAATTCCAAAACTCAAAACATAGTTTGTGTTGATGAGTAGGGGCCCATAACACCCTACTCTCTTTCCCTCTTCTTGTCATGAGAAGAGACTCTACACTATTGAAGTCCAACTAGAGAAATCCTCCCATACATGGCCACTTCTTCCCTATTCCAAGGTGAGTAATTCTAATACACCCATACAATCCCTTAAAAAAACAAAGGAAAAATAAAAAAGAAAACCATTCAAGAAAGACCCATTTCAATCCCTCCCAAACATACTCAACACACACATGAACATATATATGCAAACACAATAACTTAAGCATGAAAAAAACATTAACAACAACAGCTAAGGGATTCCTACCTTTGAAATCGAGTTATGGCAAATGAACAAATTTGAGATGAGCATTCCCTTCTTTCTCCTTCTCCTTCAATCCTAAATTCCACTCTAAAACTAGAGGTTGGGTGAACACTCAAAACCCTCTCAAAAATGCCTCTAAATAAGACCATAAACTCAACCACCTCTAAAAACAAATAACCCCCCCACTTGCCTAAAATTTCTAGAGTCTTCTAACTTAACTAGACATAAGGCTAACCTCAAGGTGGAGTTAGAGTTATCCAACTCATGATGAAACACTCAATTTTCGCAATAAAGCAACAAGGAGGTTTTTGAGTAACCATAAAAGTCAACAAAAGGGGCTAGGGGGTGGAAAATACTCCCAACCCATACCCATAACCCTTGGGTACTTAGATTTCATGATTTTTGGCCTTTAGGATTAATTAAGGACCTATCAAAAGCTAGGAAATTTTAAGACTTACTAACAACCTTCAAAAAGAAGATTACTCACTAATCCTAATTAGGGGTAATTAACCTCGATTACTAACTAATTAGAAAAAAGGTCACTAACCTAGTCTAACTTAGATCTTCAGGTTACTTGGTTATCCCTAACTATCATGCTGGAATCTATATATAATTCACGAGTGTCAAGTGACACTGAAAAAATCACTGTTTCAAAATATTAACATTTACTTATTATAGAATGATACATTCATTCAACTTACAATACAAATAAAATATGAACAACAAGGTTTGCATCTTTCATCAGATTTAACCCTGGTTTCCACAAACGGTACATAGGGTTCAATTTCATTTCTTCATTAGATTTCTTAGCTAAAAATATCCTAAACACTCATTGCAAACATCAGTAGCTCAAGAAAATCACATGCATATATGTATATAACATATCAAGGAAATCACATAAATTAAAACATCCATCTTTCAAATAATTAGTTGTTTTATCTCATTCTACTCCTATTCTCGATCATTAAAATTGCATAATCAAAGTGTTAATTCTGCATTCACTTACTTCATTAGTATACATATTCATAAAGCATTAAATGACAAAAAAAAATATTTGAAAGTAAAACATCACACAGCATGAAATAACATAATATGTTCAATGGATATGATAGTTTCTTGACATATCGAGTCATGAGTATCAAAATAATAATGTATCACTACGCTACAATAGGTCGGGGTGAGGCCTCACACCATTTAATTCATTTCTACTCACATTTAATCATCAAAAATCACATAATAAATATAACATAAAACTTATTCATTAATTCAGATTAAGTACTAGTATAATCATCGTTAGGCATGCATATACCTAAACATCATAACATTACCAATTAAAGAATACTGAACTATCTAAAGCATAAAACTTAATTATTGAGGTATCAAAATCAACACCCTTATCATCAGGTGAAAATGCCTTGTATCATTTTTAGTGAAATTTTAATGTTTAATTAGTCGAGATAATGTAGTAGTTCTTGAATCATTGAGTATTAAAACATGGATGTATCAACTACTCTTATTTTTATTAGGACATTCACAACATAAAACATAACTTCATATCTATTCAAATCTCCTACAATAGATCTAATAGAGAAATTCATATTTAATAAGTACGTGTGAGGAGGGACCTTACAAAAGTAAAGGCACTAGCAGATTAGCTTCAACAATAGAATATCAAAATTGAAGACAATGAAGGGAAGATAAGAAAGAATTATGAGGAGATAAGTCTTATAGAATTGAACATGGAAAGGATAACAAATAGGTTCTCACTTCTAAGAGAACATTGACCATTAAAGATCAACACACTTAAGCAACAAGTGGTGGAGTATCTGAAAGAAAAGATATCCTTTGATAAATTTGCTTATTCGGACTTGAATGTAATGGAAATTACATCCTATGGATTGTGAGCTCTCCTTAGTGTATTAGAGGGAGTTAAGGACACATTGGATAAGAATCTAAAAAGTTTGAAGACAATATTTGAGGACTTCATTTCATGTTCATCCACTTGAATGCAGAGGTAAAGATCCACAATTTTGACACCTTTGTCATTGATGTCAAAGGGGAAGTAATGTAGGAAAATTATATAAAGTATATGATGCTTTTAGAAAGGGGGAGTAGTACTTATGGGAAGTATTGTAACAAGAGTTATAAGGATAGATGGTTATAAATATGATGATCAACAATTTTTTGCAATTTTGAAGTTTTTGCAAGGCCACAGTTTTGTAAATTTTTTATCAATATTTTGGGGCTTAGCCAAATTTCTGATGTGTTTCCATCAATGCCAAAGGGGGAGATTGTTGGAAATATGGCTAAGTAGGAAAAGTTGGAGTTTTTATTTATGGAAACATATACCTTATGTGAAGAAGACACTATGTGCAGATGAAGTTTCCATAAAGACATGGAAATCATATAATTATCCAGTAGAGTAGAGACATTTTTGATGTGTACAGATGACAAAGTTGTTATTGGCATTTTCTCCTTTGGGTACAATTAGTACATGGTGTCATGATGATTTATGTAAGTGCACAAGTTAGTACAGTTAATAGGGAATGAGTTATAGATTAAGCACCAGTAAAGGTAGTGTACAAGCAAAACAAAGTATAACAAAAAAGTGTGAATTATAGGTTAAGGAATTATTTTGGCTATGAAGTAATTACTTAAATAACTAGGGATGACATCCTAGATTTTAACCCTAAGAGAGAAAGAATTAATTTTATATTTTTCCAAGTGTTTGGATGCTTGAAGGTCGAGTGGAAAATTTTGTAAAATGTAAATGTATAAAGGGAAGTTTGTAATATGTGAAGTAAAGAGCATATGTGAAAGATGTAAGTGATATGTGAGATCATATATATGATGTGAATTTGGATGTATGATCAGAGGTATGTGAAGATTAACAAAGGAAAGATTGGATATTGAAGATATTATCATTATAAAGAGGTTTATGTATCTATCTCTTTTGTATAAAGAATTGCATTGCATAATTGCATGTTTGGGTAGTGGGATCATCTTGCATGCAATTTGTAATTCTATATATCAAGTACTAATAGGGTTGGAACAAATCCTAACAAATTTGAGGCTTTTAACAAGGCGTGGTCATCTAATAAGGTCTGAGACACTATATGTATGTAATAGACTCCTAACAAGGTCAACATCCTTAACATGATACTTTTATTTAGTGCACCTTTTTGTGGGTACCATCCCCACTGGGCTTTTCCCTTGGGTTGAGTTTCCCTAGTTAACAAAATATGGTGTTATGAGTTCTCTTATTGCATGGTTATGTTTATTGTTCAACATTGTTAGTTTACTCTCATATGCATGTTATAAAGTAATTAACAATATCCAGTTTTGGGCAAAAGTTTGTAAAATATTGATTCACACCCCCCCCCCCCCCCCCCCCCTTCCTCTTAGTTTTCTCTATTTCTAACATAATATCCAATACAATCACTAGACTTATAGAATATAGATGAGGTGGTTAGTCCCTTGTTATGAATCCCAAGGGTAGTATTGACCATTTTTTTAGCATAACTAATCTACAACTTGTTACAAGTTTTTGATGAAGAAAGGGAACTTATGTAGTGTTTGTTCATCAGTTATACTATTTTTGATTGGTGTCAAATGTTTGATTTATTAGCTCATCTTACTACCACATCTTTAGCAAAATCATTGTTTAGAGCACCAAGGAATTGGGGAGTAATTGAAAAAGGAGACTTATCAAGTAACAAATAGAATAATCAATGGAAGTAATTTTAAGTAATAAATTACCTTATAGGACTATTAGGAGCTAAGAACATATTAGTGAAGCAATCTCTTATCAGAGAAGTGAAAATATCAAGCTTTAGGTAAAGGAAATGAAGATTGTTCGAGAGGCTTCTACACGGCTGGATAGATGTATTTGTGATCATTGGATCTAGGTTTAGGTTTTTTGAGATACATAAGGAAAAGATAGAGATGAAGAGAAGGTAACATGGCTTGAAAAAATGTCTAAAGGAAAAATAATAAGAAGAGATAGAGCTATAGGAACACAAAGGCCAAAAGTGTGTTATGATCATGGAAGGGCAATTAATGATATGATTTTGTATTGAAGAGCTTTAAGGGATTTGATATAGAAAGGCAGTACAAGTTAAAGATCATTTTTACTCATGTTTCCTTCTTACCATTGTAACAATTTACATCTCCTGAGAGAGTGGCCTTAATTGGCTCGTTGTAAACCATGTAACAAGGAATCATTCTTATATTAGAGTGTTGAAATCCTATAGCAAGTTTATTCATAGTAGAACAAAGATCCTTATAGATCTAGAGGAAAATCCTATAACAAGGTACACTTAATGGTGTTTTGTAACCCTTAATTAGGAAAGCTCCTAATAGAGTGTATTCCAAAAGAGTACAACATTTGTGAGAACTTTTATCACACCATGGTTTTCACCAAAATTGGGTTTCCACTAGATAAATATTTTTGTTACTATTGTGTGGATGCTTTTTCTATTTTATGTGATTGATGGTACATTTAACTCATAATCATATTATAAGAAAAACTAAATCTTATTGGTAGACAGTCTAAAAGTCTAAGGAAAAGTTTGTTCGTTTTGTGATTGCTAATTCACCCCCCCCCCCCCAGTAATCAATCATATTTCTATAATTTGTATTAGACATCTGGTCCATGATGTGGAAGCATAACTTCTTAGAAAAGAGATCTTTTGATGTATAGTCCAAGGAAGTGTCAAATTTCAACAAGTGTGAAGATGATTTTGGATTGTGGGTCACCAAGATGAAAATGTGCTTATTTGGACTTGGAGAAAATGTAGAAGACTATCTTACCATAGTGTTGATGTTTTGTAGCTTTAGTCAAATAAATTACATCAAGATATGTATATGTATGTGTGTGTGTGTGTATATAAACTTTTATATATAATATTTATAATATATAATATATAACTAAAAGATTTTAATTATGTTAATGAAAAGACATGTCCCATGAAGAGACATGTCCATTATCTCACTCTCTGATAAATATAAGAGGTGGTTGCAATTAGAAAACACATACCAAATATAATGGCAGTGCTTAGTACATTTGCAGGGATCCTGATAAATCAACATGGTATCAGAGTCAAGTTCAAATGTAAGAATAGATATGATAAAAGTGTTGATGAATGATATTTGGATGAGAAATCTCTATTATGTAGAGTAGAGAATAGCATTGGTTCCATACATGCTATAGGAAATACAATATAATTATTTGGTAGTGTTGTGGTTCCACAATGCATGCCCCATTTCAATTAGATATGGGGACCCCCTGCTTCTTTTTTTCAGCTTTTTGGATCCCTGGTCTAGGGACCGAGTCCTTTTAAGGTTTTATCTAGTCTCCTAGTTCGCGTCCAAGTCTCAACTAGAAAAAATGTGGTCAAAAATTAAAAATATCATAAGGAACAATTCAAATTACAAAGTGAAGAGGTGCAATAGCACACCTCCCTAGGTGTGCTAGTGTGTCAAATTCCCAAATGGCATTGTGCATCGGTAATGCATACCTGTGTAGCTGCGCAACATTGAAGGTTCCCTAGGGCTATATAAATAGGGGGGTCCCCTCCCTCCTTACCTTGATTTTCTCCACACTCCCATTAGATCTTCATAACCATAGCTCTGCACCCATCTAGGTGCAACTTCACCGCCATTATTTTTTAATAATATATGCTTTTGGTGCTCACATTTGGAGTGTAGTAAATCTTGCCTAAGTGTGTTATATTTTATGGATGTATGTTTTTAGAATGTAATTGAGCCAAAAATTTATTGTGTTATTTCTGGTTGTGTGATCATTTAATTCTAATGTTTTCTATGTGTTTAAAAATTCCACTAATGTACCTAGTTCAAGAAGAGATCATCATATGGTTCTTGCATAGCTTTTTGTCTCACATGAGCACACTTTTTGTGGCCTTGTGATTTGATGAAAAATGAAACATCTTATGGTTATTGAATCCCCATTGATGATTGCATTAGTTAAATTAAGGAAGCATTGCTCCTATCTTCATTGGTTACCCACCGATCTTTTTGAAAACTTAACTTGTAGATGTGTTGTTTCTATAGCTTATGTCCATTAGGATTTACTTTTCATGTTATTTTATTAAATATCTTGTTACCTTATCTTCATTATTTTCTTTACTAACCCCTTGGTTAAAATTAGAAATTCATATAGTTGCATTGTTAAATTGCATTCATCATAAAACAAAAAAATACAAAAATATACTCTATTTTTTGTGGTTATTCTTTTGAAATAGCAAATAGATTCTGCATCTTATCAAAAGCTATCAAAACTAGCAAAAGCCTCATCATGAACATTCACATTTTTCTTCAATTGAGCAAATTCCATTAGGTCACAAGATCACCCAAAACCTTGGAGTTGATCCTTGGATTAACTCTTCAAGAGAGGAGTTCAAAAGGATTCTTTTCATTAAGCATCATGCAAAACTATAGCTTAGTAGAAGTGGCACTAGAAGGAGGGCCTCTTGACTTTCAAAATAGAAGAAAAACCTGCAAACTTCAAAATTCTCCACTTTTTTATGAGTTCAAAAAAATTTCTAAGTTTTTGAGATTTTGAGGTGCGCTAGCTGCATAGGTGTGCTAGGTGTATAGGTGTGCCAAATTTAGAGGTGTGCCTTATTTGATAGAAAGTGTACTTCTACAGAGGTGCACTTTTTCTAGAAGTGATACAAACTAGAGGATTTCGATCCATCATCTCCATTTCAGTGAGCTTTAAGATCTTCACCAAGTGCACATGAGTTTGTCAAAATTAGCCATTTCTCCAAGCTCCATAGTGACAAAGGAATCCCCTAAATTCTACCACTTCCATTCAACATTTTGTCATCTTCTTCAATTCCACCTCCACAACAACCACCCAACATTCCACCAGATCCTCCAATGGCAACTTTTGTAAATGTTGTAGACTCACCAATTAATAGGTGTACTCAATGATCTTCCAAAGAATCCTAAGAAGTTTTTCCCAAGGTTCATCTATGGAGAAACACAAATTGTCAAAGATCACATTAAAGTATTCAAGGAAATTTGCAATCAAAAGCAGATTGCTAATGAGAATGTGGTTCTCTACTTATTCCCCTACACTTTGGGGGAAGTTTCCTTTAATTGGTATGTTAATCTACCACCTGGATGCATTGGGGACTGGACTACTTTCAAAAAGTTCTTCTTGGAATAGCTCAAAACTTTCGTCAATCCAGCCATGATACATCAACAATTCATATCAATCAAAAAGGACCCAACAGAGATGGTTTTGCACTTCAATCATCACTTTCACATGGAATACCACAAGTTGGAAACACCATATACTATATTAGTTGAATTCATGATTCAGATTTATCTGAATGCTATGGACCATTTTACTACTATTTTTCTAAGAAGACTTCTGACAACAGATATCAACACATTGGAAAAAGCCTTTGCAGAAGCAATCACCTTCACTAAGCAAGCCAATCCTAATGGAGGAGGATCGATGCTTCCAGCTCAAGCTATTACTATGATGCCAACATTCCCTATCAGAGTGCCAACAATACCTAGCTAGTTCATTCCTATGAATCTAGTTCCATTACATCATGCACTTGATCCGTATTCACAACTTTAACATATCCAAGGCATGAACCTCCTAAAGTTGCTTTCTTCAAACAAAGGACAATAGTTTCCCCTAAGGTAGACAATAGTTTCACATTTGAGTTTGGTCAAATGAAAAAGATCATGTCACAAATGAACAATGAGCTAGCTCACTTAAGATTTTTACAAGGATAGAATAATAACTTTTAGAGAAACAATGATGGTCCTTGCAACAACAACAATTACAATTAGAATTACAATAGGAATTCCACTGGGAACAACAATTCTAGGAACCATAATGGAGGAAACAATTTCAATCCTCCTGATCATAGCAATGGCTTCCAAAGATAGAATAGACAATGCAACACTCACCTAAATAATAGGAGCATTCTTGCAAATGATAACAACAATAATGTTCAATATACAAGTATCAATTAGTATGATGATGGTCAAAACTCATCCAACAATGATGGTTTCTACTATAATGGAAATCAAGATATGACTCAAAATTCACAAGAAAATGATAATATCCCCCCTGTAAAATTAAATGCTATGCTACTAGACTCTTATGATTTTTCACCTAGCACATAGGTGGAGTAACTAGCCAATGAAGAGTTCTCCTTCCCATTCAGTTAGGAACTGGATGTTTAGCTAGAAGAGTTGTTTAATTTTCAAAATGACAATCAAAATACATACAATTTGTGAAGTCAAAAAGAACCTATGAAAGATGGAATTTTTCCAGGTTTATAATCAACTCCTCCAAATCTAAGGGCAAGTAATAATCCAATACTGATCAGGCCATCCTATGGAGGAAAACAAGATCAAAATCATGGAAATGTACAAACAATCTTGAAAAACCCAGCTTGGTCTACTAAAAATATAGTGCAGTGGAAGATTTGAAACATACAAAGACCAAATGGCCATGTTTGACATGCTGCAAAACTATCCCCATCAATGAGAAGCACTGATGATGACTCTTGATCATACAAAGGCACCCCATAATATGAATACTACTCCTCAAAAGACAATATTTCAACAATTCAATGCTTTAGAGGCAATGCCAACTATGTTTAAAGACAAAGTTGAGGTGCCCCCATTTCTGCTCAACATTAGGATATATGGGAAGAATCTTCATAATTGCCTAATTGATTTAGAAGCCTCTTGTAATGCTATACTGCTATCGATAGCACAATGGTTAGGAGTTAATCCTCAACCCTCTAACTAAATAGTGGTTCAATTGGATAAGGTAGAGGTGAAAGTCATTGGTGTGTTGAAAGATGTTCAGATATAGTTGATGATAGATCTCTAAATTCAAGACATCATTGATATACCTGAGGTGGATATTATAGAGACATATGGGTTGTTGCTAAGTAGAGAATGGACCAAATGTTTAAGAGGATGGTTTTCTATGGATTTTACTCATTTGTGGTTACTATGGAAAGGGTTGAACAATCAAATTAAGATAGAAATGGAGCCAAAGCTAAGAACCATGATTACAAAATACAATGCTCCCAATGAGGTAGCATTCCTACAAATAGATTTGGACTCCTACAAGGTGATGAATTTTAATACCACTTTAATCAAAATATCAGATGAAAAGATACAAAATCCAAAATTTTAATCCCAAACAACAAGATCGTAATACAATTCATAGACAACATGATGGCTAACTTACAATGTTTGGGAGAAGAGGTTGACCCCAGTATCATCCTTCTCCTAGGATTTTTCTGATTGCATAAAGTTAGTCATTCAATGTTTGAATGCTCATCTTGCCAAGAGGCTGTCACTCAAATATTGACATAGATGATGGGACTAGAGAATATTAATGGTCCAAAAGATGAACCCATAGGGAATCAAAATCCTATAAACATATCTGAATCTATGTAAAATGTTGAAGAGGAAATCGAAGACCTAGATGCATCATACATTGACACCTCTTCAGATGGTGGAAGTTTGTCCTCTCCTCCACAAGGGATGATTAAAGTTCAAAGAAGAAGACAATATGTGAAATTTCAAGGATGGCACCAGTAGTCATCCATCCTAATCCCAAAATAGATGAAATTACAAAATTGATAGGGGAAATCTAGGATAAACAAGAAAGACATACACTCCTCCTATCAAGAAACAACAATGGAGAATCATCAATTCCACCTTGTGAAATACTATAGTGGGTCCCCAAGAAGCAATTCTTTTAGACCCAAGTGAAGGAAAAGCTAAGGACGAATAAGCATAAGGTTAGAAAACCCAAAGAGGACCTAGTCTAGATGCTTTGTTTGATGGTTCCAAATACAAATTGGGAGCTGGTGCAGGTATTGAATTGATCAACCCAATAGATAAGTTTTTCTATGTAGCATATCGATTATAGTTTAAATTTACTAATAATGTTGTAGGGCATGAAGCATTGGTCAGGGGGCTCTTATTTGCATTGGAGAAAGGAATCATAGCTCTCATAGTCAAGGGATATTCTCAGTTGGTTATAAGGCAGGTTAAAGTCAGTATATTCTTGCAACAATAAGAGGTTGCTTGCATACAAGAAGAGAGTATGGGATTTAATGGATAATTTTGAAGCTTTGAATATAAAATCTATTTCGAGGAGGAAAAACATGCTAGCAGATGCCCTCACTATTTTAGCAAGCACACTACAACCTATCGAGAGAATAAAATTGAAATGGTTTTCAGTCAAATTAGTTTTTGTTTCATCTATCCCTGAAAACATTACAGACTTCCAAGTTTTTCAAGATGATCAACATATACTTGAGTTTATCACGTGCAATGGCTATTTCAAAGAGAAAAAGATTGATGACAGCCCTAATAGTAAAGCTAAAGATGATGAACTTGAAGATGAATACAGGATCCTAAATTTTAAAACTAACACTATTTCTAAGGGAATGATTGAGTTAGAACACATTTTTGATAATGAAAAATTAGTGCTTAATAGAAGAATGGTCCAAGAAAAAGGGACTGAAGAATGTCATTTGTACAATTTGGGTACTGATGAAGATCCTAGAATGGTGAGGATCATAAAGGCATGCAATGTACAAGAAGGGGAGGACATGCTCAATTTACTCACAGAATATAAGGATGTCATTGCTTGGAGTTATGAAGAGTTGAAAATGTATGATCCTTAGATTATTATACATTACATTCCTTTAAAACCTGATGTCAAACCTTTTAGGCAAAGACTAAGGCTTATTAATCTGATTACTGAACTACTAATAATGAAGGAAGTAGAGAAATTTCTTGATGCCAAGATCATCTTCCCCATTTGTCAGTCTACATGGGTGGCTAATTTGGTTCTTATATGGAAAAATACCAAAGAAATCCATCTTTGCATGGATTTTCGTAACTTGAATCTTGCATCTCAAAAGGAAATTTCCCTTTGCCCTCATTGGATGAAGTCTTTCAAATTGTTAATGGTTCAATGATGATGTCTTTCTTAAATGGATATTCAAGATATAATCAAATCATGGTTGATGAACAAGATAGACTTAAGATGACAGTTATGACCAAATGGGGAACTTTTGCCTATAGAAGGATGCCTTTTGGACTAATTAATGTCTGGGTTACATTTGAACAAGCCATGGATGATGCTTTTAAGGGATTGATAAATAAATGTATAGTCATCTACATGGATGATCTAACTATCTTTTCAAAGTACCGAAGCACTCATATCACTGATCTAAAATAGGTGTTCAATAAGTGTCATAGATATGTCATATCCCTCAACCCCAAGAAATGTTCATTCAAGGTTACCAAATGGAAGTTCCTAGGATATATCATCTTTGAAGTTGGAATCTTGATTGATCCTGATAGGGTTGAGGCTATTATGAAGTTATCACCTCCTCATAGTTGAAAAGAACTCAAGTCTTTCTTCAAGAAGATAAGTTTTGTGCAAAAAAATCATAACTGTATTTGCAGAGATAGTGCATCCTCTTAATGATTTACTCAAAAAGGGAGCTAAAATAGAATGGGTTCCAGAGATTAAGAATTCATTTGAGGATATCAAAGTGGCCATTTCCACAGCCCCAGTATAGGTAAGTCCTAACTATGAGCTACCTTTCAAAGTATATTCTTTTGCTTCAGAACATCTGTGTGCCATGATTCTAACATAGAAGGAAAAGGAAGATGAAAGACCCATCACCTTTATGAGTTTCCCTCTAAAAAATTTTGAGTTAAATTATTCCAACCTTGATAAACAGTCTTTTTCTTTAATTAAGGTAGTAAAGAAATGTTGCCAATATATGCTAAGAAGTGAGGTATATGTGATTGTACCTAATCTAGTGGTCAAGAAATTATTGATGCAAAATGAATGTGGTGAAAGACAAGGAAAATGCATGGCTATCCTTCAAGAATTTGATTTAGCGATCCAACCCATGAGGTTAGTTAGAGGTCAAGGATTATTAAAGATAATAGTGGATAACCAAATTAAAGATGAAAAGAAATTTAGGTTTGATAGTGAAACAGATGTGGAAGATCAAAAGAAGATTGTAGTATCTCAAGTTGATATTGATTAGGGTGTAATAACAGATGTCTGGTACTAGGATATTGTTTACTATCTTTTGCAAAATCAATATCCTAGTTGGATGAATAGTTCACAATGTAGGGGACTCAAAATGAAGTGTGAATCCTACATGTTGCATGATAGAAAATTATACAAAAGGAACTACAAAGGGAACTACTTGAAATTCTCGGGATGTGAGGAAGTAAAAGAAGTTCTCGAACAATTTCACGATAAGTATGGTATAGGGCATGGTTTAGCAAAAGCAACTACTCATATGATTTTAAGATCAGGCTATTTTTGGCCCACAATATTCAAAAACACTTTTGAGCATGTACGCACTTGTCATATTTGTCAGACAAGTTCTAACAAAGAAAGAGATCCTCCAATGCCATTACAACTAGCGTTTGAGATACACCCCTTCACAAAGTGGGGGCTGGATTTTATTGATCTAGTGAATCCACCATGATCAACTGGACATACTTTTATTCTCACAACTACTGATTACTATACATAGTGGATAGAAGTAGAGACATTTAGAAACTGCACAATCAAGGTGGTAACAACCTTCTTGGAAGAACAAATTGTTACTAGATTTGGGATGCCATTCTCCCTAGTATGTGATAACAGATCACCTTTCACATCAATATTCTTAATTCAATGGGCATTGGAAAATTAGGTTATTATCAAGTTCTCTTCAAATTATTACCCACAAGGAAATGGGGTAGTTGAATCTACAAATAAGAACTTGATCATAGTAATAAGACATTTGTTGAGGGAGAATCCCAAAGATTGGCATACATAGCTCAAATATGCTTTATGGACAGATTGAGTAAGGGTCAAGAATGCTTTGGGAACATCTCCACACCTACTTGTTTATGGACAAGAGCTAGTATTCTCACTTAATCTTAGGATTGTTGTTTTGAAATTCATGAGTGGGTATGTTGAAGATGTTGACAAAGTACAAGTTAGATTGATGAATCTTTTAGAGATGGAAAAAAATGGATAGCTTCTTTGGAGCACATGGCTAAACACCAACCTATCATCAAGAGGTAGTTCAACAAGAGGGCCATGATAAAATGCTTTACAATATCTGACCTTGCTCTACTTTGGGATAAAGCAAAAGAAAATCCAGGCAGCCACACTAAGTTTCAATGCTTGTGGATTGGTCCCTATCAGATCACAAAAATTCTCAAAGAAAATACTTTTAGGTTGAGTTCCTTATAGATGGAATTGGTTCTATTGCTAGTCAATGGACAACTTCTAAAACATTACTTTGAAGCCTAGAAGATTCAAAAAGAAAGAAAATCATTTCTACAAGTGTGTTTATTTATGCAAGTGTGTTTGCTTTTTAGTTGCATGTGTGCTTTCAAAGTTGTGTTAGTCCAGGGGATAGGTGCACTCAAGATTTTTATCTTGACATATCTTAACAACTACTCTTTTGGTTCTGATTTTAGGAGGAGGTATTTCTTTGTCAAAACATTTTGATCATTTTGTGACTTATACCAACTGAAGAATGGATGTTACTTGTAGTAATAGGGGACTTTCAGTCATGAATTTGGAATTGCATATCAACAAGTTCTCAATACTTTAGAAATTTATAGATTGATTATCTCAGGTGTTGTTGAACTAAGCTTGGAGATAACAAGGGATGATCCAAATATCATTGGTTCAAATGGAAGGGTCTTCTTGAAGGAATTGCTAAGATATTTATTTGGCATGAGAGTTCCTAAAAGTTCTTAAAAGAGGAACACAAGGGATGTTCACAAAAGATCAAATCCAAGAAATGACACCGATGTCTTGGCCACACAATCTAAGTGTGGTCAAGGTACAAAAAGAAAATAAAAAAGAAAAGAATGGTGTTAAGAATAAAGGATTCTGCAAGGTCTAAGAAAGGTAATTTGATTATCTGGATATGCACTCAAAATAAGCTATCCAATACCAAAACATTGCTTCATCAGAAGATCAAATGGCAAAATTATGAGCTACATAGAGAAAGTATCCAAAGGATTACCCAGGACTTCAAATAAAAGTGAAAACCTACCAAGAACCCTCAAACTGATTCTCTCATTGGGTTAGACAAAGGATTGACAAACAACTTTCGCAAAGATTCCCAAAAATTGAGCTAGATGAGGTGGATGATTGTTTCCAAGTTGTCATAAAATTTTGATAGACTACATTTTAAGATGAAAAAGGAAATGAATACATAGAGCACACACCAAACTTGGAGCTTGAGATTTTGAGGTTTTCACTACAAAGAAACTCAAAATATACTTGAAATATTTGAGATCTAGTTGGTGATTGACACATATCAGAGGAATGTTTGTTGATGAAGAAATGCCTTTGTCATTTCTTCCCTTTGTTAGGGCTATTTGTTCTAGTTCAATAATGCATGCCCCATTTTGATTAGAAATGGGGACCCCCTACTTCTTTTTTTTAGCTTTTTAGATCCCTAGTATGAGGATTGAGTCCTTTTAAGGTTTTATCTAGTCTCCTAGTTCACGTCCAAGTCCCAATTAGAAAAGCCAGTGGTCAAAAATCAAAAATATCATAAGGAACAAGTCAAATTACAAAGTAAATAGGTGCATCAGCAAACTCCCTAGGTGCACTCATGTGCAAAATTCCCAAATGGTATTGTGCATCAATAATGTGCAAATACGTACTTGTGCAGCTACACAATGTTGAAGGTTCCTCGAGGCTATATAAATATGACGTAAGAGAATCCTAGGCTTACTTTCAATCCTACATGTTTGAAGGGATTTTTGGTTAAGTGTTGTGGAGCTTAGCAGAAACTAGTGTTAAAAATACACTAGGAGCTTGACATGCTCTAGTAGCTTGGCATGGTTTGGGAGCTCGATGTGGTCTAGTAGCTCAGCATGGTCTGGTAGCTCGGCATGGCCTGGGAGCTTGACATGGTCTGGTAGCTCGGCATGGTCTAGGAGCTTGGCATGGTCTAGTAGCTCGGCATGGACTAGTACCTTGGCATGGTCTATGGAGCTTAGCAATGCTTGGGAATTTACTGGTGCTCACCTTTGTTTTGTTGACACTCAACTTGGCCTTGGTTTCTGTTGGTGTCGAGTTGTCTATGAGCCAACTATTGGCATTTAATTTATGTATGGGTATTTAATTTGTGTTGTGGCTAAGTTATGGCTCGACCTATATTTAATGTATAGGATTTAATTTAGTTTGTAATGAGCTAGGCTAACTTATGGCTTAGTTGGGTATAAGTAAAGGGTTTTTTAGAGTCTTTAGGGGGGAGTTATCATTCTAGCTCGTAGAAGGGGATGAAGTGTAGATGCAAATTTTGAAGAGCTAGGGCTACGGCTTGAGAACTAAAGGATCGCTTGGTGGATCTAAGGGTACAAGTGTGGATTTTCTTGGTGTTCTTATCCAATTGTGTATCTAGACTAGCTAGGATTAGATTTGTAAGTTGGATCTTGTGGGATCTTACAGAACTAATTTTGTAATTATTTTTTGTAGTTGGCCTTAACCCAGAAGGCCTTACAGTCGGGCATATTGTATGTAATCATTTATATTTTATGAATGAATTATTGTAATTTGGTATTAGAACTTGCATTGTTGCTTCTTATTGTGTTTTCACTATGTGGTTATATTGTTGGGGGCTAGGACATCTCCTTTAGGGATACTCCTTCCTTGCACTATGTCAGGTGATATTAGAGCTAAGGTTGTTCCTAAGTGTGTTGATAGATCTCCAAAGTTGAGGCAATTTACACTAGGATTTGCAAAGAAGGTTGATCTTGTGGCCGATTGATCTTCTAGATTGGTGGATTTATTGCTTAGGGCTTGCTAAAATGTTGGAAGATGCCTCTAATAAGATTGGACCCTAAGGAAATTGATGATCTTAGTGATGTTGTGGAAGAAAAAATCTTAGAGAAGATGAGAGAAGAATTCAAATATGAGATTGCATTGATGAAGAGTGACATGATTGCTAAAATTTTAAGTGCTTTAGGTGGTGTACCTAGGCATGTGGGTACTAAAGGTAGTTATGAGGAAGTTTTTGAATACTTTGAAGTTGCTGGATCTAGTGCTAAGGAAAGAACTAATCATGTAGAGAGACCTATTGGAATTAGGGCTGGTCAGTTTTCTCAACTTGGATCTTAGTTGAAGCTGAAGTATAAGATGGAGATTTCAAATTACTTAGGTACTTTGACTCCTAAAGACCTAATTGAATGGATTGGTGAACTAGAAGACTACTTTAAGCTTGAGGGTATTGAGGATCCACTCAAAGTGAAGTTGGCGCAAACTAAGTTGAAGGGACATGCTGCTCTTTGGTGGAAAGAACTACAAAGAGATAGAGAAGAGGAAGGTGAAATGAAGATGACCAGATGGAGGTTGATGGTGAATAAATTTAAGGCTAAGTTCATTCCTACTAATTATGAACTTGAGTTGTTTAAGAGATTATAGAATATGAAGCATAGAGATATGATTGTGAAAGATTATACCGAGGAGTTCTACAAGTTGACTACTCAATCTGGGCATAGAGAAATGCCAAAGGAGAAGCTAGCATGATATATTAATGGTTTGAGATTCAATATTTAGGATGAGGTTGGTATGTTGAATATTTCTTTAATTGAGGATGCTTACCAATATGCTTTGAGAGTTGAGGAGAAGTTAAAGAGGAATAATTAAGGTAGTTCCCATGGGAAGGAGAAGTAGGATAGTTTGGCACAAGCTAAACCAAAGGTAGAAGGTGAACCAAAACCTGTTGAGCAAAAATGAAAGACAGGTGGAGGTAGGTTCAGAGGTAATTGTTTCAAGTGTGGTCAAGAAGGGCATAGATCTTTTGAATGTCCAATTGGGAGGATAACTACTATTGTTAATGAGGTTGGAGTCTAGGATAGTTAGCCTAAGCAAGGAGAAAGTTTGTTGGCTCGGTGAGTACTGAGTGGTGAGAAGATATTGGAATCTTGTCAGAGGACTAGTTTTTTCAAGACTTGTTTTAAGTCTAGTGGTAAAGTCTGCAAGGTGATTGTGGATGATGGTAGTACTGATAACCTGGTTGCTGAGGAGATGGTTCAGAAACTTGGTTTGAAGAGAGTGAGACATCCTTATCTTTATAGGATTGGTTGGTTGCAAGGTGAACATGTTGTGGAAGTGAGGGAACAATGCCTTGTTGATTTCCAGATTGGGTAGTATAAGGATCAAGTGTTGTGTGATATTATGGACATGAATAGTTGTCATGTGTTTCTTGGTAGACCTTGGCAGTATAATTGCAAGGTTGTGCATGATTGTGTCAAGAATGTGTTTACTATATAGAAAGGTTGCAAGAAGTTTTCCTTAATTCC
Source organism: Cupressus sempervirens (assembly GCA_028749045.1). NCBI lineage: Eukaryota > Viridiplantae > Streptophyta > Pinopsida > Cupressales > Cupressaceae > Cupressus > Cupressus sempervirens. The sequence continues at coordinate 516,453,257 of CM053789.1, forward strand.
TTTGCAAAATGAAGAGCTTAGTAGGAGGAACCTAAGTATTGGTAGCCATGTTGAGTTGGCAGATTCTGAGAAGGTTGGAGATAACTATGGAAAGAAAGCACACCTAAGATGGCTGTAAAGAAGTAGAAGAAGAACAAGGGAAAGAGTATACAAGTTGAAGATGAAGGATATGTATGTGAAGAATGAATTTGGAATTTATGTGTTCAATCCTAGAAGATGTTCTTCCAATTACTATAACATCTTTTTAAACCTTGGATGTCTAATGCAGAAGAATCCTAGGCTTACTTGCAATCCTACATGTTTGGAGGGATTTTTGGTGAAGCATTGTAGAGCTTGGAAAAAATTGGTGTTTGGCATACATTGGGAGTTCAACATGGTTTTCTAGCTTAGCATGGTCTGGTAGCTCAGCATGGTCTAGGAGCTTGGCATGGTCTAGTAGCTTGGCATGTTCTAGTAGCTCAGCATGGTCTAGGAGCTTGGCATGGTCTAGTAGCTCAACATGGTCTAGGAGCTCGACATGGTCTTGTAGCTAGGTATGGTCTAGTAGCTCAACATGGTCTACTAGCTCGGCATGGTCTATGGAGCTTGACAATGCTTGGGAATTTACTAATGCTCGGCTTTATTTTGCTAACACTCGACTTGGTTTTTGTTTCTATTGGTGCCGAGTTGTCTATGAGCTAACTTTTAGCATTTAATTTATGTATGAGTATTTAATTTGTCTTGTGGTTGACTTACAGTTTGACCTATATTTAATGTATGAGATTTAATTTAGTTTGTAATGAGTTGGGATAACTTATGGCTTAGTTGAATATAAGTAAAGGGTTATGTAGAGTCTTTACAGGGAGTTATCATTCTAGCTTGGAGAAGGAGATGGAGTGTAGATGCAAATTTTGAAGGGCTAGGGTTGCGGCTTAAGAACCAGAGGATTGCTTGGTGGACCTAATGGTACAAGTATGGATTTTCTTGGTGTTCTTATCTAGTTGTGCATCTGGACTAGCTAGGACTAGATTTGTAAGTTGGATCTTGTGGGATCTTGCAAAACTAATTTTATAATTATTGTTTGTAGTTGGCCCTAACCTTGAAGGCCTTACAGCTAGGCATATTACATGTAATTAGTTATATTTTATGAATGAATTATTATAATTTGGTATCAGATCTTGCATTGTTGCTTCATGTTGTTATGTTTCCACTATGTGGTTATATTACTAGGGGCTAGGACATCTCCTTTGGGGATACTGCTACATTGCACTGCATCAAAATAGGGGGGGTCCTCTCCCTCCTTACTTTGCTTTTATCCATGCTCCCATCAGATCTTCATAACCGTAGCTTCGCACCTATCTAGGTGCGACTCTGTTGCCATTATTTTGCAATAATGTATCCTTTTGGTGCTCACATTTAGAGTGTAGTGAATCTTACCTAAGTGTTTTATATTTTGTGGATGTATGTTCATGGAACATAATTGACCCAAAAGTTCATTGTGTTAATTTTTGGTTGTGCAATCTTTTAATTTTGGTGTTTGCTATGTGTTTACAAATTTTACTGATGTACCTAGTTCAATAAGAGATCATCATATGGTTCCTACATAGCTTTTCATCACACATGAGCACACTCTCTATGGCATTTTGATCTGATTAAAAGTGAAACATCTTATGGTTATTGAATCCCCATTGATGATTGCATCAGTGAAATTAGGGAAGCATTGCTCCTATCTTCATTGGTTACCCACCGATCTTTTTGAAAACTTAACTCACAGACGTGTTGTTTCCATAGCTTATGTCTATTAGGATTTACTTTTCATGTTATTTGGTTAAATTTCTTGTCACTTTATCTTCATTATTTTCTTTACTAACCCCTTGGTTAAATTTAGGAATTCATATAGTTGCATTGTTAAATTGCATTCCTCATAAAACAGAAAATACAAAAATATACTCTATTTTGTGTGGTTATTCTTTTGAAACAACAAACAGATTCTACATCTTTTCCAAAGTTATTAGAACCAATAAAGGCCTCCTCATGAAAATTCACATTTATCTTTAACTAAGCAGATTCTAGTAGGTCACAAGATCACTTGGAACCTTGGATTTGATCCTCAGATTAGCTTTTCAAGAGAGATGTTTGAAAGGATTCCTATCATTAAGCATCATGCCAAATAACAACTCAACAGGTAGTTGTTGGATTGCTACAAGAACTACTAGAGATAGTAGGGCCAAATCTCATAGAAGATATAGAAAGGATGAGTCACATCATCATAATGTATATCGCATGGGTCCACACAATAAGTCACAAAAGATAAAACATGCAACTTGTTAGAAGAGATAGACAGAGTCAACTGAATTGAATCACAATTTAATAAGGATGTGGCATGAGAGACTTATGTGATAAGAAGACATTATGGAGAATAAATTATAAAGATCAAAGAAGAGGGAAAACAAATTGTGGAACATTTCACAATCTGCATACATACCCACATGTAAATGTGTTAGAAGATGATTTCAATAGAACAACTTGACATAAATCATAATGATGATCTTCTTGAAAAGGGATAGTGACTCGTCTTAAATACCATTTGATGTTTTTATTGATAGTTTAGTTGGATGTTAAATTCTAAGGATCATTGCAAATGCACTATGCACTGCCATTGTATTTGGTATGTATTTTCCAAATGGAAGAACCCTCTTATTTTAATGAGGATAAGCCATGCATAGACATATCCCTTCATGATACAAGTCTATTCATTAATGATATAATTATTATAATAAAAATTGAATCATACATACATACATACATACATACATACATACATACATACATACATACATATATATATATATACATATGTATATATATATACATATATATATATATACATATGTATATATATATACATATATGTATATATATATACATATGTATATATATATATGTATATATATATACATATGTATATATATATATACATATATGTATATATATATACATATGTATATATATATACATATATGTATATATATATGTATATATATATATATATCGAGAGAGAGAGAGAGAGAGAGAGAGAGAGAGAGAGAGAGAGAGAGAGAGATATTGTATATTTATAATATATAACTAAGATATTTTAATTAGGCTAATGAATGGACATGTCCCATGAAAGGACATGTCCATTCTCTTACTTTCTTATAAATATAAGAAGTGGCTGCAATTGGAAAACACATACAAAATATAATGGAAGTGCTTAGTAAATTTGTAGTGATCCAGATAAATCAACACATAAAATATACGAAATAAACTTGTACTCTAGATGGTGCATAGAAGAAGGTGATACTACTACACAAAGCAACAATGATAGAATTGGCTAGTGCTTTGAAGAACTTAGAGTGTGTTGACATTTAAAACCTACCAACAACTAAATAGACGTGGGACAGTCTATTACAAGTACACAGTGGAGATGAGCGTGTTCTAGAAGCTAAGGTAGAAGGACTAAAAGGAAAACTAGATACCATGAGAATGAGTGAAAATGAGACAATTTCTCAGTATAGAACAAAAAACAATGAGATAATTGTTCTAATCAAAGGATTTGGAGGAACTATTGAAGAAAATGAATTTGTAAGGGTGATCCCACAATACTGGGTATCAGAAATGGATGGAAATTTCCAATTTTTAGTTGTTCGCACAAACATTATGGAAACATTTGCATGAACATTCCCTCCATTTATGTTTACATGAACATAATTAAATATAATAAGGCACATTCGCATGAACATAAGTGCAATAAATGTTCATGCGAACATACAAAAGTTACTATTTTCATTATAAAATTGCCATTTTAAAAAAAACATATGTTTGCGCGAACATATGTTTTTTCAAAAACTTTGCTATTTTCTTATAAAAAGGGGAAAAAATGGTGTTTTGACCCTCAAAATTATTGGAAAAATAGAATAGCAGTAAAAAAGAAGAGAAGAAAGAACTTTCAACTTGTTATTTTATTGAATAATAGATGCAAATTTATACAATAGTTGACCTAGCAACATTCCTAAATGACTACTAATTAGATTGACAACAAACTACTTCATGATTGACAACACACACAAACTTGACAACTTACTAAAACTTATGGATACCTAATTCAAACACATCTACAATAAGAACTTGATTCAAACTAGAACTCTTTGACTCAATCCTAAACTAAACCTATGTTGCCAACAACTCAATAAGGCTTGCTACATGTGCAAAAATTATTATTGACTATGGTTGGAACATTAAATCCAACAAAAATTGGGATCAAATGATCTCCTACTATAAATCAATCAATTTCAAATTGTGCTTCTTTGAGCAAGCTTTCCAATGACTATAATTTTAGAGTTTCTATTAGACAAGAACTGAAAATTTGATAAAAGTAACATTACCATTGATTCTCTTATTGGTAGGCTAACAATGTTTGAACTAAGCAACAATGATCATAGTCAATTGATTGGTGAAGTTTCACTTCAAGCTTCATCAAGTGATGAATCACACCAAAGAAGAAGATTTTTTGAGGATGAAGGATATGAAGACTTGGGAGTAGAAGAGAAAGAGTTGAATAATTTGGAATCCCTGATCACAATATTTTTTTCCAAAGTAAATTTTATATACAAAGGAAATAGTCTCGTTGCATGTTGTAATTGTAGGAAAATTGGTCATTTTTTGCACAGATGTCTTAACAAACCAAAGAAAGAGAAAGTGAAGAAAAGGTGAACCAATACATAAAGAACATTTGAATCTTTGGACAAAATGGAAAGAAGGTGTGTTATATCTATAGCTAAGGATGAAGAAAATGAGGATGACATAGATGGAGATGATGAAGAAATATTTGTTGTTGTTGTAAAGAAGAAGCATATATTGACAAGGAAGTTATCAGAGAACATAAGGCATTAATATCAAGCATGGATAAAAATAATGATTGGATCATTGAAAATGAGTACTGTCACCACATGACTAGAGACAAGGAAAAATTTGCAACAATTGAGTAGTGTGATGGAGGATCCATAAAATTTAGAAATGGATCACCCTGTATAATAAGAGGAAAAGGTACAATTAATATAACTGATGATATTGTATGTGATAAATTTTATTGAGAAAATGATTTCTATAAAATCATTTAACTATTTCTCAATTTAATAAAAAAGGTTTTAAGTTTGAGTTCAATAATGGAAAATTCAAAATATTTGAAAAAAATGGAAAACTACTTGCTACTACTAAATAGACGAAAGCCAATCTTTTCATATACCTCACTAGTTAATTGTCTAATTTCTAAAATAGAAGAAAGATGGTTATGGCATAAGAGACCGAGTCATGTAAATTTTGATAACTTAGAAAAAGTAATATAAAAGAAAAGTGTAAGAGGAATATCGATAGTGAACAAATATAAGAATGTTGAATGTAAGGAATGACAGTTTGGAAAATGACTTGCTAAAGTTTCTCAAGTAAATAATATTCAACTGTGAACATATTAGACTTAGTTGACATAGATCTTTGTGGTCTTATTGGTTTTTAAAACTATCATGGAGATAAATTGTTTATATTATTTTTTGATGACTATTCAAGGATAATGTCTATTATGTTCCTAAGAGGAAAATTAGAAGCATTTGATATCTCTAGAAAGTGCGTGGCTAGAGTCGAAAGTAAAAATGAAGAACCTTGAAATGTCTCAGATCAGATAAGGAGGTGAATTTACATCTAACAATTCAACCAATACTATGAAAAGAATGAAATCAAAAGACAACTAACAACACCGAGAACACCCCCAAAAAATGGTATTACAAAAAGAAGAAATAGATCCATAGTCGAATGTGCAAGAATATTATAAAGTTAGAACAATGTGTTATGCAAATTTAGAAGATAATCTATTAGTAGAAATTTCTACACACTTAATTGAGTGTAACTAAGGAAAGGAGTAAACAATACACTATATGAAATTTGGTACAGAAGAACACCTAATGAGATTCATTTCATAGTCTTTGGCAACAAGTTTCGCATTAAGAAGGATGAAATAAATGAAATTTTTGATACCAAAAGTAAAGAAGGAATTTTTTGGGATATTCAACCAAAAGAAAAGTATACAAGTGCCTAAACTTAAAGACAAATAAAATTATTGAAAGTGCAAATATAATAATAGATTAATTCTCTAAATAGAATAAAGAAATAGAAATAGAAAACTAGAGGAATACAATGAACTAATATACTTTGAACTTGAGAAGATAGGAACACAAAATTAACTGTAGCAACTGACAATACTCTACCAACAATGCCTTGACAAGGAAAAACTAAAGAGCAAAATCAAAACACATAACCTATAATACTAAAGGACATATAGATCAATGACAACTTGTTAGACATTGTTGGAAACATTAGATAGGCAAGGTTACTGAGAGGGGAGGGGTGAATCAGGAACCAATAAAACTTTAACTTTATTTCACCAATTAATCCTTCATATTTATTCTGATCTAATTGCATGCATGAAAGAATGAAAATAGTAAAACATTCATAACACTTGACACAAGATATGGTGACCCAAAAACCTTCCAAATAGAAAGTAAAACTAGGGTGGGGATGTTACCCACCAGATTTAGTACTACAGTATAAATTTGGCCTATTAAGGATTACAATTGATCACTTCTAATGATCTACCCTATTAGGAGCAATAAGGACTACAAGGTCCACCTTGTGAAAGGATTTACAAAACATACAATGAAGTATGCACTTTGTAAAGAGATTTGACAAAGACTATTAATTCTACTTTGTTAAAGGATTTAATTGATACACTTGTTAGGATAAACTGGTGGTTGATCTTTGATCTACAACTCTAATTTTCTAGTTAAGATTCCTTGTAGTATAAATATCACCTTATTGTGATAGATAAATCTTTGCTATCCCTTATACTTCTTGTAGCCTTATCAATTCACTCTTCTTCTCTTCATATTCATCTCACATAATCACACTTGGATATGATATAATTCATTACATATATACCAATCCAAATTACAATTCATTAAAGTCGGCTACAATATAAGTTTCCACCAAAATCACAAAGTCAGCTCAACTACTAGCACTCAAGTTTTGAAGACAGACTCAATGATGTTTTGATACTTGACAACCATGGTCAACGCTTGATATCATCATGAACTTGGTAGATGTAGAAGTTTGTTCCATACTAATCACTTCGAAGTAGCTTGAACTTGGCTAGCACTAAGTGACTTGGTGAACACTACAAAACTTGGCATATAAACTGAGTCACTTGGTTGACATTGTATGGCTCAATCAACACTAACACTATGAGCATAGTATATACTGAATCCCTTGGTTGACCTACCTTGGCTTGGTCAACGCTAATACTATGAGCTTCACATATAAATTGAGTCACTTGATACTGAGAGCTCAGTAGATACTAGAGAGCATGGTTGATACTATGTGACTTGGTTAATTAATGAAGCTCATTTTGCACTATCATTGATCAACTCGGTAGATACTGCTCGCCATATACTAAATAGATATTCTAGAATTTGGTAGCAATTGTAGAACTCAGTAACAACTATATAGCTCGGTAGTAACTATATAATTTGGTAGCTACCATATACAGACTCTTTAGCTCGGGAGTAACTATAACACTTAGTTAACACTGCAAACTGGAAGATAAGCTCAGTAGCAACTATAGAACTTGGTAGTAGTTAACCATTTGACTTAGTGAGAGTCACTAATAAACAAATTTTGACCTTAATGTCAACTATCTCCCCCTTTGGCATTAGTGACAAAAACACTTATCAATCCAAAGCTAAATGCTCAAAATTTCAAATGCAAAACATTATTTTATCTCCTTTTTGTATCTACAACTCGGTAACATACTTTGTTTTTGAGATTTTTCAAAATTGCTCTTGTAAAGATGTTTTCTGATATATATATATATATATATATATATATATATATATAATTTTTCTCCCCCATACATATATTTGATCTACACACATATATCTAGAGTAGTTCTTTGACATACATATATTTACATATCTCATATATTCTTTTACATCATAATATGCATTGTATTATACTTCTCCCCCTTTTTGACATAAATGCAAAAGGTGTATATATTATACATTGATCCCAAAATGTAACAAGAAAGAAGAATATGCTTTCAAAATTAATGCCATGGTCTTGTCCCAATTTTTCTGTAACATTTTGCTTGCATGACAAGCAATATGTACTTCTATTGATAACTCCATCATGTGTTTAGCTATGGAGAAATTATTATCATGGATGAGAGTTTTAGCATGTGTAATGCATCCATGTTTGGAAGAATCATGTCTTGGATGTCTACAAGTGTGGCCTTGATCCTAGCTTCTTCCCTTAATAATTTTGCTTACAAATTAGTCAAAAATCTAATCTTTGAGTAGTGAGTAGAACTATAACGCAGGTCAAGTGACAACTGGTGTGCACTTTCCTTCAAGTCTTCATCTATCTTAGATAATTTATCTTTTATTTTCTAGGTAAAATTAGATTTATCACAGAACTTGCTAAATAATGAAGTTACATTATTCGCAGAGATTTCCAATGTATTAAGAATAGTAGACAATTCTACCTGATATATAGCAATTTTCTAAGCTACTTGTTCCAATACCTTGTTCTCAAATTTCCCCTCTACTCTTTGTAACAACTTTTCTTGTCCATTTAGATCATTAAATTTCTAGACAACTTTTGCTAATTGAACCAAAATAGTCTATGTACTATCAACCTCAATACTTAGTGCATCTATAAATATGTTTTTCACATCTTCGAGCACTTGATTTTCTCTATTCTTCTCTTCTCTAAGCTTGTGTTGCTTAGCTCTCTTTTGCAATAGTTCACCCATTATGTTCATTTGATAAGGATTTAGAGTGGAGATATACAAGTTTGGGATAACTATATCTTCATCAAGATCAATGTCTTCTGCTTTACCCTTATCCTTACTTGAAATTTTAGTACTCAATAAAGACTTTTTCTCAACTATCCTTGTACTTGTTACTGAAACATTTGGAATTGTAACAAAGTAGAAATAGAAGGGATAACAACAAAAGTATATATTACACTGATAGTAGAAATACCTTATTGCTACATTGCCAAATCTGATGATGGTGTAGGCACTAGTTTCTTGGTAGATGAAGTGCTAGTCACTTCAGTCAATATGGTACTCAATTGAATAGATGCAGAGTTTGGTTGGGCGATTGGTGTTCCAATGGTTTCCAGAACCAACTCAGAAGAATCTTTTCTTAGAGAATGAGGAAATGAGGTCGTAACTAGTACTACAATCTTCTCTAGGTCAATTTCCTCAATACTTTGAATCTCAAGGATATTTTCCTCTATAGTTTCCTATTCTTCCTCCTTATCATCTAGATTTAAATCTTATGTTTCTATATCTTCTTCATCTTCATCATCTTTTTCACTAACATGAACAAAAAAATCACCCTATTGATGAAGTTTGTAAACATTCTTCCATGTATTTGTAGTTGTTTTCACCATATGTTCAATGTCATTTACCAATATCATGCATGTGTTGAATTTTAGAGTTAAAATTTCCTCATTTTTCTTCATGGATTCTTTCACTTCTTTGTCACTGAGACTTGGTATGAGTTGCCCCAAATTCTATTCAAATATATCTTTTGCAATTTCTTTGCATTCTCCCATTTTGGCTTGATGGCCTGGAGAAGTCCATTTGGAACCTGCGAAGATAACTCATCTAATGAGTATTTCCACTCACCCAATTCAAATACTGGAATGTCTCCAATTTGTCTCTTTTCTTTGGGGTTCCTAGTTTCATATCTTACAGATTTGAAACTATTCATGCCAGAACTTTCTCCTATCTTCTTCAGCCTTTTTTGAAGTGTGGGAGGAGACTTGAGATTTCAATTTGGTTGTCATCTTCCTCTTCTCCCAACTTCAATTTCTTCCTTGGTTTTGTATCTCTTCTTATGAATACTATAGTAGATGACTTTGTAGGTCAGGTAATGATAACCTTACCCTTCTTCCTTATAGGTTCTTCTTCCTCAAACTTTATTTCTTCTACTCCATCTTCTTCCATGACATCTATTTTTCCTTCAATCAATAGGAGAGTAAAAATTTTTTTGTTTGGACAGAAATATGATAGTATCATCCCTAGGGAGAGTGATCACAATAAAAACTTGAAGGAACATGACAAAATAAACATCAGAGATGAGGGATACCCTAAATGGATTTCTATCAACTGAACATGCTTAGAAAGAGAGAAGAACAGTTTGCTAAAACTTCTCATCAAATACAAAGATGTCTTCACCTAGGGATATGAGGACTTGAAGAATTTCATGAATGGAGAGTTTAGGCATCACATACCTTTAAAACCTAAGGCAGCCACTTTTCAAAAAAATCTTCAAATATAACCCAAAGGTGTCTAAAGCAATATTTAAAGAAGTGGAGAAAATGTTGAAAGCCCATATAATATTTCCAATTCATCACTCAACTTGGATAGTGAACATTGTTCCTATGAGAAAGAAAAATGGTGAAATAAGAATTTATGTGGACTTTAGGAATTTAAACCAGGCTAGTCTCAAGGACAATTATGCAATCCCAACTATGGATCATGTTCTACAATCAGTTGCTAGGTCTAAAGTTATGTCGATGCTTGACGAATACTCAAGGTATAATCAAATTAGTGTTGTACCTAAAGATCAGCATAAAACAGAATTTATAACTCCCTAGGGCACCTATGTTTATAATCAAATGTCATTCAATTTGATTAATGTGGGAGCAATGTTTCAAAGGGAAATGAATTCTTCTTTTAAAGACTTGCAGGATAGAATAATTGTAATATATTTGGATGGTCTAAATATTTACTCGAGGAGGAGGAAACATCACCTGAGAGATTTTGAGGTAGTGTTAGGCCAGTGTAGACAACATGGCATATCTCCCAATCCTAAAAAGTCTATATTCTTTGTGGAAGAAGGAAAATTTCTAAGGCATGTTGTTTCAAGGAAAGGTATAAGAATTGACCTAGACAGAATAAGAGTGATCAATACAACAATTATCTCTTTGGTTCCTTTTGAAGCCTAAAATCTTATGTTAAGAAAGTTCCCCTCTATTTCTTGTTCTCAAGAGTCATCATACCTTGCATATGTAAGCTGGTCCTTGGACGTCTTTCATAATTGTTACTCTTGAACCTCTTTGAACCTCAGTTCAAAGTAGTTCAACCAAAGCATTTTTTTTTGTACTAATTTTTTTCTATAGGTGGGACCCACTAAGTGCATTAGACACTTACTTGAACCATTTTGAACCTCTTTGAACCCCAATTCAAAGCAGTTCAAAATAGTTCTATCACTAAAGATTGTGCACATGAATGACAATGATTCCCAAGGTCACCAGTTCTCAAGAAATTAAATGAAGTGCCAAAGTAATGATGAAGGAGTCTTGTTTGATTTATCATGGTTTGAGATGAAGGATGAGTTGTTGTCATCATTAAGGAAGGAAAATATTTCATTTGGAGGTCAGATTTGGATGTCAAAAATTTATAATTATTGCAAGGACATTCACAAAGGGTGATTGTTTAATGAAGGTCTCTTGTCATAATTTCAAGCGTGCAAATCAATTTGCAATAAAATCTCCATGAATACCCCATTATGAGGTGGTACTTTCACTTTTATTTTCCCTTAACTTTTGAAAAACGTAAGTTTCCCACTTAATTGTTTTATCATGAGAAAAAGGTGAATCAAAAGCAAAGCAGCAATAAGCAAGGAGAAGAGGTCTAGTTTTCTTTTAGAAAATTATAAGTGAGATTACAAGAAATTTTCCACCATTTCTTTGGTGTGTTTCTTTGAGGAAAAAGAATGGTGTTGGATTTTTCTTTATGTTGTTTAGAATGAGGTATGTCCTATATTTCTTTGGGAATGTTTCTAGTCTTGAGTGCAAGAGACCTATCATTTCTGGCACTAATTTAGAAGGAGTTAAGGTAGAGAAGTTGCAAATAAATTTTCTTGAGAAAGCTGATGAATTTAATGGTTGTTTAGAGATTCTAATGAGTGGTCTAATTGAAGATGATGCTTTTCCTCTCGCTCTTTTGAATACTAAACTAGTTCAATTATGCATTGATCACTATGATGTGAGAACCAAGAGTATTTTGAACAAGGATGGGGAATTGGTTTTGTCCATCTCTATGGGGACTATCTCATTAGCCTTGTGTATTCTTGAGTGTACATTTGTGGCTTTTAGCCCTACACAGTCTCTGATTGAATACCAAGAGAAACCAAACAAGTACCATAACATCTTAGCTAGGAAATGGATAAAGACTAATTATAAAGGTTTCTCAAGGTTGCCCAAAATAATTACTAAGGACCACATGAAACTCCATGTTCATGATCTTATGGTTTTGTTACACTGGATTAAAGGTTCTACAGATGGTTTCCTCTTTGAAGACTGGATGTATCACTACATAGAAATAATCCTGAAAGAAGAATAGTTTTTAGATTGGGCAAAATTGATAGCTAGCTCATTGAGGAATCAGCTCAAACATTCTAAGGTTTCAAAAGAATATTTCCATATGTCTTCCTACCTGACCTATTGCATTGCATGTGTCAGCAATATTTCTTCCCTTCCCCATGAACCTTGGAATGAAGAGGTCACTATTTATCAATATTGTCCTCTACTCCAAAAGGACAAAGTGTTGGAAGAATTTAGGAAAACACATGATGTTCTAATAGAAAGTGTGCATTTGAACCTCAGAAAAGCACCCATGTCGAGGATTTTAATGGAGGCCCAAAGGTTGATTCAAATGTATAGAAGCTATTTTATTCATTTTCCTAAGTTTACATACCTACGAATAGGGGGATTTGAAGAAGATCTAGTAAAGCTACTTTGATATGCTTTAGAATGTTTTATTATAGCTAAATATGTAGGCAACTATTCTCCATGATTAAGGATAATCTACCGCAAGAAGAATGGGAGTCTGTCTTTCCTATCAATCTTGGTCATTTAGCTTGTAGTAATATGATCAATGTCTCTATGATTGGAAGTAACTTGCTTAGTTTCAATTTTGGATCCTATTAAGGAAGGAGAAATTTTGATAGCAAAGGTTCTGTGGCAAAGATACTCAATCTAAAAAGTCAATCACCAATTGTTCCTCATTTAGAAAACCTATGGGAAGATTGCAATGATGAGAAAGAGGTGGTAAAAAGGGACCACTTGAGGTTGACACTCCCTTAGATTAATTCTTTGAAATTGAAGTTTAAATTGGAGGGGTTAATTGAAGATGGTTCAAATATTGTTGAACCAAGATGAGAAGAGGCCAGTGAATAAAAGAAATTAGAGGTGGACTGGAGCCAGGGTGTAGAAGATGATATAAATCTAAGGACTTGATCTATTCTAACCCATACAAATAAGGTAATTAATCAAAAACAAGTTATGAAATCCCCAAAGATGGTTTCTTTCTCTGAAAAATTAACTTCTGATATCCAAATTTAATCTCGTGTTGCAGGTAGCCTTTCAACTTCCAAGAAGCAAAAAAGAGTGACATCTCCTAAGAAAACCATGACTCCTAGAACCATATCTAAGGCACTCATACAATAGAAGGTTCATAAGGAGAAAATGATGACTCAAGGACAAAATCAAGGAGAAGAAATCACCTATTCAAAGAATCAAGATGGTGATGTAGAGTTAATAAAGGCTTTGAAATCAGATCAATTAGGTTTCATGACTCCTTGCAAAGAAAATCAAGGGATGACAATGACTTCCACCATTTTACCATGGTTATTATTGTGGTTTCATAATGCATGCCCCATTTTACCTAGAAATAGGCACCCCCTACTTTATTTTTTGGCTTTCCCAATCCCTAGTCTAGGGTCTGAGTCTTTTCTAGTGTTTTTGACCTAATCTAAGTCCTGGTTTGAAAACCCAGTCTTCGAGAGTCAGTTTTTTGAGGGAATAAGTATTTTTTGCAAAATAAAAAGGTGCACCAATGCACTGAAGTACTAAAAAAGGGGATATTCACCTTTGGTGATGCACAAATGCATAGCTACATAGCACCATGAGGTGCTCCTTGTCACCCCACCTTTTCCTTCCCACTTCACTTTCTTTTCCTCCAACTCCATTCACCATAGCTCCACACCTAGAAAATGCACCTCATTTCCTCCTCCACTTGCAAAACATAAATAGGAAACAATGTTAGAGTCCAAAAAAGGTGCATAGTAGTGTACTTTATTAGGTGTGCTACTATGCACCTTTGTTCCTCTCCTAAGCACATTAAGAACCTTAAAAGGAAAAGCAAAAGATTAATTGGGGTGCACAGATGTGCACCTAATTAGGTGCACTACTGTGCATCCTTAGAAAACTTAAATAAATTATGTGCCCAAAAGAACATGGGTGTGCATCAGTGCACCCCATGAGGTGCACTGATGTGCACCCTATGTGTTAAAGTTTGTCTAACTATAAAGGCACACTAGGCGCACCTATCAGGTGCACCAGGTGAGACCTTTTTTGTTCAAAGAGTTATTGAATTAGGGTTTTTGTTGTTTTTAAGTAGTTAGGTTTAGGGTTTTGTTTGATTCAATGTTAGGGATTGGATTAATTGATTTCTTCATCTTTGCAGACTAATGTTTGTTTCTTTATGTAGATAAAAAGGGCATCCTCAACTTGTCGGGGTCATAACTTTTCACCTAGAGCTCAGAATTCAAAACTATTTACACTATTGGAAAGAAGAACTGAAAATATAATTTTAGTTTGTAAAATAATGAGCCTTCAAGTACCCAATTTTAGGGACCAATGAAAGTTTCAACTTTAAATTTTGAGCAGAAGACCTCCGAAAAAGCCATTTAAAACACCTAGAAAATCTTGTGAAAAAGTTTCAAACATTTGATCATTTTGGATATTCTTGATCACCTGGTATCTCACCAGGAAGGATAGGGTATTTGGAGAGAAGAAACGATCAAAGATAGAAAGGTTGGACACATAAACCAGAATAGGTTCCTCATCTTACGCAAATATTAATGAAAAGATTCAACACAGGTTCCTTGCAATTTCAGATAGAAGAAGTAGGAGTTCAAATATATGAAATTTTTTGGCTATAAAGAAGGTATAAATCATCAAAGGGGGGAAAATAAGTACACTAAAGTGATCTAAAACCTCATTTGAGCAAAACCCAAAAATTGTTTTCAAAAATGAGAACTTTGATTTTTTGGTGAATTGAGCTTCTGAGGTGCGTTGTTGTGTTAGTGCATTTTTTCAATGGTGTTTTGGTAGATTTTGAAGGGTTCAAAGGTGTGTTGGAGCACTAGTGCACTTTAGATTTTGAAGAAGTTTCTAATGATGAGAATACCAAACATGCATTCAGAACAGAAGAAGCTTTATTGGAGCTTGATGTAAAACTCAAAGATTTTGCAGAAACTCGTCTAGAAGTGGGCAACTACAGGCAAAAAGTGAAAGACAAATATAATGCCTTAAATTTACCAAATGTAGCATAGATCACTGAGATAATAGAGAAATTCAAGGGAAAATATCCAGACATAGCTCTGGTATAAAGGGGAACAAAACCCAAAAGCCAAAATTTCATTTTTGACACTCGGTGAAATTTTGCATTTTTTGGGCCTTTGAGGTGCACTGGTGCACTAGTGCACTGATGTGTTGGTGTGCTGGTGTGATTTTTTAATGGTGTTTTGGTAGATTTTGAAGAATTCAAAGGTTTGTAGGTGTGTTAGGTGCACTTCTTCCGAGATGCACTTTTCTAGAGGTGCATTGATAGTTAATTGCTAGTTCCAAAATTACAGGTTTCCATGCACCAAAAATGCATTCTGGCAGTAGTTTAACTCTGATAGACACCAATGAAGGTTAATATTGTGTACCATCTACTACTATTTTCTCTTGTTGCTTGTATTTATTTCTCATTTCCTGAAGTTGGTTCATGCTGATATAGACATTAAGCCCATTAGTTAAATCTTGATTACTTATGGAAAGACTGTGATCTTTTCATTCTTTGATTTCCTACTTTTTTTTGTAAATCATTACCTCAGTATCCATGAACACATGAGTGTCCCTTAAGCACTTTCTAGTAAAAGTGTACAGTTAGTTCTTGTTGATCTTTAAAATTTATTCATAGATAATTTGTAAAGGGAGCTGTACCTATTTAGAGGAAAATGATCAACACAATGTTTACCCAATTGTTATGAACTTTATTGAATTTTCCAGCCTTGGGCATAGATTGAATTATTAATTTTGTAGGAAAAGACAATTTGTTTAGTAACACTTATTATGGTTTTCCATCAATGGTAAAGGAAAAGATTGAGCTAGCATAACTAATCTACAAGTTGTTGATGAATAAATGGAACTTATATAGTGTATGTTAATCAATTATATTATTTGTCATTGATGTCAAATGTTTGACATATTATTTCATCTTGTTACCATATCTTTAGCAAAAACATTGTTTAGGGCACTAAGGAACTGAGGAGTAATTGAGAAATGAGACTTATCAGGTAAAAACTGGAATAATCAATAGAAGAAGTTTTAAGTGGTGAATTACCTTATCAAACTGCCAAAAACTAAGAATTATTAGTGAAGTAATCTCTTATCAGAGAAGTAAAAAATTATAGCTTTAGGTTAAGAAAAGGAAGATTTTTCAAGAAGCTTCTACACAGATGGAAAGATGTATTTGTGATGGTTGGATCTAGGTTTAGGGTTTGTGAGATACATAAGGAAAATAGAGATGAAGAGAAGGTAAAGTGACTGGAAGAAGTGGCTAAAGGAAAAAGAAGAAGAAGAGATAGAACCATCAGAGTGCAGAGGCAAAAAGTATGTTACAATCATGGAAGGAAAATTAATGGTATGTTCTTTTATTGAAGATCTTTAAGGGGTCTAATATAGCAAGGTAGTGCAAGTTACATATCATTTTTATTTGTTTTACCTTCTTATCATTGTAATAGTTTAAATTCCTTGAAAGGGCAACCTTGATTGGTTTGTTGTAAAACCTCTAATAAGGTATCATCCTTATATTAGAGTGTTGAAATCCTTTAGCAATGTTACTCTTAGAAAAGTAAAGACCCTAACAGATCTAAAGGAAAATTGTGTAACAAGGTACACTGAAAATAGTGTTTTGTAATGCTTAATTGAGAAAGCTCCCAATAGAGCATATTCTAGAAGAGTTGCATTTGTGAGCACTATTATATTTTATTTTTATGACATAAGTATAAAGTAATAATTGTCTTGTGTGTATTCTATGAAACTTGAATAACTAGTGTGAATAGAACCTAAATGACAAACCAACTAAATAAAATACTATCTCCACATCAACTAACTACTAACATTATATTATTTAATACATCATTTTATTATAATTTTATTTTATGACTTTAAATAATAACTATTTAGTTGTATTCTAGGTAAACTTAAATAACTAGTGTGAATAAGACATAAATGGCAGAGCAACTCAATAAAATTCCATCTTCAACTAGGTATCTATATGATATTTAATTAATCATTGTATTATAATTTTATTATATGTTGATAAATATATTTTATTTTTTATGAGTAACATTAAATTTTGTTTCAAATATATGCATTTTGGCATTAGTAAGTAGTTGAATAAATTTTAATATAGTAATAATAATGTAATTTTTTGAAATAATAAGTAATTAGTGACCAACTATAGATAATTATTAAAACATGTTGGACTACTCTTATATAATATTTAGTTCATCATTTTGTTCTAATGTTGTTTTATGATTTAAATATAACCTACACTATTTTATAGGCATTCTATGTAAATTTAAATAACTAATGTGAATAGGATCTAAATGACAAAACTACTAAATAAAGTATTATGTTTACATCAACAAACAATTAACATTTTATATAATATTTAATATTTTATTTTATTTTATGATCTAAACATAAAGTAGTAACTATCTTGTGTGTATTCTATATAAATTAAAACTTGAATAATTGTTGGAATACTTTAGAATAATTGACAAGGGGGTGAATCATTTATCCAAGGTCCAGAAGTATAAATAAAACTTTTCACAGTTAGTGAACCCATAAAACATTTATCATCATGCATGCATCCATAAGATTATGCAATCACTTAAAAACTTCTAGATTACTGTCAAATCAACTTGCAAAAATGAAATATAGCAAATTCATCAACACACTTGACACAATGATTTATGTGGAAACCAAATTTGGAAAAAACTACCAGTAATATGCTACTCTTTTCACTCTTCTAAAGTGATGCCCTATGAAAGGCCAACCCTATTAAAGGTTACAATACACACTGTTAAATGTAACCCTATTAAAGGATTTCAATCAGCCTGTTAGGAGTGAGCCTTGTTAGATTACTTTAAACCATTCACTCAAAATGTCACCTAGTTAAAAGATTTAAAAATGATCGTTGGGTTAACCTTAATCCAAAGGATTTACCCTAGACTGATACAATTATTAGAGAGTAATAGTAAGGCTTGATCTTGTAACAACTTAAAACTCCATTTACAAATTACAAATCACTATTCAGTCCTCCATTCTACTTGGCTTTCATTCATTGTAGCTCTAATAGCTTGTTCACCCTTCAAGCATTCATACCCTTAAACCACCTTGCTTAACATGCCAATACAAATTCTTCTCTTTGGTCACTTGATGAAGCAAAACCCTTGACTCCTTGTCTTCCTTGGGTTCTTGCACATGACAACCTTGCTTCATGACTAGCCATTCTCATAAATAGGAAATTAAGATAATTTTCCTCTCATTCTCCATTGTCCAATTTAGGGTTAAAATATAGATTAGGTAGGATACAATTAATCTACCCCACACTCCATATCTCTTCTAGAAACTTCTCCTTGAATCCTCTTTGAATTCACCTAAAAATGGTTTACCATGAATTCTATGCCTCCAGCTCATCAATCTTATCTTCCACCTGGTTCACATAATCCAAGAAAAAAAACTTGTTAGCTTAGATCCATTGAATTCATCATCTTTCAAATAATGCAATAGCTCAGCATTAACAGGCTTTTGATGCTCGAAACATATTGCATTGCTAGGCATCCTCTATGAAATTACTCAGCATGAACTCAAGTTTACTAGTGCTTGGCATCAACTAAAATTTACTTGACATCTAGTGTTCTACTCAGCATACACTACAATAAGCATTTACTTAGCTCCAACTAATTTTCTACTCGGTTTGCATTGACTTTTCTCAGGACATACTATCCATTCGGTCAAGCTTGGTAGACAAACTTTGTGTAACTTGTTTGTTTTAACTTTCTTAGAGTAACCAGCCTTTGTAACCTTAAGTAGATTATCAATACATCATGTTATCACTTTCTTAACTGATTCTTTTAGTTCTTTACATAAGCATAACTCAACCTTTCCTCTAGGTGTTATTGTTAATCTTTTGATCAAATCCTCTTCATCAATCAAATAAGTGATAGTACTTAAATCATATAAGAAATTGTCTCACTAGCAAATAGAAGGTTTGACATCAGTGACAAACCAATGATTGAAACATGCAATCTCCCTCTTTAAAATATTTTTTCAATATGATCTCAACAATATCCCTCTTTGGTATTAATGGCAAACCAAACTAATCAAACAAATGGAAAACACCTTGTTCAACCACACTTAATAGGTTAAAATAGTAAGACCAACAAAATACCAAAAGAAAATATTTCCTTGTATTGAAATTCTCTCCCTCTATCAACAACTTCCATCTTCTAAATAGGTTACAAAACTCTTTCTTATAACTCCTTCAAAATTTCTTCTTGTATCTCCCTCTTACTAGGTAGATATTAGGATTTCTCCCTCTTTGTTCACTTGATCAATAATTATCTCCCTCTAAGATGAGTAAATCTCTCCAATTTTCTCCCTTTCTTGTATTTCTCCCTCTAATTAGTACAACTCTCCCTCTTTGACAACAATGCCAAAGACTTATCATCTTAACATACATATATAAGCTTTTTTAGGTTCTCCCTCTATCACCTTGTTTGTGACTGGTTTGTAGTTTCAACTCTTTGATTACTTTAGGAAGCTCCTAAAGTAAGATCCATTGCATCAATGTGTAACATATGAACATCAGTTTGTTTAATGCAGGGCACTCCTCTTGTTACTTAGATAGCCTTTGATAGGGTTATCACCCCTAGTTTACCTCTTAGATACTGATGAGCATCCTTAGGTAATTCTTTTGTGAAGATATCAGCAATTTATTTTTTTGTGTTAACATATTCCATCTTTACCTCTTTATCTTGAATTAACTCTCTCAAGTAATGATACTTGATTGCAATGTGCTTAGTCTTTGTGTGCATCAGAAGATTCTTTGATATATTGATAGCACTTGTATTATCACAATAAAGTATCATTGTTTTTGTGATCTCTTCCTTCATTCCTTTGAGTAACTATTTTATCCATACAATGTTTTTACAATTCACAACAATAACAACATATTCAACTTCAGTAGTAGATTGTGAAGTGCAGTTTTGTTTCTTGCTAGTCAATGTAACCATCCTCTTGCCTAAGAAAAATGCTCCTCCACTGGTGCTCTTTCTATCATCAACGTTTCTAGCCCAATTAGCATCAGTCTAGGCTCTTAATTTAAATTTCTCATTTTTCTTATAGTATAGACCAAACTCTTATGTTCCTTTCAAATATCTCATTATTCTCTTTATAGCCATCAAATGATTCTCCCTGGGATTAGCAGAGAATCTTCCAACTATCCCTATAGATAATGCAATATTAGGTTTTTTATGTATTACATATTACAATTTTTCATTCATAGACCTATACAATGTTTGATTCACCTCAGTTGAATCATCATTCTTTGACAACTTGTGTCCTATCACCATAGGTGTACTTACTAGTTTGGAATCATCCAATCCAAAAGTTTTTAGTATTTTCTTGACATATTTTGGCTGAGTGATGTATATACCATATTTCATCTAATACACTTGAAAACCCCCAAAGAATTTGATCTCTCCAAACATAGACATCTCAAATTTTTGCTTCATTTCAATTGCAAAATCCTTACGTAAAGCATCTTGACCTCCAAATATGATATCATCAACAAAAATTTTAGATAAAAAAAAAACCTTTTCCTTTCTCTGTCTTCATGTGCAAATTGATTTTATCATTAGTCCTTTCAAATCCAATCTTCACATGATGATTATGAAGTCTCTCATACCATGCTCTTGGTGCTTGTTTCAAACCATATAGAGCTTTGTGTAATATACATACCATGTTCTTATTGTTAACATCAACAAAACCTTCTAGTTGTTCTATGTAAACTTCATCCTCTAATATGCGATTAAGAAATGCAGATTTAACATCCATTTGATAAACTTTGAAACCTTTGTATGCAGAACAAGCAAATAATGTTCTTACTCCTTCCAATCTAGCAATAGGAGCAAATGTCTCTCCATAATCAATTCCTTCCTCTTGTGCATATCCCTTGTAGACTAATCTTTCCTTGTTCCTTGTGATGTCACCATTTTCATCTAGTTGTTTCTGAATACCCACTTGGTGCCAATCTTATTTTTGTCTTCTGGTCTCAGAACTAGAGTCCATGTTTTATTTTTCTCAATTTATTCAATCTCTTCTTTCGTGGCCTTACTCTAGTCTACATCTTCTAATGCATCTTTCATTGATTTGGGTTCCTTCATGCTTAGCAAACATGTATCACTTCTCAATCTATTTCTTGTCATTGGTCTAGCATCTTTATCTACAATAATTTGTGCAGCAGGATGATGTCTCTTCATATATTTGGATAATCTTGGTTCAACTCTAGTTTCTTCATTTTGTCTTTCAGCTTCAGAGTCACTATGTGCTCTTTTTTTAGGTAGTTTAGCATCTCTTTCATGTACACTAATATCACAATTAGAATGTGCTTCAACTTCATTCTATAACTTGGCATATGAATGTAGCTCAGTTCTTGAATGCAACTCGGCATTCATAGTATGTGACTTGACAATCACTGAAACTTGTTATTGGTTTGTAGCTTGATTTGTAACATCTTCTTTAGTAGGCATACCTTCATAAAAGTATACAAATGATTTGTACATTCTTATGGTTCTTTCATAGGTTTAGCCTCATATACTTCTGTATATTCATCAAAATTCACATTTTCACTTTCCACAACTTTGGTAGTGTTAGTATTTAAACACTTATAAGCTTTACTTCTTGTGAAATATCCTAGGAATATACCTTCTTCACTTTTTCCATCAAGTTTAACATTCCTAAAGTCTTTAAGAATCTAAAATTTAGTTCCAAATACCTTAAAATATTTTACATTAGGTGAGCATCCATACCATTGTTCAAAAGGTGTTGAATGAGTACCTTTCTTGACTTGTACAAGGTATAAACAATTGTACTTATAGCTTCTCTCCAATATTTCAAGGCAATATTTTTCTCTGTCATGAGTGTTCTAGCATAGTCCATTATAGATCGATTTCTTCTTTCAGCTATTCCATTTTGTGGAATGGTTCTAGGGTAGATGTTTGTCTTTGGATTCATTTGTCATTATAGAACATCTCAAACTCATTTGATGTGAATTCTCCTCCTCTATTAGATCTCAAACACTTCAAAATTTTATCTATTTCCTTCTGAACTCTTGCTAAGTACCACTTAAAATTTTGGAAAGCATCATATTTCTATTTTAGAAAATAATTGTCATCATTCTAGAATAATCATCAACAAGAAGCATAATGTACTTATCTCCTTTGTAGCTTTGCACATCAATTGGACCACACAAGTCAGTATGAACAATATCTAGTACTCCTTTAGATATATGAGCTTTACTCTTAAAACTTGACTTTGTCATTTTTCCTAACTAATATTGTTTGCACATTATATTATTAGGCTTCTTCAACTTAGGCAAACCTTTAACTTTTCTTATATTACTAATACTGACTAGGTTATCAAAATTGACATGACATAACCTTTTGTGCCATAGCCATACATCATCAAATTTTACAACTAGACAAGTAGCATCCTCTATATCAAGATAGAATAGATTACTCCTAGTTTGATCACCCTTTTCAATCAATTTCCTATCAGTGTCATAAATCTTACCAAACTTGTTTTCAAATTCAACCTTACATCCCAAATTATTCAGTTATGACACACTAAAGAGATTATAATTAAGTCCTTCAACATAGTAAGCATTTTCACATAAAATCTTACCTATGATTTTGATAGAACCTTTCCCTTTTATCAAACATAGTGCATCATTACTAAATCTTACACTATTTCTATCATAACAATTTAGGGTAATGAACTTACTTTTGTCTCCAGTCATGTGATGTGAGCACCCACTATCAATTATCCATCTATCAATTATCCATGCCTCATCTTCATCAGATTCATCCTTCATTGCAACATACACCACTTCTTCATCATATTCATCAGATTCATCTATTGTTTCCTCTTTAGCAATGTTGCAAGACTTATTTCCTTTGTCTTTGTAGTCCTTGTTGTCTTCATCTCTTCTACTCTTGTATTTTTCACCACCTCTGTAGTTATTCTTCACTAAACATATAGCAGTAATATGACCAACCTCTTTACAATTAAAACAAATTATAGGTAATTTACCCTTGAACTTGCCTTTACCTTTGTGGAATCTTCTTGCTAGTAGTTCTTCAAGTTGTTCTACATCCTCCTCATTAGAATCACTATCACTAGACACATGCTTTTTCTTTTTCTTCTTCTTCTTCTCATTAGGTTTCTTCAATGACACCTTAGATTTGAAAGTAGATTCGGTCTTTTCAGGTTGTAAAAATCAAAATTAGATAGCTTAGAAGCAATTAGTCTACTTACCAGTCCTTCAAGTGATAGTTTATTCTCTGGTGTACATCTTAGTTCTTGAATTGCAGAAACTGTAATAGCATATATAAGCAATAGTGTCCTTAAAACATTGCCTAGTACAGTATCATCATCTATAGTACCAGTAGCTCCTCTTATTGCATTAGAAACTTCTTTTATCCTTTCAAAAAATTAAGCAATATTTTCACCTTCTTCCATTCTCATATCATCAAACTTACCTCTAAGACTCTTAGCTTTGGCTCTTAAAACATTTGCATCTCCTCCATAGATAGTGGTTAGGGAATCCCACATTTTCTTTGCACTGTCAAGACTTTTGATATCATCAAATTCAGCATAGCTTAGGGTAGAGGCAATCTCCAACATTTACTGGTTGTGTTCTTTCTTATTTTTCATATCCTTAGAAATTGGGGCACTAGCAGGATCAACATGCTCAACAGTAATGGTAGATTGTGCATGATCTCCAAGTCCTCCAAGGTGTAGCTTCATCAAAATTTTCCATGCATGAAAATTATCTCTATTAAGCTTGGGTACTTCTCTTTTTGACATCTTAATCTTTGTGCTTCTAGTACCTTCAAACTAGTCCTCTTAAGCAGATGGCTCTAACACCAATTGTTGGAATACTTTAGAATAACTAAGAGGGGGGGTGAATCAGTTATCCAAGGTCTAGATGTATAAATAAAACAATTCATAGTTTAGTGAACCCATAAAACATTTATCATCATGCATGCATCGATAAGATTATGCAAGCACTTTAAAACTTGTATATTACTGTCAAATCAACTTGCAAAAATGTAAACATGAAACATAACAGATTCATCAACACAACACAATGATTTACGTGGAAATTCAATTTGGGAAAAGACACCAATAACATGCTACTCTTTTTCACTCTTCTAAAGTGATGCCCTATGAAAGGCCAAACTTGTTAAAGGTTACAATACACACTATTAAATGTGACCTTGTTAAAGGATTTCAATCACCCTATTAGGAGTGAGCCTTATTAGAGGACTTTAGACCATTCAATTGAAATGTCACCTAGTTAAAGGATTTAAAAATGATTGTTAGGTCAACCTTAATTCAAAGGATTTACCCTAAACTAATACAATTATTAGAGAGTAACAGTAAGGCTTGATCAGATAACAACTTACAACTCTATTTGTAGATTACATATCACTATTCAGTCCTCCATTCTACTTGGCTTTCACTCATTATAGCTCTGATAGCTTGTTCACCCTTCAAGCATTATACCCTTAAACCTTCTTGATTAACATCCCAATGCAGACTCCTCTCTTAGCTCACTTGATGAAGAAAAACCCTTGACTCCTTGCCTTCCTTGGGTTCTCGCACATGACAACCTTGCTTCATGACCAACCATTCCCATAAATAGGAAATTAAGATCTTTTTCTGCTTATTCTTCATTGTCCAATTTAGGGTTAGGATGGATTAGGTAGGATACAATGAATCTACCCCACATTCCATATCTATTCTAGAAACTTCTCCTTGAATCCTCTTTGAATTTGCCTAAAAATAGTTTACCTTGAATTGTGTGCCTCCAGGTCATCAATCTTATCTTCTACCTGGTTCACATAATCCAAAAAAATAAACTTGTCAACTTAGATCCATCAAATTCATGATCTTTCAAATGATGCAACAACCTAGCATTAACTAGCCTTTAATGCTCGACACATACTACATTACTTGACATCCTCTGTGAAATTACTCAACATGAACTAAAGTTTACTGGTGCTTAGCATCAACTAAACTTTACTCGGCATCCACTATTTTTTATGACATACACTAGAATAAGTATTTACTCAGCTCCAACTAATTTTTTGCTCGGCTTGCACTAACTTTGCTCGGCACCTACTATCCATTCGATCAAGCTCGGCAAACAAACTTTTTGTAACTTGTTGTTTTAAACTTTCTTATTCTAACCAGCCTTTGTAACCTTAAGTAGATTATCAATACATCATGTTATCACTATTTTAACTAATTCTTGTACTTCTTTGCATAAGCATAACTCAACCTTTCGTCTAGGTGCTATTATTACATCTTTTGATCAAATCCTCTTCATCAATCAAATAAGTGATATTACTTAAATCATATAAGTAGTTGTCTTATCAACAAATAGCAGGTTTGACATCAGTGACAAAACAATGAGTGAAACATGCAATCTTCCTCTTTACAATCTATTTTCAAATTGATCTCAACATAACTAGTATGAATAAGACCCAAAGAAAATAACTAAATAAAAACCATGTTTAGACTAGTAAACAAATAATAGTCTATATATTTAATTAATCATTTTATAATATTTTCCTAAATATATTTATTAATTATAGATAACATTATATTTTGTTTCATATATACAGTGAAACATAAATATTACTCTACTTGATGCTCTATTGTTAAATAATTGCATAATTTTAATATACCACTACTAATAATATAATACAAATTTAAAATATTTAAGTTATTATTGACCAACTACATATGATTATTATTGTTAGATCATGCTCAACTACTCCCAAGCCATTTTTTAAATATAAAAAATATTTCTTAAAAAATGTGCATATATTCAAATATTAAATTTATAAATTCAATTAAGAGAGGATATATTTTCTAGAGAATATTTAGAGCCCTTTCAAAACTTGAAGAACAAAAAATCAACTACAGATTTTAAAATGACCGTCAAAGTGTTCTTGGCCCATTCAATATATTTTAATGGAGGTTTGTGTAGCTTGTTGGCCTCCATTTCTGGATATTTTCTAGTCTATTCAAACATGTTAAGGTGGTTGCTTTGGAAGATTTGTACAATCTTCTTGACTTTAAACAAGAATTGGAGAAACATGGACACAACATGCAAAGTCTCTTTGATCTAGTATAAACCGGTCTTATATGTTTTAAGTTTGCACCATGGAAGATCACACAAAGGAAAAGTAGAAGGATTTGAAGGTGGAAATGGTGAATACAAATCTAAATGAGAATGTAATTGAGGAATTTGAGGTGATAACAAGGGATACAAAGCACGTGCAGTGGAAAATGCTAAAGAAGATTTTGGAGTGCAACAGTGCGACAAAGTATTTGCAAAAATGGTGAGTAAATGGAAGCACAGATCTAGGGGAGTTTAAAGTGCAAGTTCCTCTTGCCATTCACACTAACCTTGAGCCCTACATTCTCCATCTTGCTCATAGAGATCAATCCCCCCTTCTTATGGCTTAAACAATCTCTACATTCTCATTGAGGTGCTTCTACAATTCTTCCTACACGCTGCATAACTTCTCTTCTTCTTTCTTGATTGAAGTTTATATTTGTACTTAGGATTTCATTTTATGTGTAGATCTTCTATTTTCTATTTTATGTATATTTTCTCTTCTTTCTCAGATCAAAGTTCTATTTGATTTTTAATTTGTGTGTAATTATGCATAAATTCACTTTTCTTTCATTTTAAGTTCAATTTTTTTGACTTTCAATTTGTATGCAAATTTTCTTTTATAAGATATAATTTTTCAAGATTGAAGTTTAAATTTTGACAATTTAGTTTTCAGTTTGTATACAAGTCTTCTTTCCTTCTGCACAATTTGTTGTCTTTTTCAGATTTAAGTTTAAATTTTTATAATTTAATTTTGTGTAAATTTTTTTGTCTATTATTTCTAGTTTTTTTTTAAAAATTTACATAGTTTAACTTTCATTTTGTGTACAAATCTTCATTTGTTCTACAAAATTTCAAGTTTTTTTAGATTGAAGTTCGAATTTTTCAATTTGTGTGCAAATCTTTTTTTTGTAATTAAATAACAATGTGACACTTTTTGTACACTCTTTCCTACTGCACTATTTGTTACCCTTTTTAGATTTAAGCACAAATTTTCACAATTTATCTTTCCATTTGTATGAAAATCTTCTTTAGTTATGTATAATATCAATTTTTTAAGATTGAAATTTAAATTTTCACAATTTAAACTTTTATATGGTGTTTTCCCAATTTGTGTAGAAATCTTCTTTCCTTCTGTGTAATTTCTTGTCTTTTCCATTCTTAATAGTTTGTGGTTATTTTATAATTGAAGTTCAAATTTTTAGTGAAATTTTTCTTTCCTTCTGCATAATTTGTTGTCTATTAGAAATTGGATGTTCAAAATTCAATTTCAATTTATGTACAAATCTTCTTTACTTCTGCATGTGAAAAATAAATCACAACTTCATAAGAAAATTCTCAGAAAAAAGCAATGTCGAATGACAGACTTGCTCAGCATAAGAGGGTGTTGAGTGACAAGAAGATGGTGCCCAATAAGCTTGGCACAAGGAGTCAAGTGACTCAACACAAAACGCAACTTGGCACAGTGTATGCTGAGTGAGCTTGGTCACCATTGCAAGGTGATGCTCAACAATAGAGGATGCAGAGTGAGCTTGACAGTAATAGCAGAGAGTGAGCTTTGACAAAGACTAAACCAAGTGAGCTATTCAACAAACTTACAGTTTGGACATTTCCACCATTAAAACTTGGAGGGAAAACTTCAAAAACTTGCAAGTATGGAAATCTTAAATGCAAAACATGTAATGTTAAGTAGGAGGACAATAGATTGCCAAGTATGCCTGCTTGCTTGCTTGCTTATATTATATTCAACAAAACTATTACAAAATCTAGGAGCATTTGGCTTCAACTAGAAAAACCCAAAAACTTCAAACTGATAAAACTTAAACTTCAAACTTATAGCTCTATTTTTTGCATACAACAATGTCTAGAGCAATTACTTCTTCATAGGTCAAATCAATATGAACTTACAAAATAAAAAAAGAGTTCAACATGTGTTGAAGCTTCCTTCTATCTTCTGAACTTTCTACACTTTCTTCCTCTGCTCCGATCTACTAATTTACTTCTTTTCCTTTGCACTTCTCTTCACCCTCTTCTCTACAACTAATACAACTCTTCTACTAAAATTGAATGAATTAGATACATTTCTTTTTGTCTCTTGGAAAAAACACTTTCCCTCTCATTTTGAATTTGAACTCACCTACCTACATTCAATGTTTCTGACTGTTGTGTAGGCCATCAGGGTGGTAGGTGGGTGTTTGGCTCCAGGGGCAAATGACTTACTACATTTAATTTTTGACACTCCCTCTTTTTCCCAAGCCAAACAAACAAGGATCACTCCTGATCCAAATCAACTACACCAAGAATCTCTCTTAGCTGCACAAAAGTTCTAATGCCTAAAGGATTAGTAAAAATGTCTGATACTTGTTGCTTAGACTTGCAAAATTCCTTTTTGATATCTCCATTCTCCAAAAAAATATATGATGAAGTGATATTTGATCTCTATATGCTTGCTTCTCCCATGGAAGACTGGATTCTTAGATAGTGCAATTGAGGAGATGTTGTCACAAAAGATTGTGGTTCCATCCTCTTGCCTTTCATTCAAGTATGTCAAGATCCTCCTTAACCAAATAGCTTGACATGCCACTACATTTTCTGTTATGTATTTAGCCTTAGCTATAGATTGAAAAACAATAGGTTTCTTCTTGGATGCCCATGAAATTGCACTTGATCCCATATGGAACATGTATCCAGAACTGCTCTTCCTATCATCTAAACTTCCAGCCCAATCACTATCTATGTAACCAACCAACTTAAAATCATTATTTGTAGTATACAAAATCCTAAATCCCTTGGTACCATTCACATACCTTAGGATCCTCTTTCCTGCTTGCCAATGGGAATCCTTTGGTGTTTCCATAAATCTAGAAATCAAACTTATTCCATGCATGATGTATGGTCGAGTTGCAGTCAAATACATCAAACTTCGAAACATACACTTGTATAGTGTTGGATTTATACTTTTGCTACTATCTTCCTTGCTCAAATTTAGACCTAATGATATTGGTGTTGGGGCTACCTTACTATTTTGCATTTTGAATCTCTCCAAGATTTGCCTTGCATATTTTCCTTGAGAGATGAAGATGCCATCATGCATTTGTTTTACTTATATGCCTAGAAAGTACTTCAAGAGACATAGGTCTATCATTTCAAATTCATTTTTCATGGCCTCTTTGAACTCACCAATTAGGAAATTATCATTTTTAGTATAGATTAAGTCATTGTTACCTATTTTTGCCTCCCACCAAAAATTTGAATTCAAATACTTGAGCCCATCC
Source organism: Cupressus sempervirens (assembly GCA_028749045.1). NCBI lineage: Eukaryota > Viridiplantae > Streptophyta > Pinopsida > Cupressales > Cupressaceae > Cupressus > Cupressus sempervirens. The sequence goes on from CM053789.1 coordinate 516,483,212, forward strand.
AACGTCCACTTACCATCTTTAATATTATTTAAATGCCCTGGAAATACAAAAAATAAAACTATTAAAACTGTATGGTATTTCTTTTATTTCCTAATTTTTTTCCACCGGCCTGCAACTTTTTGCACCGTCAGATCTTTCGTGATCTACGGTGGGTGCGTTCCCACATTCTCAAAATGCACTACCTTTACATAATGCAAGAAATCCCCTATGTGACATGTGGTAGGTGGGTCCATCTTCTTTTGTGGGCCGTAGAGGGGAGAGATACTGAGTGAGCTAGCATTTTGATTGGCACCTGCTTTCTCGCATTTTGTCTTTTGTTGGACTTCCTGATAATGTGGGTAAGTGCCCTGGTGACACATGTCCTAATGATGTCATAGAGGATATTCACGTAGGTTCAAAGGATACGAGTTATGTACACTGTCTGATGCAATGAGATCGAGGGCTGGTGCTTCACCACATTATGAATATGCAAGGAGATTAAGGAATGTGGGCAAGCGCCTCGCTGCCACATTTTCTATGGAACTTGTTTCTTGTGTGGGTCGCCAAGGTGGTGCCAATTGGATGGCAAGTTGTACTGAGTGGTTCATGGGTCCAGAAGTATTGAGGGGTAGGCACAGTATAAGGAGGATATTTCATGATCATTGATCTTATAGAGATAAAGGATCGACACTTTCCCACAATATGAAGATGTGAGGAAATTAAACAATGAGGGAAAGCACCTGGAGGACACATGTCCCAACAGGCCTGGATAAGGAAATTAACAGAAAGGCAGCACAGTTAAGGCTGGCAGTTGGGAGACCGCCACGGTTAGAGTTTTGAGGAGGTGGCACAGTTAGTTGGTTTGGTGGTCAACTCAGGAGGGCATTGCGAGGTGGCAAAAAATAAAATATTACTGGCCCACGTGGCCCATTTTGGTTGCAGTATTTTGTTGACCTACTGACTTTGCTGACTGATAAGCCAGAAACAAAGGAAACTGAGTTTTCTTGCATGATTTGATCCTCATGATCAATTCCAACTACCCTCAAATGAATGTTGAACCCAATAAATAGCAAGAGTAAATAGTAGGAGAACACTCCACCACCCTAGTTTATCCATCTACTTGGTCAGAATGGTTTAATGGCATCATTTTTGTCAGGGCCCTGTTTCAACAAAATATCAAATTTTGTTGTATCTAAATCCGTGCCTAGATCAAATTTTCTCCAGATCTTTATCAAGACTTAATGACAGTGGTTGTGGAGTAACTTCAGTTAGAAAATATCTTAGTTATGCCTGAGCTATAAAGACAATTTTTTTAGATTTTGTACTGGTCAACCCTTCTTTGTTTTCTTTGATGTTGCTCTGTAATTTCACTATAAATCCCCTTTGCCTCTGAATTGTATGACATTCTTATCTCCTTCAGCCATTGATGTGAACTACAAGAATTATTTTCCTCTCATTGGTCTATTGTAGATATCTGCAATCTTGCATGATTGTATCTATTTTGGCCTATGAATGGTATATAAGTGAATCCTCTCTTTCCTTGTGTCATTCATTTGGGTTCTTTTTGATCTACATGTGATTGTTAGATTAAAGCAAGTTTGGATGTGTATATCTTTTGGTGTCATGATGGTTCAATAGTGCATGTATGGGTAGAGATTGGTCTGAACATTCTATCACCCCCCTTAGGTTAGAATAGGTAGATTTTCTTCTATGCATCCCTTCTCCCTTTTCCTCTCCAAGAGTAGTTAGGTGCACCTTGATAGTAAAGGAAGATGACCTTCTCTGAAGACTCAACCTCACAGTTCAAGTCCCATAGCTTGGAGGCTATTTCCATGTTTCACAAAGTTATCCTTAGGGAAAAACTTTAGACAAGGGTGCAAATTTTTGTGACAACAATTTTTGGCATGCCCGGTGGGACAAAGAAGATTCAACTATATAAGTCTGTTGGTTAGCTAGTTGATCCTGATACACTAAGAATTTGGGTGTTATTCTTAGTGCCATTAGCCTTTGGAGGCATCCAATCAAACACCATGGTGACTCTAGTGCAAATCTATTGGTTTCAAGTAGAAATAGTGCTGGTATGTAAAGATCATCTTTGATCTTTTTGTGATTTTCAATTTTTCTATGAGATTGTAACATTTTATGAAACTTTTTCCACGGATACAATTCATAGAAATAGTTATTATTCCCCCCCATATCATGAAAATTTTATTCCTCAGCCTTCATATTGCCAATTTCAATCACAACCCCGAGTTTCTTATAGCCAAGCAGCTCAAAACTATTACTCTCTTCCTACATCTACTCCACTAGTCCCAACATCCTCATATGAGAAGCTTAAAGATATGATATTGGAGTTCCAAAGATAGATGGACTGCAAACTCCAGGAGGGGATTATGAGAATAGCCCAGAGGTTGCGTGAATGAGATAAGTTGTTGCCAAACCTTGATAGGGGGCTTGATGAGGTTGCAAGGCAACAAGAACTTGAGAGACAATAGGAGGAGGTGGCCTACCAGGCCTATCTCCAAAAAGAAGAAGAAGAGAGGGAGAGACAGAGACATTTTGAGGAGAACCTTGTAAGGCAAGTTTTTGTAGCAAGAGAGGAGGAAATGATGCTCCAGTCAGCTCATTTTCAAGCCAAGGTGGTAGATGCCCCCCCTTTTTCCAAAATATGTCATCCCAAGCTTTAAGAAGCCCCCTCCCTCACAAGAACCTCCTATTGTAGCCCCTCCACCCCTTGTAAGAGAGAGTTGGATTAGTCATGAACCCCCCAGACCTATCACTATTTACCTATTTCTAGGTGGGTCGATTATATGGACTCCTAATGGTCCAAATATGGAGCTTTGGGAGAGTGAATCCAAACCCACAAAGATTCCATGTGCGGAGTTACAGTCTACTAAGGAGAACAAAGAGGAGGCTGTTGAGTCAAAGGAAGAGGACCCAATCCTCTTATTTGAAGAGTTTCCCTCTTTTGTTGAGGAAGAAGAAGAAGACAATAAGGTTGTTCCTCCCCTTAAGGAACAAGTCATGGCTTTTGAGCCCTTGCCAGTGAATGGGGATTTGCTGCTAGAGAAGGAAGAGACTCATTTGTTGCAGCAGACAACCCTCTATGATGTGGAGGATGGACAAGAAAGCCTCAAGGATAGCTTTGTCCTTGAGGAGGAATATGCTAACCTACATGAGGTTTCCCCCCAACCTATGCATGTCTTTGCAATTGTAATAGAGGAGATCAATGATGAGGATGATCTTTTGGATGAATTCGATGATTTTCTCTTCCATAGATATTGAATCAGTATCTCCTATATATGAGGAGCATGTTCCATAATAGCAACAAGTGGAAGTTCACACCATACCAGTAGATCTAAAGGAAGTGATTCATGGGCAGAATGAACAAGATGTGGAAAAAAGTTGTTTACAGAAAAAAGAGGAGCCACTTCCAAACTAGTTGAAGGCTACCATTGCAGAGCATAGTCAAGTGGTCAAGGATGATTCCTCTAGCCCTACACCATCAAGAGGATGCCCCATAAGGTATCTAGCTCTACAACAAATCAACAAGTTGCCCCCAGTCATGCTCACTCTAGAGCATGAGGAAGATTATCACATGAAGGAGCAGGTATCTTTTGCTCCACAAGGAAACACCCTAGTATTGGAAAGCTTCACTTTTTGAAGCATTAGGAAAGAGGTATTCCATACAATAGTATTCTTTTCATACCTATTGATTCACCTGACTTCCATTATGCATGGAACAAGAAACCAGTTGATAAGGAAGGGCAGTTATTTCAGCAAACCAGTCAATGGGTTTGTTTGACCCCTCTCTTTGTAAATATTTGTATATATTAGAGTAGTTTTCTTTTTATTGGTTTCTTGCTTTCCAAGAAGTACATGAGCACAAGTTTCTCTCTATGAGGTAGCAGGTTTTTTAAAGTTTTGAAGGTTGCAGAAGGTTTTTTGGTCTCTGGTTCCAAGAGTAGAGATAGAGCTTTCAGGGTTTTGTTCTCACAGAGGTTAGGTTAGGGTTTCATAATGCACTGATCCAAATATTTTATGACTCTATAGCCCAATGGATGCATAAGGTCACTGGGCATACGCATAGCTGGCTTGCATCCCCTCTAAGTCGCTAGAAATGTTACCCATTTTCGCCTGCCACCAAAAATTTGAATTCAAATACTTGAGCGCATCCAAAAACCACTTACCATCTTTAATATTATTTAAATTCCCTAGAAAAAAAAAATGATTAAAACTGTATGGTATTTCTTTTATTTCCTAATTTGTTTCCACTAGCTTGCAACTTTCCATGTCGTTAGATCTTTCGTGATCTACAATGGGCACTTTCTCGCATTCTCAAAATGCACTACCTTTACATAATGCGATAAAGCCCCTCTGTGACACGTGGTAGCTGGGCCCATCTTCTTTTATGGGCCGTAGAGGAGAGAGAGCTATTGAGTGAGTTGGCATTTTGATTGGCACCTGCTTTCCTACATTCTATCTTTTGCTAAACTTCTTGATGTCCTAATGATGTCATGGAGGATATTCACGTCAGTTCAAAGGATACGGGTTATGTACACCGTCTGATGCAATGAGATCAAGGGTTGGTGCTTCCCCGCATTATGAATATGAAAGGGGATTAATAAATGCGATAAAGTGCCTCACTACCACATGTCTTTATGGAACTTATTTCTTGTGTGGGTCGCCAAGGTGGTGCTAGTTGGATGCCAGGTTGTGCTAAGTGGTTCGTGGGCCCAAAAGTATTAAGGGGCAGGTGCAGTATAAGGAGGATCTTTCATGATCATTGATCTTATGGAGATCAACGATCGATGCTTTCCCACAATATGAAGATTCAAGAAAATTAAACAATGCAAGAAAGTGCCTGGAGGACATGTGTCCCAATGGGTCTGGCTAAGGAAATTAACAAAAAGGTAGCATAGTTAAGGCTAGCAATTGGGAGACCACCACGGTCAGGGTTTTGAGGAGGTGGCATAGTTAGTTGGTTTGGTGGTCAACTCAGGAGGGCCTTGTGAGGTGGTAAAAAAATAAAAGATTACTAGCCTACATGGCCCATTTTGGTTGTAGTATTCTATTGACTTGCTGACTTTGCTGAATGATAAGCCAGAAATAAAGGAAACCAAGTTTTCTTGCATGATTTGATCCTCATGATCAATTCCAACTACACTCAAATGAATTCTGAACCTAGTAAATAGCAGGAGAACACTCCACCACCCTAGTTTATCCATCTACTTGGTCAGAACGGTTTAATGGCCTCATTTCTGTTAGGGCCCTATTTCAACAAAATATCATATTTCATTGTATCTGAATCCATGCCCAGATCAGATTTTCTCCAGATCTTTATCAAGACTTAATGGCAGTGGTTGTGGAGTAACTTTAGTTAGAAAATATCTCAATTATGCCTGAGCTATAAAGGTAACTTTTGTAGATTTTGTATTGGTCAACCCTTCTCTATTTTCTCTGATGTTGCTCTGCAATTTCACTATAAATTCCCTTTGCCTCTGAATTGTATGACATTCTTATCCCCTTCAGCCATTGATGTGAAGTGCAAGAACTATTTGCCTCTCATTGGTGTATTGTAGATATCTGCAATCTTGCATGACTGTATCTATTCTGGCCTATGAATGGTATATAAGTGAATTCTCTCTTTCCTTATGTCATTCATTTGGGTTCTTTCTGATTTGCATGTGATTGTTAGATTAAAGCAAGTCTGGATGTGTATATCTTTGGTGTCATGATGGTTTAATAGTGTATCTATGGGCAGAGATTGGTCTGAACACTCTATTTTTGGTGCATCACCCCCCTTAGGTTAGAATAGGTAGATTTGCTTCTATGCATCCCTTCTCCCTTTTCCTCTCCAAGAGTAGTTAGGTGCACCCTAATAGTAAAGGAAGTCGGCCTTCTCCGGAGACTCAACCTCACAGTTCAAGTCCCACAGCTTGGAGGTTGCCTCCATGTTTCACAAAGTTGTCCTTAAGCAAAAACTTTTGACAAGGGTGCAAACTTTTGTGACAATAGTCATCTACATACAAGACAATAATCAACATATTACCATTTGTTTCCTTGATGTAGAGTGTGGGTTCGCTATCACTTTTGCTAAAGTCACTTCTCATCAAATATGAGTCAATCCTATTGTACCATGCCCTTTGACCTTGCTTGAGCCCATAAAGAACTCTCTTCAATTTGTACACTTTGTGTTCTCGACCTGAAACTTCATAACTAGGTGGCTACTCCACATATACTTCTTCCTCCAATACACCATTCAAGAAGGAGGACTTCACATCCATTTGATATACCTTCCATTTTTGTTGGGCTGCAATTACTATGATAACACACACAATTTTCATTATTGCAACTAGGGCATATGTCTTATCATAATCTCTATCATATTGTTGCTTGTACCCCTTGACCACTAGACATGCCTTATGCCTATCTATTTTTTCTTCAATATTGCACTTGATCTTGTAAACCCATTTCACTCCAATTACTTGCTTCTTGGGAGGAAAAGTAGTTAACTCCCATGTCTGATTTCTTTAAATAGTATCCATTTCCTCATCCATGGCATTAAACCATTTCTCTTCATTCACAACTTCCTCAAAATAAATTGGATCACTATGAAAAAATAATGAAAAATTTTCACTCTCGTCATAATCTTCATCATACCTTTCTTCTTGGTATATCTCCCTTAGACTTTTAGTATTTCTTGGCAATAAGGAGGCAAGAGTGGGATCTAAATTTTTAGTATTATTGTTGCTACTATTTTGCATACTAGCTCAAGGTTGTCTTAATGTGCTTGGAGTTGTTGCTTGGCATGTTAAGGGTTGCTTTCCTTTTTTCCTTTGTCTGCAATCCATGTTTGTTGTTCCATCTTCTTTTTTATCACCAATGTCATCCTCTTCCACTTCAATAGTAGGCACTTTACTTGAAGTGCTTGAGGATTCATCTATCGAGCCATCCCATGACTGATTTTCAAGAAATTCCACATATCTTTAAATGATGATCTTCTTGACGATTGGATCATATAGCCTATAGGCTTTTGATTCTGAATTGTACCCTAAAAAGATGCACTCCACACCTTTTCATCAAATATACTACTGTTGCTATAGCTTCTCCCCAATATTTAGTTGTGAGTCCTTTTGTTTTTGTCATGTTTCTTGCATTTCAACAATGGTCCTATTTTTCCTCTCAGCCACTCCATTTTGCTATGAAGTATAACTAGTTGTAAGCTCTTTCTTGATGTCATTCCACCTGCAATAAATTACAAACATATCAGAGGTATACTCCTTTCCTCTATCTAATCTAAGGACCTTTACATAGTGTCCACCTTATTTTTCGGCTAGGGATTTAAATTCTACAAATTTGTCAAATGCCTCAGATTTTTTCTTCAAAAAATACACCCATTTCCTATGACTAAAATCATCTATAAATGTCATAAAATAAGTAATCCCCTCAATAGAAATAGTTCTCATAGGGCCTACCAAATCAGAATGCACCAATTCTAATAGTGCTCTTGCCCTTCTAAAATTTCTAGAATTAAAGGGAAGCCTATGTTTCTTACCCAAAATGCAAGCCTCGCACTTGTCATAAGAATCTACTATGCTTGGAAAACCATCTACCATTCTTTTCTTGCACAATAAATTTAAACTAGCAAGGCCAAGATGTCCATATCTGAGATGCTAAAGCTTGGAGGGGTCTTCAATCATGCTCCTTAGAGTTGATTATTGATGTAATGTTTTACATGCATTCTTGGGAGGTGCGACACTGACTTGGGAAGAGAAACATGTCTCTATCTTCAATGGAAACATTTGGTTCTTTTTCATTTGGACTACTACAAGTAATCTATTGCTCCTATATTTCTCATGATGACACACTTGTCATTTTCCATTAGCACCTTGTATCCATTTTGAATGAGTTTTCCAACACTCATCAAATTATGCTTCACACCAAGGGAAAAATACATATTCTATATCTCCTTCTTCTCACCTTGCTTGGTGCAGACCATAATAGATCCTTTTCCCACTATGGGAATGGTTCCATTTTTTCCCATCTTAATTTCAAACTTAAAAGTCTTATCAATGAAAAAGAATAAATTTTTATTACCACTCATGTGGTTGCTACAACCATTGTCCAGGTACCATACCTTAGGGCTACCTTCTTCACCAATGTTACACATAATGAAGGCTATGGGATATTTTGCATTTCCCATCTTCACATCATGCACATTAGCATTCTACTTTGATGAAATTTGAGGTAGGAGAATCCCCACAGGAAATGTCCTAGCCCCTAGCTATACAACCACACAGCAAAAATACAACACCAAGAAATAATAATGCAAGATTTGATACCAAATTACAATTCTTAATTCATAGATATATAACTAATTGCATGCAATATGCTTGGTTGTAAGGCCTTCTAGGTTAGGGCCAATTCTCCTAGAGTATCAATTTCTAGCAGTTTCATGTGATAGTCTATTGTGTGTGACTTTTAGGATGGATGTGCACTTTTCCTTAGGGAATCAGCCTTTGCAAATTTAATCAGTTGTAGAGGACCTAAATTTCTAACTATGGTTTGAAGCACAAGTTCTAGTTCAATCAGAGCTAGGAGATATCCCAATTTTACTCAAATATCAATTTTTGGGCATTTAATTGTTGTTGCAAGCCGACTTGTGGCATTTAATTTATGTATTTGTAATTAATTTGTGTTAGGGGTCAACTTTTGGATTAGATTAGTATAAGTAGGGGTCTTGGGGAGTCTTTTAGTAATTATGGAGTTGGGGTAGAAGGAAGGATAGATATGAATTTGAAGAGCTAGAGCTGCGGCTTAGGAACTAGAGGATCTCTTGGTGGACCTACGGGTACAAGTGTGGACTCTTCTTGGTGTTCTTATCTAGTTGTGTATCTTGACTAGCTGAGATTGGTTGTAAATTGGATCTTGTTGGATCTTGTAGAACTAATTTTGTAATTTTTTGTTTGTATTTGGCCCTAACCTGGAAGGCCTTATAGCCAGGCATATTGCATGTAATCAATTGTATATCCATGAATCAAGAATTGTAATTTGGTATCAAATCTTGCATTATTGTTTCTTGGTGTTGTATTTCCATTGTGTGGTTGTATAGTTGGGGGCTAGGAAATCTCCTTTGGGGATTCTTCTGCCTTGCACTACATCAGGTGGTATTAGAGTGAAGGTTGTTCCTGAGTGTGTAGACAGATTGTCAAAGCTGAGGCAATTTGCACCAGGACCTGGGTTGAAGAAGGTTGATCTTGTAACTGATTAATCTTCTTGATTGATGGATTTATTGCTTAGAGTTTGCTAAAAATTTTGGAAGATGCCACCAAGAAGATTGGATCCTGGGGCAATTTTTGATCTTAGTGATATTGTAGAAGAATGGATCTCAGAGAAGATGAGAGCAAAAATTAGATCTAAGATTGCATTGATGAAGAGTGACAGGATTGCTAAAATTGTAAGTGCTTTAGGTGGTGTACCTAGACATGTGGGTACTAAAGATGGCTATGAGGAAGTTGTGAAAGACTTTGAACTTGCTGAATCAAGTGGTGAGGCTAGAACTAATTGCATGGAGACACCTATGGGAAATAGGGTTGGTCAGTTTGCTCGACCTAGATCTCAGTTGAAGCTAAAGCATAAGATGGAGGTTTCTAATTTTTTGGGTACTTTGAATCCTAAAGACCTGATTGATTGGATTGATGAATTGGAAGACTACTTTGAGCTTGAGGACATTGAGGATCCACTCAAAGTAAGGTTGGCACAAACTAATTTGAAGGGACATGCTGCTCTTTGGTGAAAAGAACTACAAAGAGATAGAGAAGAGGAAGGTGAAATGAAGATCACTAGATGGAAATTTATGGTGACTAAGTTAAAGGCTAAGTTCATTCCTACTGATGATGAACTTGATTTGTTTAAAAAGTTGCAAAATCTGAAGCTAAAGGATATGACTATGAAAGATTATATAGAGGAGTTCTACAAATTGACTATTTGATCTGGGCATAGAGAATTGTCAAAAGAGAAAGTAGCTTAGTATATTAATGGTTTGAGATTCAATATTCAAGATGAGGTTGGCATGTTGAATATTTCTTTAGTTGAGGATGCTTATCAGTATTCTTTGAGAGCAGAGGAGAAGCCAAAGAGGAAGAATCAAGGTAGTTCCTGAGGGAAGGAGAAACAAGATAGTTTGGCACAAGCTAAACCAAAAGTAGAAGGTGAACCAAAACTTGCTGATTAGAAAAAGACGATAGGTGGAGGTGGGTTTAGAGGTAATTGTTTCAAGTGTGGTCAAGAAGGGCATAGATCTTTGAATGTCCAATTGGAAGGACAAATGTTGTTGTGAATGAGGTTGAAGTCTAGGGCAGTCAGCCTAAGCAAGGAGAGAGTTTGCTAGCTCGGAAAGTACTAGTTGGTGAGAGTACATTGGATTCTTGTCAAAGGACTAGTTTGTTCAAGACTTTTTATAAGTCTGATGGTAAAGTCTGCAAGGTGATTGTGGATGGTGGTAGTACTAATAACCTTGCTATTGAAGAGATGGTTTAGAAACTTGGTTTACAGAGAGTGAGACATCCTCATCCTTATTGAATTGGTTGGTTGCAAGGTGAGTATGCTTTGGAAGTGAGGGAGAAATGTCTTGTTGAATTCTAGATTGGGTAGTTTTAGGATCAAGTGTTGTGTGATGTTGTGGATATCAATAGTTGTGATGTGTTGCTTGACAAACCTTAGTAGTATGATTACAGGGTTGTGCATGATTGTTTTAGGAATGTGTTTACTATTGAGAAAGGTGGTAGGAAGTCTTTTCTAATTCCTTTAAAAAATGAAGAGCTTAGTAGGAGGAACTTGAGTTTTGGTAGCCAAGTTGATTTGACCAATTCTGAGAAGGTTGGAGATCAGCATGGAAAGAAAACTTATGGAACACCTATGGTGGATGTGAAGAACAACAACAACAACAAGAGAAAGAGTGTGAAAGTTGAAGACTTAGAGGAATTTTATGTGAAGAACCAATTTGGGATATATGTGTTGAATCCTAGAAGATTTTCTTCTAGTTACTAGAACATCTTTTCAAACCTAGGGTGTCTGATGTAGGAGCGTCCTAGGCTTGCTGCAATCCTACATGTTTGGAGGGATTTTGGTTAAGTGTTGAGCAGAATCAAGCTTGGATTTTGGTGAATTTATGTTTTCATGGTTAGGGATATGTTGGAGAGACATTGGAGAATATTTCCACATGATTTCATAGAGATTGGATGGATTGTGTTGAAGTTTGACTTTTTTTTTTTCTTGCTGCTAGAACTACATTTTTCTAGTTTCTAGGTGCCTATTGCAGAATATATAACTAATTATCCTTAATGAATGAGAGATTTCTCACTTTATGGATTAAAGAGGGCCTAGATTAATTCCTTATGTCAAGAGTGCAATTCCTAATTCAATATAGGTTGGGAGATATGGAAATTCTCCTAGAGTATCATTTTTTGGCAATTTCACATGACAGTCTATTGTGTGTGACTTTCAGGATGGATGCACACTTTTCCTTGGGGAATCAGGCTTTTTTCATTTAAGGGGTTATATAGGCCCTACATTTCTACCTACTTTTTTTAGCACAAGTTCTAATTCAATCAAAACTAGGAGATATCATGATTTTACTAGAATATCGATTTTTGGGCATTTAATTGTTGTTGCAGGCCAACTTGTGGCATTCAATTTATGTATTTGTATTTAATTTGTGTTATGGGCTGACTTGTGGCTTAAATTAGTATAATTAGGGGTCTTGGGGAGTCTTTTAGTCATTATGGAGTTGGGGTAGAAGGAAGGATAGATGCAAATTTGAAGAGCTAGAGCAATGGCTTAGGAACTAGAGGATCTCTTGGTGAACCTACGGGTACAAGTTTGGATTCTTCTTGGTGTTTTTACTCTGGGCGGACACAAGTGCAGAGCTATGGACCTAAAAGTACAAGTGACATGTGGGTACAAGTGAAGACAAAAGGAATTACTCTAGGCCTTCTTCAATCCTTAAAGTGTACAACCTCTCATTCATTAAGGATAATTAGTTATATGGTCTGCATCAGGCACCCAAAAACCAAAAAAATGTAGTTCTAGCAAGAAGAAAAAATAGTTCAAACTTCAACACAATCCATCTCATATTTATGCAATCATGAGGAAAGTTTCTCCAATGTGTCTCCAACACATCCCTAACCATGAAAAAATAAATCCACCAAAATCCAAGCACGATGCTCCTCAACACTTAACCAAAATCCCTCCAAACATGCAAGATTGCAATAAGTCTAGGATGCTCTTGCATAATGCTTTGACTGATCACCCTGCTTCTTCTAGAATTCACTTGTATAATGCTCATAATTATGAAAATATTAGCATTCAACATTAATCTTATTA